>JACATO010000664.1:0-115000 GCA_018389105.1 Nautilus pompilius | reverse complement strand
TACAGGAAGAAGTCTAGAGAGGAGGAGGAGGCCTGAAGTATGGGGATTGACGGATGTTCCGAATACAGCTGATGGCGGTAAAGTAGGCGGTGGGCGACTGTCTGTCAACGTGGGACTTGCATCAAGAAGGAAGCTTAGAATGTAATGCCCCGTGACAGGAGCGTAAACGGCTCCATCCGCTTTCAGGGCGATTTCCCTCTTCTCTCTTTTCCTTTATAAAGTCCACTCATTCCGCGTACTGATGTCGGCGAGCTAACGAAGGAGCCACTCCGCACGCTCTTTAGAAAGTCACTTCGTGTTTGCTGGCTGTCGTAATTACTGATCTAAGGACGGAGTCATCTATCTCTCCATTAATTAACACACACGAAGAGGAGAAAAAACAACAACCGTTGGCTGGCTGGGAGGGGCGCTGCCGTAATGGGGGTTAGAAACGTGTGGGCGACTCTCCTGACGAGGTGACTGGGACAGAACTTTTGGGTGTTTGATGTGAATTCACTCCGAATTTATTTACAGAAAATCTACTGTAGCGCAAGAACCGTCCATAGAGTCCGTCACGTTCCAGACATAACCGTACGTAATAGGTGCTACAGAGAACTGCGGACAGTAATTAAGGCAATTTACTCCCCTACCCCGCGGGCTGGGGAGGGGCGGGCGGCGGGAGATTGGGTGGAGAGTTCTTGCGGAATGAAACATCACGATGTGTGACAATTACTCGAGCCGTTTGATATCCAGACGTGCACGTTCCGTCCTCTTCGCGAGGAGGCGACTCGGAAAAAAAAGAAGAAAAAAACCTTTCCTCCGTTTGTTCCCTCGGGTAAAGTGGGATGGGGAGACAGACCGACCAATCAGGCATCAGGGGTCTGGCGAGGACTCTGCCGGCGCGAAGCGAGGGGGATTTTCGTTAATCTCTTTCTCCAGCTGGTTCCGAGCCACCAGATACCTACCCTCCTCCTCCTCCTCTCTCTCTCTCTCTCTCTCTCTCTCCTATCTCTCTCTCTCTCTCTCTCTCATCTCCATCTCTCTCTCTCTCTCTCTCTCTCCATCTCTCTCCATCTCTCTCTCTCTCCTCTCTTCCCATCTCCATCTCCATCTCTCTCCATCTCCATCTCTCTCCATCTCTCTCTCTCCCATCTCCATCTCTCTCCATCTCTCTCCATCTCTCTCCATCTCTCTCTCTCTCTCTCCATCTCCATCTCCATCTCTCTCTCTCCATCTCTCTCTCTCTCTCTCCCCATCTCCATCTCTCTCTCTCCATCTCTCTCTCTCTCTTTCTCTCCCCCCCTCTCTCTCTCTCTCTCTCTCTTTCTCTCCCCCCCCCCTCTCTCTCTCTCTCTCTCTCTTCTCTCCCCCCCCTCTCGCTCTCTTCTCTCCATCTCTCACACAAACAACTCCACGCTGCTTCTGGCGGTCAGGAAAAGAAAAAAAAAAAGAAATTTCTTTTTTTCCCCCCTAATATCGTTGCTAACTTGGAAAGTCGTCAAGTTTGGTATTGACTTGGTTGGAAAGCCAGGGGCCTTATTTCGTTCAGAGAGACCGCCGATTTTCCCGAGGAGGATTCGGCGGTGCTGAAGTGTTAGCAGAACGGGGAAGAAACTCGTTAGAAACAGTGAAAGTCTGGCGGTAACAAACATCTCGACTCCCTGAAGTAGTTCGTCGACAGGCTTGGCCGGCTAAAAGATGAAATAATTACTTACTTCTCCTGGTACACATTCGTTCCGTCGCCTATATTAAAATGTGCACCTCAGAGCCGCTGTTTACCCAGCGCTCGCATATTAAAGTCGTAGTCCCGCAATTCAAAGGAAACAACGGAAATTTGCAGTATTTTTAATACGTGGAAACCTCGTCATTACAGGAAATATAGCGAAATCAAACTACACTACCTCTCCGAGTACAATTGGTCGTCCAGTACATTCCAGACTGAACGTTCTTAAAAGACCGGATTTCGATTCATTTTTGACTAACGAACAAACAAGCCAACCTAAGTTACGGCCCTTTGATCAGGAATCCATCATCTAAACAAACCATTCAAATTACGGCGTAATTGCGATAATGTTAACCTCAGCAAACAGAACTTTTATTTATAAGCACAAGCTGTATCTGGTATTAGCGGCCGGGGGTGGGGATGGGGTTACTCGCGATGATAGCCGAAGTTTGTTGGTTTTTAACGGTAATGCGAACAGAAGAGCCGAAAGTCGTAGGGGCAGTATTACACAACCGGGTTAACATTTTTGTAAGGTAGTGTAGGACACATAAAGCGAGCGGGCGGGGAACGTCTACCCCGGGAGTTCTAACTCGAGATTATTGAGTACATATATAAATGTCTCCTTAGCCGCCCCCTTCATCTGTTTGGAGCTAAGATGAAAACAAGGAAACAAAATGAATTAAACTAAGGAGGAAGATAGACATGTAATGTCGCCTGTCGGCTCGGGCTGCCTCGCGCGCGCGCTCCGTGACGTCGAGTCCCGTTCGGCAGCGAAGATTTGCGGGGACCAGGGATATATCTGCACGCTGGAGTTAGGGGGACCCCACCCCCGCCTCTCTCCCACGTGAACTGCGACCGAAAATCGAAAAGGATTTCTCCCCCCCCTTTTTTTTTGAGAGGAGGCGATGGGAAAACGATCGAAGGGAAGCAGACGACTTTCTGCCGCGCGGGTTTCCGGCTATGGCTTGGTTGGGGGGGGCGTAGTAATCACAGAATCCACCCTTCGTCGCGGCTTGTCCGTGAGTATCCGGACGGCCCTAAGTCTGCGGGGGCTCCTTAAATTAAATTAGGGCGAGACGGCTGTTGACGGACTTGGCGTTACCTTCTCCGCTGGGCGACGTCTCCGGCGCAGGTGTTTCAGGTACCGAACATTCCCCCCCCCCGACGTCGGTTCCGATGAATTCCCACCCCCCCCGTGTACAGTTTCTTGAACCAAGCGGAGGATAGCAGCAGGCCCCCATCGCAGTGTCCCTGCGACTAGCCTTCGTGTTTTGTGTTTTTTGTTTTTGTTGTTGTTTTTTTTATGTGGGAGGAAACGCACGCCGCCGGCTGTTGGAGAGAGAGAGAGAGATGAAGAGAGAGATGGGTGAGAGAAGAGAGAGAGAGAGAGTTATGGTAAGAGAGAGAGAGAGAGATGGAAAGAGAGAGATGGTGAGAGAGATGGTGAGGGGAGAGAGAGAGAGAGAGAGAAGAGAGAGAGGAGAGAGAGAGAGAGAGAGAGAGAGAGAGAGAGAGATAGAGAGAAGAGATGTGAAGAGAGAGAGAGAGAGATGGAAAGAGAGAGAGTGGTGAGAGAGTGGTGATGTAGAGATAGAGATCGAGAGAGAGAGGAGCTAGAGAGAGATGAGCGAGAGAGAGAGAGAGAGTAGATAGATAGATGGAAAGAGAGAGATGTTGAGAGCTAGAGATGGTGAGAGAGAGATAGGAGAGGAGATATAGATCTCGATCTAGCGCGCGAGAGAGAAATAGTATTGCCCAGAGCTAGCTTTTTCCTCGCTCCGCTTTCTCCTATCTCTCTCGCTCTCTCTGTCCTCTCGCTCTTTTTCGCTCTCTCTCTCTGTTTGCTCCCCTCGCATCGCGCTCTCTCTCTCTGCCTAGCTCTGGATCCTCGCTCTCTTTTCGACTCTCTCGCTCGAACTTTTTCTCCTCTCGCTCTCTCTCCTCGCTCTCTCTCTACTCCGACTCTTCTCTCGCTCCTGACTCTCCTTTTTCGCTCTCTTTTTTTCTTTCCCCCCCCCTCCCCCTTCCCCTCCCCTTTTGCCGTTTAGTAACCTAACCCACTGGACCAATCTGCCGCCCGACCAAGATTTATATTGATTGTTATTAGGATTAACATTTTTTTTCTTCCAGAAGTCACAAAATTACATCAAATGTAAATAATCACATCATCTGTGCAAGGGATAGATATTAGAAATTTCTCTTTATATTGAATTTATAAAATAAACTATTTGCCGGACTCTTGAGTGTAGGTCCATAGATGCTATTACCGTTGGCTTTGGAACGATCTGCTGCTGTATCCGGTGTTGGTAATTATTTTTTTTAGAAAAGATAAACACATAGGAAAAACTACCTTTTAGCCAAGTTCGTTGTTGTCTCTAAACTTCCTCCAGAAAAAGGGCAACATCTATTACTTTCAGTGCGGAATCCGTCAGTAATACAAAACATATTAATATTTTTTTGCTATTTATTTTTAATTATCTGCTGTTAATGAAAAAAGAATATTAAATTCAAAACTTAATTTATTTATAACAACATGAAAAATTTAAAAAAAATGTAAGTCTGAGTTTGAGGAACTCGAAATGGGGCAAGAATTTTCTTTGTTTTGGTTTTTTGTCTTTTAGCGCAAACAGAACTGATGTTCGTTAATAGTTTACGAGACCGGTAATTAATTGGTTTTGTCTTCTCTTTCTCTTTCTCTCTCTCTCTTTTTTTTTTTTAAAATCTTTTGAAAACGATTTTTATTGCTAAAATTTCCCCGCTGGGTAACCATCTCATCGTATTCCCATCAGGACATTTAAATTATTATTAATTTAAAAACAACCCAAAAAACAACCAGCCGTTTGAAAAAGAAAAGTAAAACGGGATTTTATTTTAGAAATTATTGAATATATAAAAGTTTTTAACAAAATGTCAACAGAAATAAGACAGCGTATTATTATATATTGTGAAGTATTAGACACCACAGAAAACAAATACAGAGGGTGTGATACAGTTTTAGAAAATGGAGTTGACTTAAGAACCCGCCACTGTAAACTATAGGGGAGGGGTTTTGGTATTAATTATAATAATAACTTTTTTAAACGAATTAACAGCCTCGAGGATGGGATGAATAATCATAAAAACAAGATAACTCGCTCGAGATCTGATCGTTAATCGACTAGCACCGCTATCTCTTTCTTCTTTTACTTTCTTACCATAAATGCGAGATGTCAGGGAGAAGTCAGTAATTCTGGATGTCGATCAAATCTGTCGCCCCGCCCCACCCCCCCTCCTCTCTCTCTCTCTCTCTCTCCAAGAACCGCGGACATTGGTTTCCTTCTTGGCGGACCCTGTTTCGACTGTCGGGGCTTGGTGGCGCCTCACAGCAGGGAGCCGGAAAGGGGTTGAGCATCGGCCAGTAGATACTTAGGTGTGCGGAAGGAGCTCTCGACGGGTGGGAGAACCGCGAGTCGGTCAGGCCAGCTGGAACTCTTCTGGGAAGGAGGACCTCCCGCGCGCGTGCAAGGAAGATGGAGAAGGAACCACGCCCGGGGTGGATGGGAGGAGGTGCGACCGGAAACGCTGGATACCCGGCTGTCCAGGATGATTAAAAGTTGCAGCTGACGAAGTATTCCACGAAGACCAAGGACGAAACTTATTTCTGATTTCCGAACACTTCATTTAAACACAACAACAAAAACAACAACAACCCCAAAACTTCTCGGGAAGCATCAGTTACGGAATTTAAGAAGTCCATAAAATGCTAGCGCAGTAAGCGGCCCGTCCTGTTTACCTTGTAATAACATTTCCAGAAATACGTACGTAAATAGATAAATCCAACGAATTTTGGTGGTTGGGGGGGGGGTAATTCTCTCCGTGCTCACCGAGTAGACATTGAATAAACAAGTCTAATGTTTAATAATAACAGAAACATTGGAAATAGGAAATGGTTGTTTCTCGGATGAGCGGAAAATGTGAATAAGAAAGCTAATAGTTTCATAACAACGGAATTATTTTAAGATCTTGGATAACTGGAGCTGCTACCACTAATGTTAATGTGAATTTTGAATGTTCGCGCTTTAAGGTTGATTTTAGCCGAGGCTTTAGACAGAATTTTCCTTAAATACAAGCGTCATTTTTTTTTTGCTTTTTTAGACGTTGGAACTCTGGCTGCCACGGCCGAGATCCGTTTGATCCTTGTAAGGTTTTAAACTGGCACCGCAGGCATCTCAGCCCTGTTGGCATAAGTTGATTACCTCGGACTTGTCGAGGAACTGCTATTGTTGTTTGGCGGTTGAAGCTAGAAAAAATGAGATTGAAGTTACTGTTGGTGCGGCTTCATCCGATTGTTGTTGAACTACCGTGTATTATGGCAAGAAGAAGAAGAAGAAGAACCTAAAGCCGATAATGATCCGTTTTATCAAAGAAGAGCTCAGATTATTACGGGTGAGAGGTATCGGCTCTTGTAACCAAGGATAGCTGTTCACAAATCGCATGTGAACACCTAGGTGCGTGATTTTCGTACATGAAAATCAATCTCGTCACATAAATATTAATTGCTTGCTCAAACGTTCAAAAATTAATTAAATGGAAAGAGGTGAAGATTTTCTCTGATGTTCCGGTTTTCTATTTATGCAACTTATATATAAAAAAAACAAACAAACAGATAAGACGACACAGACATGATAATGCAGATAAGACTAGCTACTTAGAGAATGTAGATTAATCTTGTGGGAAAAATCGCAAACTATCCAAACCTTTTATCATAAAATCAGATTCCATAGCAACAATTTTCAGAAATGCTTAACTGCGTATCTTTTGGTAGAATTAGAAAATACTAATTTGGTATCAGAAATAAAATATTCCTTTTGTGCAAAATTAAGGCCATTATTTAAAAACAACAGCAACAACAACAGGAACTACACGAAGAAAATCGAAACGGAAGACGGGGAGATGGATATTCCCTTGGCCTGAAATCGCAACATCACTTTTTCTTGCAGGAATACGAATGGTTAAGGACGGAACATCCGTGATTGAAACTCTAATTAATTTTGTTTCGACAGCTTCGCATCTCAAATTAAAAAAAAAAAAAACAAAAACAAACCATCTTTCTCTTAATTTAACAGATTAAATGCACCGGACACGGAGAAGAGATTCGGCTTAACTTTCCCTTTTCCAGCTTATTATTTATGGCCGATTAATTCTCTCGCGTTTTCAGGATGTAATGGAAAGAATGTAACTTTTATCAGCTCTGCAACAGAACTTCGAGGAAAAGAGAGGTGGAGGAGAGAGAGAGAGAGAGGTGGTGGTTCTGCTACCCCCAGCCGCGATATTCACAGAGAGTGAGGCTAAAGACAACGGGACCCGACAGCTCTCCCTCCTCCTCCATCACAATCGGCTCGGAATATTAAATGATACATAATTCATGGCGGGTCCTACCTGAGAGTACGTGGATGATGAATGCGTCCGTTGGGCAGCAGCAGCATTTCTGGGAAATGTAAGCTCTTGTACCGAGTTTTAATTTTTGCTTCAATTTTTTTTTTTTCTTTCTCTGGAATGGTCTGATGTCGCTGTACGCACGTACCGCTTGGAATACCGCGCCCCCTGGCGGCGGGTGGGAGGGTGGGGCAGTCGTTCGGAGACGAGGGGTGCCAATAAGCGGAAAGTGCGGTGATGTCAGTCAAGAGTCGGGAGAGGATCGCACCCCCCATCCACCTCCCTACTCTTGGGGGGAGGGGGGTCCACTGATAACTTTAAACAATTCTCATTCGGGGTCATATTGGAGGAGGAGAAAGAGAACGGCGTGCAATTGCGCTTACAATTGGACGTGAAAGTGTCCGTCTTAGTCACTCATCGCCGTCTGTAGCGAGAACCCGCGACTTCTTCGAGGCGGCCTTGACTTTTCGAATCCCCACCAGCCCGGGCTGCATCCTCTTCTCGCTCATCGCCAGCGGCCGCGAACGGTCGAGGCGCACCGCTTCTCGTTCGTTCTCCTAAGATGCTGCGAATAGGAAATATGCCAAAAACACAATAAAATGCCAGATGGGGAAAACAAATAAATAAATAAACAAATAAATAATCAATAGCTTGCAAATGATCGACCGATTCTGGTTTCCCGTGCTCCAAAATATTTGCGATTCGGTGTGAAGTTCCCGATAGGTCCCTTTAAAACAACCCATTTGACGTTTCTGGAAGTGATGGCTTTAACCGGTGGGCGGTCCGTCGTACACCGTTGAGCCCTAAAAAAACGGAAACAAACCCGGTGAGGCGAAGGTGGTGACTCGGCTTTCCGCTAGATGGCGATGCTAATCCTAAGCTCCGGCAAGAAAGTTCCAGCTAGAATCTTTTATTTTCAGGTATGGGGGGGGGGGAAAGAGGGTGGGGTGGAGGAAACCGAAAAGGTTTGGAGAAGATCCAGACGGTCGTACGTTAAATCGAGCCTGCCGCTGAATCCCATGCCACGGACCATGGTCTATTACCGTAGTATGTACTAGGGATGTCGTAGTCCAGAAAAACAAAAACAAAAAAGGGATCAGCAATTTTGGAAAGCTGTAAATATCTACAATTCTGCTTAAGGGTTATCGCCCTACGAATTCAGGGGGAAAGAGGAGCTTGCGAGGGCAACACAAGATAAAAGAACCAGCGAAAAGTTTAAGGTAAGGATAGTCGTCTTGGCGAGTGCAGTCTGAAAAGTTTGGGCGTAGCAGCTCTCAGGCCTCACGTAATCTCGGTGTCCGAGACGGTGGTTTCCGGCGAAGTTTGCTCCAGTTATCGTACTTGAGCAGCTTCCGCTTGCCTCACATGTCCACCTGGTGAGAGATTTCCTAAGATTTTCTTTTGAATGTCGAAAGCGAGAGGAAGCAGCTCGATTTTGGGGGGAGGGGCATCTCTCAGCTAAGCTTCACCTGTAATCGTTGCTTGTCTACCTAAATTTGGACGGCAATCGTCAATTATTTTCAATCGTAGGAAAAGAAAAAAAAAAGGGGGATGACCTAAAAGCAGCTGGTGGATGCTGCATTAGAACGGTTGGTTCACTGGAATCAGATCTTCAACACAAAAAAACAACAAACAAAGCAAACTGAACGATTAGAAGAGGAAATTGTTTGAAAGACGAGAAGCATCGGCAGAGAGTTACTGTGTAGTTCGATTTCCATATATTATTGAATCGAGACACAGATTTCTAAAACTTATGAAAGAAAAAAAAAACAAAACAACAACGATAAAGGCAAGAACAAATGTAGATTAGGGGTTTTCGGAAAACAAAAAAGAACGGATAACAACGGAAAACAACAAAAAAAAAAGTTTTTAAAACTAGTAGTAGATAGACTCAGTCGCCTTATAACAACTTTCTAGACTTGGCTTGGAATTAAGATAAAAAGCCTGATACCCAAAATTACGAGTAACAATTCCAAAAAAAACATTTTTTGTAGGCTTTTTTAAAAAAACAAAACACACACACAATCAACCGTAAGTTTAGCTGCCAGTATTCTGAGGAAAACCGACAAACGAAACTAACTCTCAAGAGTTCCCATTAAACGATTTCTTAAAACCAAAAAAAAAAAAACAACAACAAAAATCGGAAAATTGAAGATTTCACGAACGCAAACTCAAGACGTTCGTCGCTGAAGCTGTTTCTCCGGACAACAGTAGCAATATCTCCCATCACGCACGCGACGTTTCCCTAAAGTCTTTTTAAAAAAAACAGGAAAAGAAAGTGTATTAAACCGAGTATTTCATTCTCCAACGGCCGCTGTTTGTACAGGTTGGGGGGGGGTTGCCGTAGGTTCAGCAAACGAAATATTCCATCAAAAAAAAGAAGCGTTTACAGCGAAGATGTTTTGAACTACAATCAGGCACCAGTTCTCATTCTCTAAATCCATCTATAACTGTTCTGTTTTATCCTAGCCCTAACTTTAAAAACAGGAAGTCTGCCAAACACCTCCACCACCACCCGCCGATGCATCTTTAAAGTGAGAGTCGCCATCATTTTGGTCGGTCAAGACGAACCAAATTAAAGATTCCCAGTTCTTGCAACGGACGGTTTTCCTACAAAACCAGAAGGCTCACCGACCGCCTCTTATTTCCCCATAATTTAAATAATAATATTTAGAATTTTACTCCACTCCTGAGAAAGGATTTTACTTAATCAGTTGGAATCGTCAGGTTCTGTATTTCTTTTTCTATAGTTGACATTCTGTCTTTGTCCTTTATTATTATTATTATTTTTTCCATTTTTATTTCCAAATAAGGCATCGTGCTAACGAATCTGACCGGACTGGTCAAAACCGCCAGTTTACGACCCCACCCCCTGATGACTCCGTCGTCTCTCGACGATTCCAGGTAAGCTCTGCTGCCATCGGGACCGCTGATTTAAATAATGTCCGGAAAGACTTTTCTGTAAAGTAAAAATTACTGCAGCTTTTATTATGGTTTTCCGAACAAAATAGATCTTTTAAACTGCTCACCTTTCATCGATAAACCTTCCCTGGGACGAAAAGTGGGGGCCAAAACCATTGGCGGTAGATCAACATAATCTAGAAACACGAAGTCCGACCGACGGCACGGAAACCGTACGGATGCCATTTTCACGAATATAGACCGATGCTCGCCTGCGTACTGCAACAAGTGGCTGGTTTATAACAGCAATTAAAACCCGAGCCGAGACTGAAAACGGCTTTTAGCTTTGTTTGCTCTTTCTTTTCTTTTTTCTGTCTCCAGGAAGACGTTAATTTATATCTGATGAGCGCGAGATTTAGTGGGATTTGTGAACAAATGGTTCATTGATTATTTTAAAATTGAATAATTATTGGCGAGTTTTCAAAAAAATAAGGGAAGCAAGAGTTCGCTTAAAATTACGTAAAAACTGTAGACAGCCAGGGGGACACAGACTGTATACCGGAAGGAGAGTTTATCGAGACAAATGAGGACATTTTAATATTAAGATCGAACCCGCGGCCACCTGATACACACTTGGAGATCCCTCAGTCAGCGTAGTCACTTGTAATTCGGACGACTTAAATGCCGTGGAAAATCAATTTCTGTCCAGAAAGAACTCAGCCAGACTGTTCTCATTACTGTTCTTAATAATACTTTCGCTACGGTAAGACTTAATTAGACCGGGATGAGGCTGGAAAATATTCCAGGTTTCTGTATCTTGACTCCCGTGAAACTTCGCTTCCGCGTCAGCTCGTCCGTCGACCCTGATTTTGTTTTTCTACTGTTTTTTGTTTTTTTCTTTTAGGAAAGAAGTAATTTGTCTGACCGGTGTCTTACTTGATGCTAAGATGATCCCCCGTGGGGCTTTATCTTAGACTGCTGGATACTAGTATTAATAGTAAGAGAGAAACACGAACAAAACAACCATAACTATGATAGGTATAGACAGATAATGGAAATAAACATGTTATGATAATAGCAACAGAAATATGAACAATTATACTACCAATAATAATAAGAATAATATAATAATAATAATAATAATAATAATAATAATAATAATAATAATAATATAATAATAATAATAATAATACAATGAACACTAAGTATCTCGCGTTTTCTAGGTGTACTGACATCGCCAAGAGATTTTTAGGAAAAATCGAATGCGTTGACAACATCTTACCTGTAGATGCCCACGTGTGTAAGCAGTACATCCGACTGTGTGCACTCACACACACACACACACACAACACACACACACAACACACACACGAACATTTAGATCTCGTACTTTATTTTTTGGTGTTTTATCATAAGCTGCCGGATAGTTCACCGCCAGCTGACCGGTGTTCTGGCCGTGAAGATGCCCACAGATTAAAGGGCTGACCCGGATCTCGGCGGCGATCGTGCCAACAGCCGTAATAAACCTGTAAATATTCGCTGGTGCCCAACACCGGTTCAAGAAGCAATTAATTGATTTACCGTCGCCGGCCCCGTGTGTCAGCGCATGAAATATTACTTCGTGACATGCGCACTTCAAATAAATCAAGGCTTCCGCGGCCAGGACCCCCCCCCCCACACACACACACTGCGCGATAGTTTCAGGGAGTTGTTGGAGGGTTCATATCACGAGTTGAATCTCACGAAAATAGGTCTCCACTGAGCAGCCGGCCCGACATCCACTGTTTTCAGGGTAGTCGCCCTTTGAATTCTTGAGGGTTCCCGAGAGAACACGCATAGAATTACAGTCGTGGGAGCTGGTGATTCAGTATTTCGTGAATTGGAAAGAAAAATAGAGAGGAGAGGGGGCGGAGAGTCTTCCCCCCGTTCACCGCTGCTTGTTATCATCTCGTCTGGGGTTACGTCAGGGAGTCACGTGAAACCTGTGAGTGCAGTATTTATTAGAGCAAAAAGAATAACGCATTGTTCGCCGAGTGCGGCATAAAATCCCTCAGGTTTGTAACCTTATTTCATTTGATAGTTCGGATCTTAAAGGAGGATAAAGCACCGTGAAGTTCTGAGAGAACAAAAAGACAGCAGTTTTTGCTGAAATAAAATAACATTTAGAAAGTCTTCGGAATTCATTCTGTACTTTAGATCTAAGAAAATAGCAGAATAATTATTACCTTAAAAAGGTCGTGAGAGAAGAGAGAGAGAGAGAGAGAGAGAGAGAGAGAGAGAGAAGACGGTAAGAGAGAGTGAGATGGAGAGATGGAGAGAGAGAGAGAGAGAGAGAGGAAGAGGTGAGAGGGAAAGAGAGAGAGAGATGGAGAGAGAGAGAGAGGAGAGAGAGAGAGAGAGAGAAGAGAGAGGAGAGAGAGAGGAGAGAGAGAGAAGACGGTAAGAGAGAGAGAGATGGAGAGAGAAGAGAGAAGAGAGAAAGACGGTAAGAGAGAGTGAGATGGCGAAGAAGAGAGAATATATAAGAGAGAGAGAGAGAGAGAGATGGAGAGATGGAGAGAGAGAGCGAGAAAAGGGAAATGGTAAAGAGTAGTTGAATAGTTTCTTTGGAAACTTGAAACTTTACTTCATAAAAGAACCCAAAAATTCTGATTAAATGCGAAACGATTGGCGCCTTTGTGAAGATTTTAAGTAACCAAAAAAAACCCCATTGGTGCGTGCAGATGACGTCATGGCGGTTGAAAACGAGACAGCGGGAATGAGACTATTTGACGCAATGGTAGATTCTTTGGAAAATGCTTTCATTTCTTTCTTGGTTTAAATAGGGATATGAGTTTTTAATTTGTTAAAGAAAAAATGAGAGTCGAAGAACGAAACTGAAACAGATGTAAGAAGAATGGAATTAAACGGGTGAGGGATGGGTTAATCAATAGGGGACTGGGGGGGGGGACTGATATGGCCCCGAGATGGGTGAGCGACAGCAGCTAGTCAGGGTTCGCGGTTGGCGGAGGTCGTCGGGAGAGTCTGTTTCGTGCTTTACCCCTGACCTCTCAACTGTTGAGAGGGAAGGAAAACCGTCCTGGCTCCTCGAGAGCAGTCGCCGTCACCACGCGAAACAGTGGAAGGGGGTTGGTTGGTTACGCAGGAGAGACGAAGGAACCGCGCGGGGTCGTGATTAAGCATGGCTTTGGGCTGTACGCGACTGTCGGGAATGAAGGGGATGTTCCGGATGGGAATGGTTGTTCAGCCCCTGGGAGGCCGACCAGTTTTCCACGATACGGACTACGGCAAACGGCGATCGTCCTTAAAATCCTTTGTCTTGCCGCTGCACTTACCCAGGTGCTCTTGAAGCATTGTCCGGTTTGATTAAAGATCCAGTCTTACGAGCGGGTGCCAATCTGTTCTGCTCTCGTCAAATCGTGCAGTTCTAGGCTTTAAACTGTCTGAAGGCGTAGATAGGCACACGCGATTATCGCCCGGCCTCGTTTTGGATTGGTGTGTGTGTGTGTTTGTTGTGCTATAAAAAAACAACTCTGAAAGGTGATACAGGCCCATCAATCATTGTTTACGTTCACGGTGCCTTAATCTAATAACTCCTCGCGGAGATGCTATTATAGAGCAATAAGAAAGTCAGCATCAGTGAATTCTTGCTTTCAGAATATAGTTCTGACTAACGGGTGTTATTTTAACAAATAAATACAAATAGTAAATTTTTTAAAAAAAAGAAAGGGTTAACCAGTGGATTAATCGTGATATATATATATATATATATACATAATTACAGGTAATAAACCAAAATAGAACTAACGTTATTTTAGCTGTTTCCTAAAGGGTATTTTAATTTTTTCGACAGCTGAACTGTCACAGGTGTGAATCTTTGGCAGCTTTTTATTTAAATCAGCGAGATTAATTCGCGGATATAAGGATGCGTCTTGCTGCATCCAAACCGTGTCTGCAAGTCGGACTGTCAGGTGTCAGACGTACACCTAGACCAGGCCATAAACTCCCCGTTGAATTACTTAGTCATCAAAGAAAACAGAAAAGACGTGGAGAAAACACCAAAAACAACGGTATTTTAGTCTGGCTTTTCAATTCACTATAAAGCCAAAGAAAAATCCCGTGAAACTAGATATACGCTGGCGGCCACCATCATTGGGTTTGGCTCATCACTGACATATTCCATATTCCATACACCAACAACCACAAAGTTAGTGCGTATAGTTAAGTTACATTATATCAGGGTATAACTGTTAGAAATTCCCTGCGCGTAGAACTTCTGTCACAAGACTTTTAAAATCAAAATATCCTTAAGCATACTGAAATTATTTCATTGGTGGGTTTCGTCGGCCACCATTCATCTCTCTCTCTCTCTCTCTCTCTCTCTCTCTCTCTCTCTCTCTCTCTCTCTCTCTCTCTCTCTCTCTCTCTCTCTCTCTCTCTCTCTCTCACCAGTGTGTAATAATAAGCAGTGGGAAATAATAGTCTAGAGATAGAAGCAACACAAGAACAGAGATCGACATCTCACTATGCTAATTCACAAACAAACATTTATTGATAATTTTAAATCTATATAAGCTTACGTCTTTAAACAGTGGAATCGCCCCGCAAGGAACTTTAAAGAAAGAGTACCTATCCTATTTGCTGTTGATGGTACATGGATGACGTAAGCTGCCACAGACCTTCTGCCTATTTGTGGTGGTTTTAATTTGATTTCATAACCTTTCCTTAAACATGGTGTCTCACAAGAGATCTGAGAAGGAATGTGTTGAGTGTTGCTAAGCAACTCTTCCGTCACGACACGAATTCCTTGACAACTTTGACAACGTTCAGGAATCTTACAGCTTGTAAAGTTCCCTTTAATTAGGTACTTAGAGTAATTGCCTTTCGTAAGTACAGATACAAGAGTGGTGAGGGGAAAGTGAGGGGCAGTCCTTGGCACGGGTCTAAGTAGCCTTGACGTGGCGGCCAGATCTGACACTAATTCAGCCGGACAGTTGTGTAGGGGGCGCGAAACGCCATATCCTAGCCTCTTATTGAATTATGCGTGCCCGCTTGAAGGTCAAAAGAAAGAGGTCATTCTGGCGGAGGGATCGAGGCGGATTAGGTACAAGACAGCAGAGGAGCAAATTGACATCTTTCCGACGACCATCTTTCAAGCTGCGTACCTTAGCCGCCTCGGGCGCTGTCAGACGTTTTGACCCGGGTCACGTGACCCTGCGATCCAGCTCTTCAGCGCCGCTTTGTTTAATGCTTTCGCCCTCGTGATTTTCATTACGTGCGACAGAACGACGACAATGGAAGCCGGGGAGACTGGGGGGGGGGGAAAGAAGAAATAAAAAGTTATGTACTTGCTGCTTTTTCTATTTCGTAAATCGTTAAATAGTTAACCAGAGATGGTCACGTGTTATATGGGAGAGAAGTGAGTGTTGTGCGCCACCCTCACTAGCACGCTCTTTCTTGTCTTCAAATTCGCTTCTCTAAGAAACAAAGGTTTGGAAAAGGGTTTCCGACGCTTTGCTAAACTTTGGCTTAGCCGCCTGCTCGTTGCAGCAGGAAATCTGTCTCTTCACGAAACGAAAAGATTGGTCATTTTGCGTTTGTTCAGGTACGATTAAGACATCTCGATAGAGACCAAACAGTAAATGCTAGTTAGTGACCAACATCTCCGCCATTCTCAGTTGTCTTCATCGGCTAACTCCCCGCCGCAAGTAATTATTCCTGGACACAACTGCATAGATATCACAGACGGTGCGCGATAAGGCTTTAAAAAAAAAAAAAAAAAAACTTGCTACAACTAATTGTTTTAATCAGGTTGGGCAGCATCTGTTGTACTGAAACACAACAATAATTTTAAAAAGCTTCAAAAATGCGTCTTCCTTAGATTTGTTCCACCGAGGACGGTTTACAGCACAGTTTGAAGAGCGGTCCGTATGTTTTGTTGGTTTTACTGATAATGACGGCACTGCTAACGATTTTAACTGAGAGTTAGGACAGACAACAGTTACCTTGAAAAGATTTAAAAAAATGATTGCATAAACGGATAAGAATATATAGCACCAAAAATATAAAGTAAATATATCATATATATATGTGTGTGTGTGTGTGTGAGAGATCGTATGACTCTATAAAAACAAAACAAAAGTATTTAGTCAGCACCTCAAAATGGACCGATGAGACAGAGGAGGAGTCGGCCCGACTACCCCGAGCCGGACAGGAATGTGCCATTTTGGCACAAACCTCAAATAGCGTGCACCGGTGCGGTGGCTAATCGAGCAGGGAGGCATCCATCACCGAGGAGTACCCGACTTGATATGGCTGGTGCCGAATAATGTACAGCCCGCGAGTGGACAGGTCCCCGCCAATACGTCGTTAAGAGGAGCGCTGAGATGTGAAGCGGACGCTATCAGCGGCCAGATGTGCCATTCACCAACTGGCGGTCTATGCGCATGCTTTCGGCAGCTGAGCGCTTTACTGTCGCGGCATTGGGCGTCACGTGTGAACTTGTCCCGTGTGTGTGTGTGTGTGTGGGGGGGGGGGGTCTCTTCTTCGCTGTTTACTCTCGGCTAAAACAGGACCCGTGTTCGTTAAGTGCAAACTCGAGAGTCGCCGTGGCTCGTGGTTTGTTGTTTGAGGCGAATATAATGGATTTGAGCAAACAAACCGAAACGACGGAGTCTCGGGAGAGCTGACAGCTAACGTCAGTAGAGTACGGCGAATGCGCGGCGTATACACCTCCGCCAACCCGCAGCCCGGTTACCTCCCGTGTCCACCGCTGGTTGGGTTCGTGCTGGTATAGTAACCATCTTTTTTTTAAAAAAAAAGAAAAAAAAGGTGCTGCGCAACCAGCGACGTCTAGCGGTTCATGCAATCTTACAGGGACCGTTCAGAGATATCGATTTTAATGAAGTCTCCGGCCGTAAACTATCTCAAAACGATGCCAGTAGAAAAGTGTAATCCCCCCCCCCATTAACTCGCAGATGTACCACTTCTTCCGGTTATTTCAAAAGGAAATGGAAAACAAAAACAAAATAAGACAGCAAATTTACTCGAACGTTCATTTTTAGCTTTGTACAAGTTCAGACTTTCGCGTAAAAGTTCTGCTTCTCCAGGCAGCCGGGGGAAGGAAGGAGTTCTTCGGTATAGCGACAGACGCCTGGCTGTAGATTTTGTCGTAAGAAGGGGCCACAAACCGGATTACAAAAGCGCGGGGCGGGATAGGGGTGGGTTCATCCGAGAAAAAAGAATGGAGCCTTGCTTCCGGTGCGGTTTCTGAATGAAAAGCCAGTAGGTTTCGATAACATTTTTTTCAAGGAATCCATTAACAAAAAAATATGTGCAGTACTATACTGAAGAATAAGCTAGCTCCTAAGAATGGATTTCTTGCTAAGCAAATCTGTGCAACGTAATTCGCCGAACAACTATAATAAAAAAAAACACTTGTGATTTCCTTCTTCCGTATTAATGCTTGTTGCAGCTGTTATAGCTTCTCAAAGTTGTGTTTACACAAATACAAGAAGCAGAACTTAGACACTATTTAGATCAGTTTATAGTATTATGTAAACAACTCTTGGGGACGCAAAACTAACTGGGACACCAAGTTACAGCCAACACCGTCTCTGTGATCAATTTAACGGCGCTGTATTAAATTAGGAGATAAATTAGTTGGGGATGAGAATTGTATGTACTTGAGCGGATCTCTCTCTGAAAGCGTTTTTTTCTTTTTTGTTTTGCATACTTCTTTCTGCTGGATTTGTAAGTTTTCATTAAAGATTCTGATTGGAATCGAGTAGCAACTTTTGATAATTTCTACATATCAGTGGTGATATATTATGCAGCGCATTATTACGGTATCTGTTTTATGAAGAATTTCTTCTATCAGATTTAGTTGTTGCTTCAAGAAGATAGACAGGAATGATATCGTTAAGGGTAATTAACGAATATTCAGGTTTCAACAGGAAAAATACAAACAAAAAACAATAATTTGTCGTAAACGAAACCTTAAAAAAAAAAAAACGCTTAGACACGATTACCTGTGTCCGCTATCCGATTAATGTTCCTTTCTTCTAATTGCTGAGCGAGAAGCTGAACAAAAGAACGTTTTTCACTTTCCTGAAAATTAAATATCAATTTTGTTGATGCCAAGACGAGCTTTGCACAGTCTGGTAGTGGTTACAAAAGCCTAGTTTCACATAACTGGCATTTGATATAAAATTGGTAATAAATACTATTTTTTCAAAAGATATTATATGGCGCACGATGTCTAGAAGGGAAGCAGATATAGCAAATTAAGCGTGCAAGCTGATGGAAGTCAAGAGTTAGTTGCAAGGACGGTGCATCTTTAAAACAGTTGATCACTTTTTTCCGACTCGACGCTGCACATGTCCCGATTTAGTTCAGGACGATGGGCAAGCAAAAGTCGTCTTCTGCCGACAAGTAGGCTGTGTATATATGGAAGGAATGGGAGATATTTGAGTTGATCTAGAGTTCTTCTTTCCAGGCCTTGTCTCCCAGATCAGGATTATTGCACGTCCATCTCGGATTTTATCTGGTACAGGTTTGACAAATCAAGTTCCATCTCTGAAGCAGATGTCTAAAAATAAAGAACAAAGATAGATGAACCATTGTTGAAAGAGAGATTGAGAAAGACATTGTGTGTGTGTGTGTGTGTGTGTGTGTGTGTGTGTGTGTGTGTGTATCTATATATATTTAGTATTTTTCTAACAACCGTTCTAATGGCCAACACAGGTATGCTGACAGTTCGTGTCCGCAGTCAAGAATTTCGACAGTCTGGCCACTTCACGGACACTCCGTTTCTCTAGATAAGAAAGTGGCAGCAGATTTTCCACGTTTCAGATAATCGTTGATGGTGATGGCTCACCGTTGTTTCCACGGCGCGCATTCTTCTCATCAGCTGCAGAAACTCGGGTTAGCGATGTTAAATGGCATCTGCGCACCTAGTACTCTCAGTTATAGGCCCTTGTCCAAGAAAACAATTTTTACCCGGCTCACTTGGATGGACTTCAATTTTCGAACGTCCGAAAACGAAATTCTGGCTGCTGACATAGGATTGGAAAACTTCTTCTGTGTGTAAGTGTAAAAAGCTCCTCTTTCTTTTGGAATTTTCGGAGTCTGTCCTTTGTTTTCAAATACGACAAAAAAAACAGAAAGCGTCTTGACTTCCAGAAGTCCATAAGTTGAGATACGAAAAAAAAAAAAATTACATCAGGCCTATAAAACAAAAAAGAAAATATCGATAGTCATGTGACAGTATGACGTCATGGCTTTTTGTGTGTTTCGCCATAACTCACCGCCAGGCTCCTTCGTTGATTTTCTTTTAAACTATAAAAGATGTGAGAGGAAAGTGAAGGAGTGTCACGCCGCCGGGACTACACTAAGAAAAAGTTTTTTTTCTTTTCTTTTCTAACGATAATAAACGGGAATTATTATTATCATTTTTTTAAAAGTTTCCCTGGTTATTTATAAGATTCCTGTTAACGAATAACGGGCTGCCCTCATACCGCTGGGCGTTATCCTCGCACCTGATTGGTTTTTGGATGTACGATCTCAGGGAAAGTCGAAAGATCAGACATTATCGAAGGTTGCCTGTTCTTTGGGTGTCACCTCAGGTGGCATCGTTATAGTGTGAAGAATCCAAAGGAAGGGGAAATACCCCCCCCCCAAAAAAAGAGAAGAGAATATGCGTCGTGGAGTCGCAACCGACAAACGATCAAATAATGTGATATATGAAAGGGTACCGAGTTAAGTTTCTCTTAGTTACGTAACTGAGAATAACGAACGAGATCCCTCTACACAATCTCGTAAGAGTTATCGTTCTTCTTCTAGTGGTGGCATCTAGGTTAGCTTTGCGTAGGACCGATGTACTGCAATAGAAAATGAAACTAGCAAAAAATATTGAAAACTATTATTATTATTATATTATTATTATTATTATTATTATTATTATTATTATTATTATTATTATTATTATTATTATTATTATTAACTTTTCCGAAATCTGTTCTTCAGCGACCTTCGGATTCAGTTGACTATAATGGAATGGAAGAACATTACTGCTGTGGTTTTTCGCTACCTCGAAGCTGCTGTCTAGTGTCGTCTGCTATGAAACGCCTGATTTTTTCCGCCTTATTATTTTTTTGTCAGGCTGTATCTAAATGCTCAGAACGCCGAGAGAGAGAGAGAGAGAGAGAGAGAGAGAGAGAGAGAGAGAGAGAGAGAGAGAGAGAGAGAGAGAGAGAGAGAGAGAGAGAGAGAGAGAGAGAGAGAGTTATCCACTTGAGTGGCGCTCCAATCTGCACGGCGAAGGAGCGGTACGCTGTTGAGACTACTTCACGCTGCACGACGTGACAGTTCGAGACTGCTCGAGGCCAGAGGTCAACCTTATAACGACCCAGCTCATCCCAGCATGCATCGGCGAGGTGGCCAGCAGCAAAACGCGTGCAAGGGAAGCATACGTGGAATTTGTAAGGATGGCGGAAAGAAGACGATTGGAGCAGGCGGCGACCGCCGCGCGGGGAGAAAGAACTCTGCTGGTAGCAGCATCCACTTAGCCACTGTCGTCTCTCATTACATTCCACGCGGAAGGTGAAATGATTCTGCTTATTAGATCATTTTTAGGAGATGAAATATCCAACAACTATACGTTGTACTGCGTGTGCGCGCGCATATATATCGAAAGTAATGGCGTACACGATGGATTTGTCTCACCATAAGAAAGACAGAACCAACTTTTTAGAAATACACACAGAATCAAAACCCGCGCAAACTATCTATTTATATATTGCACATGTGGTAGGGCAATGATAACGACTAAATACTTTATTAAAATTATGTATTTGAATAAAAAATATCACGTGCTTATAGTATTCTCCGAACAGAGATGGCAGCACTGTGCTCCTGATGGCACGAGGGTTTATTAGGAGGTAAATTATTTTGTTAGTCAGGGGACCTGGTTTCTCTCATTTATGTGTTTTTTTTTTACTTCATAAAAAAAAAAAAAGAAAAATGTCGCCCTTCCTGGGCCAGAGAAACGCTCCAGAGGACACGACAGATACATTTCTACATCAGCTGACCGCCAATCCCGTCCTAATTGCCGTTCTATCGCAATTTCCAGACTTTAAGTTGCTAAGGTCGAAGATCGCCCGCATAACCCGCGGATACGTACTGCAGTAATGGCTATCGAAATGGATTTGTCATAATTAATTATCTTCTCGCCTCTCTCTCGAGCGAGAGCTGCCTGACGGACGTCACGCCCGAGAACCTCTCCTGCCTGGCACCTCGATTTTAGCTGCGATATTTGGAAAGGAAAATGAAAAACGAAGCATTCGTCTTCTGAGATTCTTTCTCTCCCCCCTCTCTTTCTTTTAATGAACGGCATAGCAGATGTCTTATTTCCCTTTTGTTTATTTACGTTTGATAGCAAATCGAATAAAGTCGATTAGTACTGTTAACTTTTCGATAGGTTAGCTGCTGTGCAAAATATTCTGAAAAATTCAAAAACAATATCACGAAAATTTAGTTTCCCTTGCAAAAAAAAAAAAAAAGACAAATAAACTGTTAGAAATATTAATAAAATCACTTTAGATAAGAGTTTTTTTTTTTGAATTCATACTTCAGGAATTATCTGTTTTAGCTTATTTTCCTACATATGTAGGCGGAAAGACTTTTCCCATCGCCACCACTTGACTTTGCCAGTTATTTATTACTATTTGTAATGATAAAGAATCGCTTTTCTTTTATAATTTGTTCTACTGTAAAAGTCACGTTAAAATATGTCTAAATTAAAAATTATCTTAGCTTTAATCGAGTACAAAGTACATAAAACTAAGCAATTAAAATGTAGCTGTATGACCTCGTTTATATATACAGAGGTTACAGTGAAATTTAGGTTCATTGTCAGCCCACTGAGTTATCTTTCCTTGGCTGTCATCATTAACGTCGGCTCACCGCCGAGTCTCGGGCCAGTCTGATTCAGTGATAACCAGACCCTGTCAATACGGCCGACCAATAACAACACGTCACGTAATTAACGTCAGCCATTATTGATTTCCCTTCGATTATGCACCAAACCGCCGAGTCTGCAATTTACTTTGGCCGCTGTTTATATGTTTGTGTGTGTGTGTGTGCGAGCGCCTACTTAATCATGTCTGAGCTTCTGAAAGAATAATCAATGTCAATATCGCCCATTAAAACCATTCATACTGACCTACAGAAAATTTCCTTGTGTTTTTCCGTCTTTAGATAACCCGGACTCTCTCTGCCACATTTTCACGAGGTTCATCTGCTAACTATTTTACCGACGAGAGAGAAGAAGCCGTCAAGATTTCATGGAAACGTTGACATTCGAACGCTATCCACACACGAAACACGAGGTCCACGCGAACATATATCAAAGTGTCTCATGCTTAGATCTTTCTGTACACGATATCACAATTAAAAATCCGTGCAAAAAAACAAAACAAAAACAGCAGCAGCAAAAGCCATCCGGAAACTTTCGATTTCGCACGCGAATTCGAATTTGTGTTGAAAGGACAGCCAAGAGTTAAAGACAAGAAACTGAATTCGTGGAGGGTTACTTCTCGAATTAATTTCCGTGTATACTATGGCTTATACAAGAGTGAGGGAACATTTTAGGATGATGTTTTCGTACCTTCACTTCGAAGGTGAAACATTTTGCCCGGTTTAATAACTGAAATTGTTTTCAGACCAAATCCAAAACGATCTGAGGATAAAATACCATTCCAGGGTTTTATATATGAAAGACGTGTACCTTTAACTTTTCTTTTCCTCAGGTTTTCTTTGAGGCAAAAAAGTAAAACATTTTTTTTTTTTTTAAATTTAAATGTTTGTATTTGCCCATTATCGTATTCGTCAGACGGTTTTAGAATTTTGCTTCATGCTCTATGCCCCTTTACATAGGAAAGAAAGGAGGAATCATCAAAATTGTGCGCATCCGTGCCAGAGTTTTACAAAATTACATTTAAATGAATCACATGTAGCACAAATAACCCTACCACCTGCCTGAGAGAGGTTTTAATTTGCACAGTAGAACTTCGCATTTCTGGTTCCTCGCTATTCAGACTGCATGGTCACAAAATTCTCGAATTTCTTTTATTTTCTATATTACTTCAGCTTCATTTGTATGATATCCACGTACTGTCTATATACTCGTCATGTGCTGTGGGCACGGTACTGGCACGCGGTCTACCCACATGATCGTAAATATGGACGTTGTCTTCCCGTTGGGTGTGAAAAACAGTGAGTATGAACTATTTTGCATATATAAAATTAGTCAGCAAACTTTGCAGAAAATTAGGTTTCAGGACCTCTAGCAACATTTTTAAAAGCAAGACAAACAAGTAGACTCTCCAACAGAAAACTGAAGAGTTTTTATAGATCCTATTTTGTGAAGATTCACGAGAATAGCGGTTGATAATGCACCGGATGGATGAATGCATCTTTTACTGGTTTATACCAACATAGCGCCATAGCGTTCAGACCCATAGTTATGGTACAGGCCGATACACTGAACGGAAAAAAACTGTCTGGGAGACGGGTGCGAACGAGTGGCTGGATGCAGACAAATGTGAAGCCCGTGTACAATTGCTGATAAATGATGAAATTGTTGTAGCAATTCAAACGAACTGATGCTGCTGCTGCTGATGATTATAATTTAATTCAATCTACTGCGCCACATTCTGAAGCTTTTACTGCCTTGGAAATGGCACCAAAATGGGAAAAGTGTCGCAATTACGCTGACAAAGCATAAATTCTGTTGCTCTAATGCGTTGGAGATACCACTGCCTCAGAACAGAAACAACAAATAATAATAATAATAATATAATAAGATAATAATAATAATAATAATGAATAAATAATATAAATAATTAATAATAATGATGATGATTGATGATGATGATGGATAATAATAATAATATAATAATATAATAATAATGAATAATATATAATAATAATTAATAATAATAATAATAATAATAATAATAATAATAATAATAATAATAATAATAATAATAATAATAATAATAATAATAATAATAATAGTAATAATAATAATAAAGAAGAAATAACTGACTTGGCGTAAAGAGAAAGAAACCAAAGCAGAATTTCTGCTAGCTACAAGACCATAAGTAAGTTGTTGTTGTTTTTTTTATACCAAAGACATTTACAAGTGATCTGATTTATGGCAGAGCTGCGCAACTTTTCTGTTTGTTTGCAGAGCTCACCTTCGGGGCGAACACACACACACTCACCTGCGATGTGTGTTACTTTCGCACGTGGTTATCTCGACTTGTCGAAACTCGCGGATACAAGTCAGGTATACAAAGAATACAGTTTGCTGTACCGCTGAGGCAAAAGTTATTTAATAAAGGTGCAACCGGAATTTCTGTCTTTTTTTTGCAAGGTAATGGAATCTGTGTTGACAGACGTTGGTCTAACGAAACAGCTCCCTCGTGAAAAGCAGAGGGATGGAAACTAAGCTCCCCCCTTCTTTTTTTCTTCTCTGCGTTTGACATCGATCCCCAGCCAATTAGCTTCTGTAGTCAAACCAAAAGCGAGCATTTAAAAGGAGTGTACAACATACCCACGGCTAATATCCTCCCCTTTTAATTCTACGTTACCCTGGTATAACCCCTCGAACATCTAAGCATCTGAACCACATTTCTAAAATCACAGACATAAAGCAAAAAAAGAAAACATTAAATAAGTAAAGGATCAGACAGAAATCTAATAATCTAAGTGTTTTCTCTAACAAACATTTCCTTCCGTGTTCACGTAATCCCCAAACTGTTTGACTACGTCATCTCCGATGCGATGGAGTGGCATCTGCGGAAGTAAAGACGATTTTTTAAAAAAAACCCAGCGAAATAAAGCATTGCAGCAAACATCCAAACCACCAACCCATCCCCAGGGAACCTTAAGCGAAAACCTCACTAGGATGTTATATTTTCAGAACATTTCTGTCCGGAGAAAACACCGCGAGCAAATGGAAATACTTCTTTTACTTTCAGATGATTTCTTTTAAAGTAAATAATTTCTTATATTTTCCTGTAGTTTAATGTGTTGATTAAATGCAGATTTCTAAGCGCTAGCAATGAATAGAACACGTGTCGACTGAAGTCATGCTGTTTCGGGCGCGAGAGACAACCGCATTGTTTGTGATAATCGAACTGTGATGCATCCAGGACATCTGAAGTTAATGCTTCCGCTCATGCGAAAGTCTTGACCTTACTGCACTGCATAGTCTATTTATGGCTGTGAGTAGAGAGAATTCTTATAAAAACGAAGCAGATTTCGGCTTTTCATTTATTATCAATACCGTTTGTCTTTTATTGTGTTTGTCGCCTCTCACTCCCAACCAGCTGTACGGATCTTTAGTGACAACTCGATGCAATAATTTGTCCTCAGCGTCCGTGCCTGCTGTCCTGCATTTATTTCGCTGTCAACTATCTTCCTATATGAATACAATACGACAGACGTTCGAACTGTCCAAATAATGAGAACATGACACTTTCTGTCATATAGTCGCTAATAAATTCCAAACGTTGACGCTTCTGCTAGCCGAGATCATTTGAACTTGACTTTTGGTGCCTTTGCTTCATTTCTTGACGATTAGTTTATCTCCCATTCTGCACTGCAGGAAAATAAGTTCAATGAGTTGACTGCAAAAGCCTCTGCCACCATGGCGCCGGTAATACATAATCCGATTGTCTGTTAATAGTCTTCGCGAAACATTTGGAACCCGACCGGCAGGCACTATTCGGATAATAAGAGGCATCTGCGACTGTTCGCCTTTGTGTTTTAACTACGGCCAGGTTCAGTGTTGCCTTCGATTACGCAACAGGTCGATAAAAGAACTCGACATTATGCAGTAATTTGGCGTCACACTAAACCACGCCGTCAAATACCAGAAACTGTTACTTGGGTTGATACACTTACAGTGTTCTAACTAAAAGAGGAAATGAAACGGGTGCGTAGACTGCTAAATAAAGGAGAGATTGTTGTTTTTTTTAAATTTTTTTATTACAATGTGCGTTTACAGAAGGAAGAACCCCAAACATTATGCTTCTATAAATATTTAAAATATCGCAGTCTTAACATTTTTTTCATGATTGTTATGCAAAACGAACCCAGAAACTATTCACGGTGAATTATAAAAGGCTCCCAAGAAAATACTGACTGCAGTAATTTTGATGAATCTGATTTATTTCTTGGCTGGGTGCACGAAGATCGAAGTAATAAACAATCAATAATTAAAGATGCCGAAACGAAAGAAGACACTATGAAAACAACAACAAGAACAACAACACAGAAGCCAAAAGAAGCAGGAAAAAAACGGTGGAGGCCTTGTTTAGCTGTCGAAGACAAAAGGTTTTTGTTTGGTATGTTGGGGCTTTATTTCCGTGTTCTAAGCCGAAGCGTGGATTAATTAGAGGTGAGCTACTAGACCGTGTTTGCGGCCACCGTCGATTGTTTGCGGCTAAATGATGCCCACTGTATCTCCAGCTTCCCACATCCGATTCGCTTTAATCGTGGCGTTTAGCTGTAATTGGCAGGCATGGAGAACTGCAATCTCCAGCGTATTGTCGCAATGGACCCGAGTTTCCTTTGTACGCAAAGGAAAAGTCTTTGAGTGAGCCATCACACAAAATCCCATCCGGGGTGGGGGTAGTAATAGGGGACAGGTCCCAGAATTAACTGATAGCTGGACGCGGGGGGCTCTTTCTCCAGATTCCTGCCGTTCCTTTCACCGGTTTCGATTCAAGCGCGCTAATGACTCGCCACCGTCATCGGGCAGCCATTTTGCCAGACCCTTCTCGCTCCGTGTGTTTTGCTGGCGGCCTCTGCCGAAATTTCTGGTGTTCCATCAGTAGAGCTCTCCGCTTATTGCTCATCCCTGTCAGCAGCCACCCATCTAAATTAATCTCCCCCCCCCCCACCTCACACACACAAAACCGATCCCCGGCAAACTTTTCTCCTAGAGCCACGACGCCTGTCGACCGACAGAGGGCGCTTCCAAAAGTGTCCGGAAAAAAATTGCAAATCAAACTCACGCGTTCGGTGGCGAGGATTTAAAGCCAGCTTAACGCCTCCAGTATAAACTGCGACGACCCTTCCCCCCCCTGTCTTCCATATTTAAAGGTATCATCGCCACTTAGTTTCCGCGCGCACTGCTGCATTACTCGACCCCCTTGCACGGGTGGGACCTCGGCGAGTGACCCTGCACGAAACTTACAGCGCGTCGAGGGGCTAGATTTAACGAAGTACAATTAGTCTTAGATCCCTGAATAGACCTAACTCCCAACTTATGCAAGCAAGGTTTTCTTCGTAGGCGGGGAGCCGAGGCGCAAACAGACCGTGAAAAGTCTACCTTCCGGTGTTCGTGTGAGCCGGCGGCGACGGCCGATCCACGGTAATCTCCTGACCCCTGATCTCGTGTATACTGCCGTCTCACCAGTTATTGCGAACACCCAGCGATCTGGTGCATCCGGGAATAACGGATTATAGAAATCACACTGTTCTAAACTACGGAGTAAATCTAATCCTTCCCGTGTTCCGGGCAAACACCGGTATGCACGTGACTATGTGAAGAGGATGTTCTATTTTTTGCCTGTCCAGCGGTACTCGCTCTTCGGCGACCCCCGTCTGTTCACCATACACGAGATCTTTCGAGCCCCTCCCCCCAACCTGAACAACTGTTCATATCCGTGCAAAATCTGGAACGTGTTGAGCGGTGTCCTAATCCAGGTGTAAGATATCAGAAAGGTAAATCCAGGAGTTCGTGGGAAATGTGCTGAATAGCCATTGGAAGGATTATGTCCCTTTTGTGGTGTTATCCAATGAAACTCTGGACACCGATCAAAGATGACTGATCTCCGATAAGATCGATCGATCCAAAGCCAAATAATTAAAGATAAACGACCCACTGTTTTATTCGAGAAAAATATGTTTTTGTGAAGCATTTCTGCTGAATGGGTCTTGTTGTGGCTGGTTGTCGCACGGGGGCGCTTGACTGCTGGAAGAAAACAGGCCAGACGTAGTTTTTCCTCCTCAAACGAAAACCATCTATTAAATTAGTTTTTATACAAAACTGTAAATAAATTATGTTATCGAGTTTACAAAGTGCTTGCTCCAAATCGTTCTACTGTAGAGAATACCGAAGCTAGTTGTTACAGGGATAAGTTTATACCGTTCTAGTAATTGCTGGTTAAACGTATAGACGATGCCATAACCGACCTCTTTTGATTTGACTTCCAATCTAAGATTACAGCATGTGACGTAAATTATGGTCTTATCTCTAGTAAGCGAATGGCGTCGATTGTAGCCTCATCTGTATGCAATCATACGGCAGCAAAATACTAGTTCTGTAACAACTAGACCCGATCTCCCCTAAGCGGAAACGAATCATTTTCAAAAAGTATTAGAGTAGCGATATATTTTTGATGGTCAGGCTTAAATTATA
This sequence comes from Nautilus pompilius, assembly GCA_018389105.1. Classification (NCBI taxonomy): domain Eukaryota; kingdom Metazoa; phylum Mollusca; class Cephalopoda; order Nautilida; family Nautilidae; genus Nautilus; species Nautilus pompilius. Next base: position 86,483 of record JACATO010000664.1, on the reverse strand, counting down.
TTGAGGCTATAACTCTTTAAACATTTTTAGAACTAAGTAAAAAAGCAAAACTAAAGCAATATACACCACATACCTATGCAGTAACTTTTTAGTTTTACGAGTTTATGGATGGAACGAGAGCACGATCTAAAAATTTTACAGGTGTGCTGCTCAGAATTTACAAGAACGATCTTCCACCTTTATGGCACACCTGTAGTAAATAAATAATCTTTAGAAATGTTGTGTTTTACTGCCAGAGTTGCCAATACGCGCAGGTGGCAGTAAATCAACCTGTGTTGGGCAGGTAAATACACCGAGCAAGAAACTCTGAGTTTTATAACCGTGCGATTTAGCCGTGCGAAAACTATAAATTTTCCCAGATGCGAACTGAAACGGACTGTATTTTATCATGTCTCAAAATAAGCCAGTCCAGTCGATCGATAGAGTTCATTTATTGTAGACAAGAGGTAAATTAATTGCTGCTTCTAATCTGCATGGGTGTCATACACGGGCACTCCACCCGACCATGAATACATGATTGATTTAAAAACTTCGGGTTTCATGGCCATACATGGTTTATACAGCCGTCTCGAGATCTGCTCGTTAGCCGGGACTCGCGATGTAAAACCTGACTGACGCACGTTTGTAGCCGTAAGAGGTCTGCGGACACAGACACAGTAGTATCCTTCATTGGCGCAGTATCGAGATTCTTATTGACTTACATCGGTTACCTAGACATCATCTTGGAAATGACGATTCTCTAAGAAGTGGCTAACCTTCAATCTTAACCCTTGTTTTTCATTTTCAGCGTTGGAAGCTGTCAGACAGACAATCGAAATTACTGTGGCCAAGTTAGGGTTTCGTAACGAAAACATCGGAAATATACGGAAGTTACCGATAAAAAGTTAAATAAAAACTTTCACTAGTGAGGACAGAGAAGGAGGGGGGAGGAGAAGGATGATAAAATATGAAACAGCAAAAAATAATAGTAATACAGACATTTAGGAAAACGTTTGTTATAACCAAAGGCACGAGAGGAAAACAATAGAGAAACGAGATCAAATCAATGACATCTCGAGAAACAAACAACAAAGGACGAAAACATCTTAGAGCGTGGCTCAAGATACTTTAAAACCAAAATAATGTATTGCAAAATAGGAAGAAAACAACTGACAACAGCAACAACAACAAATCCAGTAAATTTGTATTCAGTTTTTTAGGAGATTGTATGCTTTCCATTTCTTTCACTCACCTTATTCTGCATTTTGGCTGGTACTGAGTTTTAAAGCTGATCACGATCCATAGCACTGTATATGAGAGTAACGAAGTATGAGGAGCACGAAGAATTTCCATTCTATTTCATTGCGTTAAAAAAATATAAAATAATAGCGGTTCTTAAGCATATTAGGCACATACTTCTAAAATCACTATCTAGGCGGAAGTGGCATTTAAATATCTATGACAGAATAATACGTCATATAGTTAGTTATTTATTATTATTCATATATAGCTATCATATAAATTGGATAACTATTTATTCTAGGTAATGGGGCCGATTATCTTACAACAAAAACTTTTCAACACAGAACATTAATTTTTTGGAAAAAACCCTATGAATTTGGTAAAGCAGAGCAATGGCGCACACTGGCTTTGTGACGTCTTACACAGACTTCGAAACTCTAATTACAGAAAGTACGGTACAAATGGGCACAAAACAGAATTACTAATGCCCCCAGATAGCATCGCTAAAAAGAAAAAAAAATGATAATAAAGTTTAACTTCTGAATGCCATCTCGCAAGTACACGTATCCGTCGTATTGTCTATAAGATTTCGAAAACTCAGTTAAGCTGGCGGCCCCGCAGATGTACGACAGCCAAACATGAAAAGTAAATTAAAGAAAATCAAAACAAATTTAGATATAGGATGCATTTTATTAAGTAAACAGAGAATTAAAATTCCTGAATACGAAATACTTCGACGGCGAACGGTCTTCAGAAAAAAATGCGATTACATTCAAGAATTCTATGTTTTAATTCAAGTAGAAGATTTCTTTTCATATATATATTATACGTTATTCCAACTCCACCGAAGCCGCGTTAGTTTCGTTCTTGCATTTGTTGGCAGGTGAAGAATCTCCAACCAGTCCCGTTTTGTCTTGCATGGTCGCATCAGTCTGTCTTGGAAACTTGGTTCGGAGCGCTACTCTCTCTAGGAATCGCCAAATAGCGCGTCATTTTCTCTTTCTAGCGAAGCCTCTTTGTACTGCCATTCTGCCTTGGAGAGCCGTTATGCCGTTGACAGACGGAGTCATTCCAAGACAGACACTGTATTGCGCCATTCCGCCGTAAACGATTGACTCGAGACATCAGTCGGCCCTGAAAAGTAGTATTTCGTGTTAATCCAGCCTATCAGCGAGCGCCAAGCTATTTTGGCTCTTAATTAATAATCAAACTATGCTGTGTAGACAACTACAATAGGTCTGGTATTTCGAAAAACAGCTGGTTAACAAAAGGAACCATTTATTTATTATTATTATTATTATTATTATTATTATTATTATTATTATTATTATTATTTATTATTATTATTATTATTATTATTATTATTATTATTATTATTATTATTATTATTTATTTATTATTAATTAATTAATTAAAATATGGAGCGAATCAGCACTGATCTCCCTTTGTGGTATGTCAGCTTTTAAGTCGCAAGGAATCGTATATCCAAATTATCAGGTGTTTCGTGAATACCGAGGGAACGCGTCCATTTTCATAATTAATACCTCGATCATTGTAGCTGTAGACTCCCAAGAGGCTACGAAGGTGGTGCAATATCCACACACACAGAGCCGGCAGCTGGGCTGGCACAAGGTCTGTTGTTTGAATCAAACTTAGTTATCAGGTGCGCGCTTAAATTCCTCACCGTTTGCAAGAGTAGAGCGGATTAAATGCAACTTAAAATATACATATCTAATTATGTTTTGTTATTATTACGGGGTCTGGTCCTAATCTGTCTTGTTCCAAATCCTTTAATCGGCGCGTGTTTCTAGAAAGAAGAAAACTTGGTATTTTCGAAGTTTGAATGGAATACTCGGGGCAAAAGGAAATATAAGTTTGCGGGAGAGAGAGAGCCGACCCCCTCCACTTGCACTGCCTACTGTGTCTGTTGAATAAGATTTTTATTGCAAATATTGGCGATTGCAGCGCGGGCTTTGATTTGGTAATTACGTTAATGAGCCCGGCTCTAATCGGTCAGTTCGGCCCGCGCCCAATGTCTCCGTAATTGACGAAACTCGCATAAAAGTGACGGCCTGCTGCGCACTGTTTTCGATGGCCCGAGGGGTGATACTCGCTCTGTCGGCACCGGATGTCTTTAAGAATTAGCAACGAAACAGAGACGGTGGGAGCGCGGCTGCAAGTGACAGAGCTAGCTGGGTATTCCTCCCACTCACACCCCCCCAATCCTAGCCCGCGCTATGACGTCATGGCGGGAAGTACCGCGAGGCGCCGTGTAGGGAGAATTGAAAGAGATCGCGTTTAAGAGAGGAGAGTTGGGGGGGGGAGAAACTGGAATTATAACAAGGTGTCAGACCGGCTGGCAACCTATGAACAAAGAGCAATTTATAAACCAAGAGTAGTCTTCCTAAAAGAAGACAAACGGATTGATTACAAGGGTCGTAAAAGTTCCAAAAAAAACAGAAAGTCAGGGTTCAGATATTTCAGAATTCATGAGTTACAGTTTGGAGAGTTAAAAAGAAAAAAAAAATCCAAAACCCCTGACATGATGGTGAAGGTGGAGACCTCCCTCAGAGCCAGCGCCGTTTGACCGAGGTCGCCGCCCTGGCGTCAGAAGAACTCGGAAACACAAGATGGCGTTCTCCGTAGCATTACAAAGACATTGTAGTATTATACTCGTTTTGTGTGAAACTTTGAAATTTTGCCGCCAATAAATTGAGCAGTGCAGTTAGATCATGAACAGCAGTAGTGTTCTATATTGAATCTAGGTTTCGGCGTTCTCCTGTCTGGGGATTTCTCGCTATCCGAAAGACATCAACGTCACACAGCGCCTCTGGACGACGAGCGGGCATCACTGTCGTCGTTGATCCTCTTCCGGTCTGCGATAACATCACACGTAAACGTCTGATGACGTCGAGGTGCTGAAAGTGGCCGGACCGGTTTTTAAAGTTGGTTATTTAGGCTGAGCGAGCTTGCGAATCCCACAAGAATATTTACAGTGGAATTTAATTAAAACAGAAGTAGACCCTCTCGCTTCACACTTATTTATCGTGGCTTTAAGATCTATTTCTGCTACATCAGTTTTCATAGAAACGTTAATATTAATCAAATTTATGTATGAATCTTTAAAAAAAAAACCAATCATTGCTGTGCTAACTACGCGACTTATTTATTGATTAATATCGTAAGTTTAATGCGAATGATTACAAATAATTGCCTACTTTATTATCTCCCTCCCTCCGTGGTTCCTACTTGCTATAACATTTGTGCATAATTTTCTAAAACAGTACACGAAATCACCCATTCTTGCCTTTCAATTCGCGTTTCTCTTTATTTAGTTTTAGTTAAGTAATTTTTTCCACCACAAAAAGCCACGTCATAGTTGTGCGTGGCGTGGCGTTCAGATCTGCAAGGATGGCGTGTTGTGGGACATCCAATTAAACGTCATAGAAGTGCATCTGACGCTTCTAGATCTCTTCCTCACTTTCTCTACAAAAGCAAACTTTAAATCTTAGCATTCAAACCAAAATCGTGGAACAACAGAACTAATAAATATATACTAAAACTACGCGGAGTGGTAAATTATTGGACCGCTAAGGTTTCCAATAAATATATTGCTTTTTTTTCCTTCTTCTTAAATGTTTTCTGTAAACACGCAGACAATAAATATCTTTTTTTTTACCTGCACCGTAGTAGATTTTTTTTGGGGGGGAGGGTTAAACGTTTTATACTTAACGGATGCAATATGTAACGCCCACTTATATAGACAACTGATGGGATTTCGGAGAAAACTCCGGGTCAGACGTAACTTCTTTCTGATGTCGTAAATTTTGTGAGGGGGCCGTCGATGCGCTTTTGTTTGCAGGGAGGAAACCGGATAAAAAAAAAAATTTTTTTTTTTTTGGCAGCTCTGAAGAGCTGTCATCCCTTTATTATTTAAAGTGGACTTTAAATTTTCTGCGGTCACTTAGGATAATAATCGTAAATTTTTCACCATTGACTTCTTCCTTAGCGAAGGCATTTTTGTCGGAGGGGGGGTTACGGAAGGAAATGAACTAATGAGACCGATCATGAGTTTGAAGACAAAAAATCTCATCCCTGTCGTGTTTTTGAACCGATCAGGCGTAAATATTCCAAACTAATTCAAAAGACCATTATTATTATTATTATTATTATTATTATTATTATTATTATTATTATATTATTATTATTATTATTATTATTATTATTATTATTATTATTATATTATTATTATTATTATTATTATTATTATTATTATTATTATTATTATTATTATTATTATTATATTATTATAGAGAATTGATTGAAATCCTGAGATTCCTACAAGAAATGTTTAGTTTAAAGATTCACCAGTACAAGTGAGTGACTTTAGAGTGGAGCGTCAAACAACGGATTACCAGATTATTGGTCAAGCAGTCCAGAAGGGGTTAACACGCGCCGCGTTCACACACACACACACACAACATATATATATATTTCTTTTTTTTAAATTTCACATCATCACTTCTTAAAAAAATTTTTTTTTCGGTTACAATTCAAAAATTGATTCGAATCGCCAGATTCAGGCGATGCCCGCTAATTTTTTAGTCGAATCGGCTATTTCATCTTTAAGTCTATTCCTAAGCAGCCGGCGATGAAAATACGGACTCGAACACGTGGTGATGGGCGGACCTGTCGCTAAGTTACATACAGAGATTAGGTTCGCTCCGTTTTTCATCTTCTTACCTATTAAATACTAAATACGAAAACTTCAGCAGTAGTGACGTCAAATCTTCCATTCTGCTTTGACGGCTTTCCTTGGTGTGTTTTTTTTTTTTTTTTTATTCTCTGACCATCGTTTAGAAAAGCTGCGTGTTTCCCATCCCAACCACCGGCTGCTGCCAATAACCCATTCATTGGTTTACGTCAGTAAACAATTTATTGTCTAATTCATATTTTCAATCCATCTAGGATCTGTCCTCCAGATTTATCAACGAATAAACAGAACAAATCTCATATTTATTGATTTTTAAAGTAAAGTCCATCTATTGGTATTTACAGGTAAAGATGGACAGTGCATGCTACTTACTGGAATTCACGATAAAGATGTACTTTACTTGATATTTACTGTTTTTTTCCCCCGTAAAATGATGGAGTTTATATGAAATTTACAGACACTTGAAGATAAAGATTGATTTTATATGATATTAACTGGTATTGATGATGAAGATCAAATTTACATATTATCTGATATTTGGATATAATGAAGGACTTTGCAAATTTACAAGCATTTAATGATTGTACTTTACATAATAATTACAGGCCTTCGACGATAAAAATGTACTTTTCATTACCTATTCAGATAGTTGCATTTATAGATAGACCTTGCATTGTTTTTACAGGCATTTGATGATAAAATGGGCTTTAATTATGTATATTTGTTGTCAAAAACAACTTTTTATTATATTCACAAATTTTTAATGATGAAATCAGACTTTAAATAGTATTTGCTAATATTTGTGGATAAAATTAGAATATTCGGGATATATGCCGGTAGCAGACAATTAAATGCACCTTACGAGATGTATAGTGGTATTTGATAATAAAAATGGACTTAATATAATATTTACTATCATTTGATGTTAAAGATGGTCTTTGTATGCTACTTGCAAACATTTGATGATGAAAATCTGTTTTACATAATATTAACACAAATTTAATGATAATAGCAGACTTTATGTAATATATATTTATATTTGCGTTTAATCATGAAATTTGCAGAGGCTGTTGATGCTAAAAGTTGAATTTACATGACATTTACTAGTAATTCCAGATACAGATGGAATATGCATGATATATAAAGACATCAGATAACAAAATTACACTTGATATCTAGTAGTATTTGATAACTAAGATCAACAATAAATAATATTAAATTGTATTTGCGGATAAAGATTGAGTTTACAATACAGTTATTTGATGATAAAAATATACTTTTCTTTACATTTTCTAGTATTTGATAATGAATATGTAATTTAAATGATATTAGAGAGTATTTGCGGATTAAGATGGCTGTTACATGTTATTCACGCGAATTTGTAAATAAACATGTACTTTCCATGATATTATCTGGCATCTGATGACAAATATGGAATTTATGTTATATTTACTGGCTGGCATTGCTAATATTAATGTGCTTTATATGCTATTTAAAGACATTTAATGATATACGTATACTTTAATGATATTAATAGGCATTGGAAGATAAACATTTACATGTAATGTTTACTGTTATTTCACGATGAAAATGACTATACATGCTATTAACAGGCATCTGGTGATAAAATGGACTTTACATGATATTTACTGGTATTTGCAGATAAAGATGGAATATGTGTGTTACTAATAAACATTTGATGATTGAAATGATTAATACATAATATTATCAGGAAATTCAATGATAGATATACATTTTTATATTTTCTAGTATTTGATAATAAAATCTAATTTGCATGCTGTTTATTAATATTTGATGATAAATTTGGAATTTTATTGATATATATATACTTTGCTTTATATTCTCAGGCATTTGTTCTTAAAAATGAACTTGATTACTATGATCTTGTATTTTCGTTTAAACAAACTTTGCATAATAATATTCTTAAGCAGCTAACGTTAGAAATAGAATTTACATTATATTTGTAGGCATTTGAGGATAAACATAAACTTATGTGATATTTACAGAATTTTCATGATTAAGATCAATTTTACATGATATTTACTAGTATTTTCAGGTAAGGATAGAATTAATTTAACAATAAAAAATGTACTTTACGTATTATTAATAGGTATTGGAAGCTAAATATAGACAATATGTGACATTTACTGTTACTTGATGATAAAGATGGACTTTATTTATATGCTATTAACAAGAATTTGATGATAAAAATGGATGATATATTTACTAGCACATGATTTCTTTGATAGATTTTAATACAAATATTTCCAAAAATTTGATGATAAAAATTGACTTTACTTATAATATAGTGGTTTTTGCGCTTAAAAAACTTTATACAATATTTATAAGTATTTGATTATAAAAATAGACTTTGGATGATATTCTGATTTTTTCCGAACAAAAATAAAATTCTTGTGATATATACAGAAATAAGATGATAAAATTGGTGTTTAATATCTACAGATATGTGATGATTAACATGATATTTACATGGTATCGATTGGTATTAAGGATAACGATTGAATTTATAATATTAACAAAAATTTTGATAAAGAAAAGTCTTTATATTAAATTTACAGATATTTGATAATAAATACGGTATTTTGTTTCTATATACTAATATTTAAATTCTAAAATTGATTTTGCATAATATTTTCAGGCAATTGAAGATAAAAAATATACTCATATTTTCGTTTAAACGTGGATTTTGTGTAATATTCTACCTTTGATGATAAACGTTGAATTTTTATCGTACTTGCTGGTGCTAAAAGATAAAAATTTAATTTATACAAAACGTACTAAAATATGTTGATAAATATAGAATTTTGTGGATGTTTAATGGTATTTTCATCTTCACATAATATTTAGGGATTTGTTAATAATAATGTAATTTTTATGATATTTGTATTTAATGGTAAAATAGACTTTTCAAAGTAATTACAAACATTGAATAATAAAAAAATTACATTTCATTTGCATGTATTTTGTCATAAATGGATTATTCTTGATATTTACAGGTGATGAAAAAAATTGACTTTACTTGCTTTATGCTGGTTCTTCTACCTAAAATTGGCTTTACATAATATTTATATGTATTTTGTGTTAATAATTGACTCTGTATTCTATTTACAGGCACCGAAGATAAAAGTGTACTATACATAATATTAGCAAGCATTTAATGATCAAATCGAGTATGCATGATATTAACTAGCTATGAAATTAACTTTACTTACTAATTTCAGAGATCTGATGATAAAAAACTTTAATTTATATTTATTTACATTTGATTTCATAAATGGACGTTACATTTTATTTACATGTATCTGATGATATCAACTGATTTCGCTTGATACATAATGGTATATACGTTTAAAATTGATGTTACATAATATATACAGGAATTTGATGAAAAAAGTACTTTTTTAATATTAACTGGCATCTGATGTCTAATATGGATTTTAGATAATATTTATGGTATTTGGTGACAAAGTTAGACTTTCTGTGCTAGTTACAAGTATTATTTAATAATTAAAAAATCAATTGTTTAAAATTATCACGAATTTGACGATGAAATAGACTTTACATTAAATTTATGGTTACCTATGATTAGAATAAAACTTATATGCTATTTACTGGCATATTATTTAAAAATAAAATTACATAATATTATCTGACATTTGTTGATATAAATAACATTTATATTTGCTGGTATTTTATGATAAAAATTGATATGCCTTTTGCATTATATTAGAAATTTGATCATAAAATTTAATTTTGCTAATATTTACTGGTATTTAATAAAAAATGTACTTTTCAAATTAACTACAGAGATTTGATGGTTGGAAAGGTCTTTACTTTTAATTTACAATTATTTATGACATAAATGGAGTATTATTAATATTTAGTGATAATAATGGAGTATACATAAATGTATTTGTAATTGCGTTTAAACACGGAATTTACATAACATTCTTAGGCCGTTGATTTTAAAACTAAAGTTTACATGACATGGTATTTCCAGATACAGATGGAATATGCATGACATATACAAGCATAAGTTAATAAAAATGGACAATGGACATTACTTGATATCTACTAGTATTTGATGATTAAGATCGACTCTATTTTGATATTTGCAAGCATTTTATAATAAAAAAGACTCTGCATACAATATACAGATATTTGCGTTTAAAGATTGACTTCATATAATATTTGAAGCATTTAGTAATAGAAATGGTAGAAGTTACATGTTTTTTCTGATATTTTGCTAATAAAGTTTGCCATTACATGATATTTACAGATAGTTGATGATAAAAATGAACTTTTGTGATATTTACTGGTTTTATAGTAGAAGATAAACTTTATATTATATACATAGAGATATCAGATGATAAAAATTGGAATTTTATTATATTTTCTGTATTTTCGGATACAAACACAAGCTTAAATGCTAAAAATGAAATTTACATAGCATTTACCGGTTTGTCTAGAAAAAGATGGACATTACATAATATTTACGCGTTGGTAAAAGATATTAATTGTATACATTATTTACAAGAATAAGATGATAAAACTAGCTTTACATAAATATGCAATCGTATTTGCGAATAAAGATTTAATATATTTAATATTTAATAGCAATTATTATTATTATTATTATTTAGTATTATTATTATTATTATTATTATTATTATTATTATTATTATTATTATTATTATTATTAATTATTATTATTATTATTATTATTATTATTATTAAATAATAATAATAGTGATGATGGTGGTGAAATTTGGTTAATGAATATAGAAATTTTATAAAACGCACTTTTTCATGATATTTATGGTTATTTCATAATAATGAACATTACATAATTTACGTGAATTGAATTATAAAATAAATTTTATATGACATTTACAGACATTTGATAATAAAAATAAACTCTGCATGTTATATACAAGTATTTGCGTTTAAAGATGGTTGTAGATGTCTGATAATAAAAATTTGATTGATGTTATTTTCTGATATTTTACAGATAAAGTTTGGTTTTCTATAATATTTATAGCAACTGATGATAGATGTGGACTTTCAATGTTATTTGATATTATACGAATAAAGACAAACTTTGCATGATATTTATGCGAATTTGATGATAAAATTGTCTTTGCATGACATGTACTAGTATTTACGGGTATACATGAACATTTCTTAATATATACTTGCTCCAGATGATAAAAATGAACTAGGCATTTGATAATAAAGATAGAACATGTTATATACAGTATTTGTGTTTAAAGATAGACTTTAAATAATATTTGCGCATTTGAGAGTAAAAACTTGATATTTTCTGGTATTTATCAATAAAGTACAACTTCATATGATATTTACAGGCATTTTATGATAAAACCGAACATTACCTAATATTTTTAGAGATTACATAATAAAATGGAAATTTCCATGATATTTACTGATTTCGTGTAAAAATATAAACTACACTTTTTAATTACTAAAATTTAATAAAAAGAATGCACTTTTATGTACTCGTATTTTCACATTTTTGCATGATATATAACGATCTTAAATAATAGAAATTCATTTTATCTTATATCTACAGATATTTGGTAGTAAAATAAACCTTACACGATATTTACTGGTATATGCGGTTAAAGATAAATTTGACATGATATTTGTAAGTATTTAATGATAAAATGGATTTTATATAATATTTGCAGTTAACTGATCATACTAATAGATTTTCCATGCATACATATTTGATTATTAAAACGAACTCTCTTTTCATAACAATAGCTATTGTTTCATGATAAAAATTGAGAATACATAATATTTTTCTGGTATATACGAATGAAGACAGACATTACATCATATTTGCGGGTATTAAAAGATTAAAATTTATTTTACATGGTATATATTAATATTAGATTATAACGATGGACTTATTATCATATTTGCATGCATTTAATGACAATGATTTTATATAATTATTTCTGGTATTTGATAACAGACTGTACTTTAAATAAAAATTTACAGGAATTTAAAAAGAAAATACACTTTTCAGGATGTTTACTGGGTATTTTCGATTAGAAAAAATATGTAATTTACATTAAATTTACAGGCATATAATAATAATAAGATAATAATAATAATAATAATATAATATATAATAAAATAATAATAATAATAATAATATAATAATAATATAATAATAATAGATTTTTTTATGATATTTACTGGTATTTATGAAAAAATAAGCTTAAATGATATTTACTTTCGTTTTATGACAAAAAATTCTATCTAATACTTTTTAATTTCATTAAAAAATCTTCTTTACATGACATTTACTGCCATTTAATGCCAAAAAATACATTCACATGATATTGCGGGTATTCGATGATAAAGAATCACTTTACTAGATGTTTACAATTATTTGGTGGTACAAAATAACTTTACTTTATATTTACTGGTAAGTAATAAAACTAAATTTATATGAAATTTATCGCAATTTTTATATAAGAACAATTAAAATGGTTTGATTCTTTTCTCGAATGATCTTATTCACTGAGTGAAGCCATCATCACCATCATCATCATCATATGCACATTTTCAAAAGTCTTTTGCTTCCCCATAAATGAATTGGTAACTTTATTTCTGGCTGATGTTTTCTTTATTTTCTACGAAAAGAAATTAAAATGTAATTAGAAAAAAAAAAAAAAAAAAACAAAGAGAAGTTTTAATGTGATGCCCAAAGATTAAAAGCGACCCCTGTTTTGGCTCCTTCCAGGCGGACGACTGGAGCTGCCGGTGCCAGACAGAAGGAAGTTCGTTCCTCAATTGTTTCTTGGGACTTCGTTTGTCGGTAAACAGACCCCTCCGCCTCGTTCCGTCCGATCCAGCTAACCCTGTTCCTTTCTGACCCCTGGCCCTCGCTCAACAGCCTCACAAGGTATCAGGGCAGGATCCCAGCGCTACGCTTCCCCCGAGACGGTGACCGTGGCGAGATTCTAAGCGAGCTCATTTCAATTCTTCCATCCCGCGCCTGAGCTGGGGCTGCTCTTGGGTGCGTCGCTTTGAAACCGAAGGATCAAAGATCGCGGAAGGGGTTTTTTTTTTTTTTGCAGCTAAAGGGCTCCGGCCAGAAGAAAAGCTTTTTATCGGCGGGGGGTGGACGCAGGACTTCTGCTTGTTTGATTAGGGGTTTAAACATTTTTACGTCAGACCAGGCCGAGCCTTTCTTTGAAGGGAACTCGCTTCCACGGTTCCGACTTCACTCGCGAGACGCGGCCCCGTCTGCGGTGAGAGAGGGAGAAGCGAGGGTCACATCGTTTTGTTTGATCACGAAGGGTCACCGCAAGAAAGAAGAGCAGGGGGCAGGCGTGGGAGGGGGTATCGCCAGAGATCCGGCCCGCAGACACGCGCGCTCACGCGAAATCGCAGAAGCAGCACGTGACGGGGGATCCCTAGAGCGACTCGACGCTCGTCATTAGCGCATGCGGAGCCCCTTTCTGGGACCAGAATGACGAAGGAGCCCCATTAGATGTCAGCGACACGCCTGTAATAAGGCAGGTAGGCATTGTGCGCGTCTGGACAGACGTCGTCCATTAGGACTTGGTCTCTCTGCACGGTCCTTACAAGACCCCTCTAATGATAGGGCAGTCCTCTAAGTGCCGCACAACATCACGTGTTAATTGTTCTCGTGCAGCCTCGCTTCAGAATTGTCTCGACCAATACTGTAATTACAAAGACTCTAGTAAAATGTGGATCGAGGATAAAAATCATCGGTTCGAAACATTTTTTTTTTTTTATGTATAAAATACACCTAGCGATTTTATAGCTATTATTATTATTATTATTATTATTATTATTATTATTATTATTATTATTATTATTATTATTATTATAGTATTTTCATAAAATGGGGTTCGATTAATTTTTCCTCTATTAATAACGAATACGATTTCTTTGTTTTAAATTTAGTGCAATAGAAACAAGAAAATTGTTCTGCCCTCTAACGTTTGTCAAACTGTCAATATTCCTATTTTATCAATCATTGACAAACATATTGAATCTGGAGAGCATCTTTAGACTGACTGCAACTTTAAGGATGCGTGGTCTAAGTTTTGATTTGCATTAAGTCATCCGCTAAATCTACGTAATTTTCACTTTTTACAAATCTTTTGTGCATTTAAAATTAAAATCATACGAGTGGTGCAAAGTCAATATTCTCGTTAATTAGTTTATTATTCTGAAAGGAAAGTTGATATTTTATCGAGTGTAATTTAAAGTTATTTGCAAGTTATCTTCAGTTAGTTATAGAGGTCGCTCTGGCGTCCGTTAGTCATTAAGAGTGAATTAGCGTCTGCCATGTTGTGGATACAAATTTGAAACTTGGCTTCGGTTCTATAGTAACCGTTTCGTAATTACTGGCTCGTGAATCTAGAGAACGAAAAGTCATTAAAAATGAGTAAATACGATTTTAAAAAGATTTTTATAAGATTATTTCATATTTATCTTTACGTTTTAAAAAAATTTTTTAAATTTTTTTTATCAAAGTAAGGGAGCTAACTGGTTACAAGCGTCGGTTTAATATTTCAGGAGGTCGTGGCCAAATTTGGACATATTGTAATGATGACGAGTTCTTTCCCCGGAAACCGTAGATTATCGATGTTGGCCGAACTTGACTTTACATATCATTTTTAATCTTAGAAAGTTTTCAAAAGATTGAACAAAAGATTTTTATTTGTTCTAAAAATTTTTTTTTTTAAATCGTGATTATAAATCAATAGTTCTGAACATGCCTTGTCTTATTACTGACATTTCCTGATGAAGTTGGAATTTAAATGATATATAGAATAAGAGTATGTTATTAAGGATGCTTGAGTCACCACAGAAACATAATCGCGGACGAAGCGAAGTGGAAACAACCACAAATTAATACATATTTGTGTCCAGATTTCATAAAGCAACTAGAAGAAAGCGAAAAATATTCTTTTATTTGAATAATTAATTACTAAAAAAAAAAAAACCCCGGATGCGGATGCGTAGTTTAAGATGTGGAAAGAAGAAAGAAATGTATTTTGTAGAATTAATTTATATTTTTATATATTCTTTGTACTCGCATTTTTCCTTTCTTCTTAAGAAAACAAAAAAGGATTTTAGTGTAAATATACAACCTCAGCACAAATTTATATTTAATCAGCGGTAAAAAAAAAAAAAACGATTTAAAACACTTAAAAGAAGTATTTTATTAAAACAAATTACTGACATTCTCAGTTATAAGCAAATGGCGGTAAATTAAAATTTCTGACAGTTTTGAAGTCCAAATGACCGACGCCAGAGCTCTCCTGCCAACAAGAGCAAGTACAACTTCTTGCACTTCTCAGCTGTGTGCAGTGTTGTTGGAGGTTCATCTGTTGGAGGCATTGGTCGTATTGATTGGTACTGACGTCACTCATTTTCCTGCTTCCTTCAAAAGAATTCAAAAACACAAGATGGTGGTCTTCGAGGAGCTGGATCAGAATTTTGAATTAATTACTTCTATGTATTTAATAATTTTGTTATTAATAGTTTTATCACTGAAATCGAATCATAAATTTGTAATGGTTTATGCTAAAACTTGGCTCTGGGGTTCCTTAAAACGTGGAGTCCAGTTATTTGAAAATTTCGATTTATGTAAATATAAACGATGGCACTGTTAGGAACTGTTAAGCGAAAACAATTTTTTTTTTTTTTAATGGTTAATAGTTTAATTTCTGAAAAAAAGGAGGAAAAAACAAAACAAACAGGGAAAACTTGGACGTGCAAAGTAGTAGTACAAGATTTCCCCCCAGTTTCTTGTTAGTGCGTGGACGATATACCAGCCCCCTTAATTCTCAGATTTCCCATAAACCATCGCGCGGAGATCCTAATAAAGCTGTCAACTTTTCCAATTTTAGAGATTAAAATGAAATTTAAAAAAAAAAGAAGAAGAAGAAGAAGAATTGTCGATGTTCTCGCAGCCAACCAAACTGTCAGTTTGTATTAGAACAACAACAATAACATCAAAACCAAAAAAAAAAAAACAAAAAAACACACAGACACGAAACACGACAAAAGAAAACAAATACAAATTAAAAAGAAAAAGTTGGGAGGGCTGGGGAAAAAGAGAGACGTTTACCGAAATCAAAATCGAACTCTTTAATTAATTGGGAAATGGTAGGAGTCAGCTAAAGAAAGAAAGACAAAAAAAAAAAAGAAGAAGAAGAGAGAAACAACAACAAAAAAGAAAGAGACTTCTAAGATTCGCCATCATTAAGTCAACAGAAACATGAGTCACTCTTCTATCGTTAATTTACTTTCTCTCGGCACCAATTAAGCTCCGACGCTGGTTTTCCCTCCCTCACCCACCTCCCCATTTCTTTTCTTTTTTTTTTTTAATATATTTAATCATCTCTTCATGTTACAAAGACAAAGAAATCAAATCTCGAAAACGTGAAGCCCTTTTTCTATTTTCACATCGTTCAAAAGTTTAGAACATCTAGTTTCGCTTTAAATTGAGAGACTGGTGGAAGACTTCCGCCTCTGACCCGTTCTCACTCTACCATCTCTGTACTTTTACCGTTTTTCTTTCTTTCTCCCGGAGACCCACTCTCACCCACTCCCCATCCACCCCTCCACGTCTCGCCTTATTTAACACAAGTCTTAATACATTTTTTTTTTTCTTTTAGATTTTGACCACGTTTCCCGCCTTCCTTAGACATCTCTCCCGGAGTCTCCGAGCGGGACACCTTCCTTACCTCAGCCAGTTTATCTTCCAACTTCTCCCCGATGGATGTTCCGTTTTGCTCGGCCCCGATTTATCGTTTTCCGCTCGTACACTTCAGCGAACAATGACAAGTACCTTTAATTAGCCTGTCATCTACACCTAGGCGTTTAATTAGATCTAGCTAAAGTTTCTCTTTCAACGCGTTCACTTAGGTCTGAACGCTTAAGAAAGTTGTCTATTTTGGCAAAAGTAAATCGATCCTTTGTCGTACGATCTGGTAAGATGTCAGGATGGATAATCGGTCGGTTTTTGGACAAACTAAAACCTGTAAAACAGAACTGTAATTTGGAAATCGTTAAAATGAGAAAGAACCCTCGCTAGAGTTGAAGGGAGTCGTTTATAATCGCTTATGCGGTGTTCTACTGCGTTACGAAGGGGGAAATCAGAAAAAGGTGAGTTGGGGGGGGGGGGGAGAGGACGGCTACGTGGTGCTGCGATATTGCGGTAAGCGACACTAAAAACTACGATAATTATTTCTTTTACAGGGTATCTGCCCATGATGTGTCACCTACTGCCGGACTGCCGGGGTCGTGGGGCCGCCGCCGTCCCCCTGATCGCTCTTCTTCAGAGTTCCCTGGACTTTAGTCCCTATTTTCTGCGGTCGCCGCCTTTCTCCGCTAAGACATCGGCCACTCGTTCCCTCGTCACAAATAAGGATTTCTCTTCTGTACGTCTATAGACCAGGAGTTGGGCGAACTGCACGGGGGGGGGGCTGCCTCCCGATCCAGAGTGGATTCGATTCCAGCGATTGACAGCAGCGGTCGCTGTTTGACAGTGTACAGCTAAAACAGTTTGCTTCCCCGGTTGCTGAGCCTGGCGTGGCTCGGTTTGAGGGAAACACCAATCCGAAAGATTCGAACCGTAGTTTCGTGATATGGTTTACCTGAGTAGGCCCTATCTCGAGCACTACTCTCGAAGGTGTGTGTCGATATCTCAAACGTGTTGCTCACACCTGGTTCTCAATATGGACCCCGTTTTAAGCTCTCAGAGGTTTCTTAAACTAATAAAACCCAACACCAGCTCTTCTATAAGTCAGAAGCAGTAAGCGGCACTTTTATAGTGTGTACCTGGCTTTGGCGTCCTTGACTGACGAAAACAGGTACAGATTTCACAGATAGGCGTAGACGACAGCGATCCACCTCTTCCGCTTCACACCGTTACACGTGCCGTCGTCAGGGTGGACATGAAACGGGCAGAATTCTTTAAACCCTGTGATACCTGTCCAAGTTAGTGGAGCATGTCCTATGCATCCACGTCGATCGTAAATATTGAGTGAGGCGAGAAGAATCGAATAAAACCGGAACTTGGGTTGGGGGGGGGAAGCTGAGCATTCTGGGAACCCTAACCCTGACTTAAATAACCACGTGTTTGTAAACACAGGCTTTCCTCGAGCTGCTGGAAGTGAAACGTTCGAATCGAGATCTTAAAACAACAACGACTTGCAGGTCAGCAAGTGTTTTATTGTTGCTATTTGGACTTTTTAAATAGCTAGCGGTGAGTTGACACCGCTATCCCTTGCCAGGATATATGGCTTTGAAGTATGACCCACTACAGCACCTTCATGCGTGACCTCGGCGTGTATTTCGTTAAATTAAAAGCTGGCACAGCCCTGTATTGACAAGTTGCGGGCAGCTCGGCGATGCAGCCAATCAAAGCGGGGCTTTGTTCTGCTCGTCGTCAGGATGATCGCACCAAACCGAGAAGAAATAAAACGGTCTCAAAGACCGGGTTACTGACAGATGTTTTAGAGTCGTTTACCGAAACGTTTAATTCAACCTCAACTTGGAGCGAGAGAGTATAAGAAGTGGCATCTTCCATTTATTTAGTATTATTTTTTTTAATGGAAATACACTTTCTGATTAAGGTCGAGTGGGACTACTTCACCACATGGAAGCACTAAAAATTTGCTTGTTCTAACACCGAAGCGCCTCCTGGAAAATCCTTGCGCGCGCGTACGTAGTTCTTAGTATTATTATTATGATGATTATTATACTGATTTGAGCGCGCTGAGCTTCTCCGACAAGCGATAATAGAAAGTCAGAAACTGGGAGCCTTTGACCCCGGCCTGTCTATCGTTTGGCACTCATGGTCGGTCTGGCGGCGGCTTGCGGCTGCTCTCGTCTGTCGAAAACCAAATTAATTTCGATCTCTCGCATACCGGAATAACAATGGCGGTACGCCGTGTCGGAGATGCTACCAACAGACCATCTCCACACGGCGAGTTACGTCCATCGGTGACCGAAAGGACTTCTCGTAATAATTAAACAAAGCTCCGGGCTTCGCGGGTCGACATTTTCAGACCCGTAGACCGTCAGCCCTTTTCTACAAAGTAATCCCCGCTTATCTTGAAATTATTTCGTTTTCGATTTTACTGAAATTACTGGTCCTCATTTCCACGTTGGATACGGTTACAAACGACGTAAAACGCGCAGGTTTTTCGGATGTTAGCGTCGGTTTTCTATTTTTTGTGTTTTTGAAGAGTAATTTGATAAATGTTGTCAAGCCCGGCGTTTGGTGTTGGTCGGGACACGTGTTGGGCTACACCGCAGACCCGGTTTGTATTCCCCCCCCCTGCGCATATTCGGCATCTGTCACCAGTGAATTGGCGGGACTTCAGAGAAAGGAAACCGAAGGCCTAACCTTAAAATCTACACTAATTACAAATAAAAGGTGTAGGTTGGTTCGGATTCGGGAGACAACGACAACAGGACGATGTAGAAGAATTTGGGTTCTTGAAATGACAGATGACAGGAGGTTTCCAACCTCAGTTGTTCCGAATTCACTGCTATCTTTTCGCTGTGCTGTTTGTTAACTGATCGCCCCAACTCCCTAAGTCTCCTTGTGAGTGCAATAGATTCTCGAGCGGAATACATTCGTTGACAGAACTCATGGCAACGAACTATTTCGAGCTTACAAATTGCTGATATTCTACGTAAATATCATGAAGTTAGTTTTTTTTTAAAAAAATATACCTTTAGACCGTTTACCTGCGTTACCATCACCGATAGCAACCAACATACTGGCCAGAAAAGGAAAAAAACCGTGACGTAAGCGTGTCCACTGGTAGTGACATCTCTGACAATTCTGATTCTTTTAAACAAGAGGCAAAATCAGTGAAGTGAAAATTCTTAATCTTATTTCTCAATTGTTTCCAGAACAATATGTAGGACGTGGTAGAGTACGCTCAAGCTGACGAAGCATCGCTTCAGCCCCGCTCTCGACTTTCAGTGGGGCTCTTACTGTAGTCATATCTGTTTAAACAGCTTAACACTTCCCCGACGGACGATCATCACTCAGAAACGACTTTAAAAGGCCTTTTAATACGCGCTATAAAAAAAAAAACAAACGAACGAAGACTCGCTTGTCTTTATCAGTTTTACTCTTGGAATGAACCACACAGCAAACGCCAGTCGCCAACTGGCCACGGCGCAAAACCGCGCCATTAACCCTTCCGCCATCTTCGCGCTTGTTTCTTTATTAAGGGCCGCCGTCGTCGGGTCGGCGGTTTTTCCGTCGTTTTGCTGTTGCCCCAACCCCCCCCGATTTTCTGCTCGGTTTTGGAGTCGCCTTCCCGCCCGCCATTCTGAGAGACTGCAGGGTCCGTGCGTTCATTCGCTACATGTGAGAATAGAAACGGTCCGTGCGGTGCGCGAATCCTGCAGTTTTCCCCTTTAACCAATTTTTGTTTTTTTTTTTTTTTGCGCGGAGTTTCACTGGGGAAAAAACAAAATGGCGACAAAGACGAGGCTGCCGGGATTAGCTGTGGCGACCTTGGCTCGCGCTGCCGAACACAGGTAGGTGTGTGAACGAACCACCTTGGCCGCGCACGTGCCGCATCTACGCGTAGAATGTTCATCCGCCTATCCACGGGGAGACAACCGCAAACTGTGGCGCGTGCACGCGCGCGCGGAGAGGAGGGAAGGAGAAGAGGTGGAAACAAATGTGAGCCCGTCTTCCACACAAAGGATGGTCAGTGGATCACCTGTCCCCATTTGAACGATAAAAATTGATCTGCTTAGAGACTTCGGAGCTAGCTTTAACCGCCTTTTGTCCATTTTACTGCTACCCCTCCTCGGCTGCTTCAAACGTTTTCCTTCCCAGAGGGCGTCTTTTGATAGCCCATATCCGCTGAAACTGCCTCATTTCCGCCAGTTTCTTGTGCATAGCCTACGGATAAATATCTCGCATGTGTGACTCAGTTTAGCCGCTTGGTCTGCGTACAGCTTCTCTTACACCGCACTTCTCTGGTCAAATACCAACTCACCTTATTATTTTTCTGCCTGTATTATTATGATTATTATTATTATTAATTATTATTATTATTATTATTATTATTATTATTATTATTATTTATTATTGTTGTTGTTTGTTGTGTGTTGTTGTTGTTGTTGTTGTTGTTTCTCTTTGCTTTAGTAATGTTTTCGTTAAATATTAATGCTGGTACATTATCATTGTTATTAAATTACCGTTTTCCTTCCTTCTTCACTGTTATTGTTATCGCCAGCGTCAACGTCATTTTTATACCGGCTTTCCGTTGTCATCACTTCCGCGTTACCCTCACCATTGTTCCCGACGTTATCTATTCACTCTCGCACGTTGTATTGTTAGACGTTACCACGGGCAACGCTTGTCTTTCTTTCTTATTATATCGTCTTCTGTTTTTAGACCCACCCTCTCCCCCACCTTTCACGGTTATTATTTTCGTTATCAAGAACAACTCGCGGATGTCAACAGCTGACCATATTCTAGCAGCGGACGGAAATCAGCCGGACACCTCGGAGGGAAGATGGGTTGGGCGTGTCGGGGTGACGTCACGATCCTCTCTTTCCGGATTCGAAGAGAGACAACTCGCGGAAACCTTCGCTGAAAGATTCCTCTTGTTAGAGCGGGGGGCGGGGGGTGAAGACCGAGGAACAGTAGCAATAATAGTATGGATGGTAACATGTTAGAAGTAGAATAAATGAAGGGGGGGATAATAATTTTAAAGATATAAGCAAATTAACCATTTGTTTTTTTAATTGACTAATAAGACAGAAATTACTACCAGTTCCACCGCGGAACAATACAGGTTTGCTCGGAAATCGTCGCAAGACCTGGTATCGATAAATATCGGTAAAATCAAAATCTGGCGAAATAAAGTTGCATTTTAACGCTTTTCCATCAGGGCGATGCCACTTTTCCGGATTTTGAGTAGAGGTTGATACTTTCTCGGCTAATTTGGGATTTACATTAATTACTTTCATTATTTAGCGTCGAAGTTTGTTGCTGTTCTTGCGCGTATCAGGTGTACATCGCCCTGCCATAATAATATGGACACTCGTAACTGCTATAAGATAGTTTATTAGGATAGTGGCAAATAAAGACAAGCAATAGGGTGAAATTCTTTATGTCAGTATTTGGCTAGGTCCACCATTTTCGGCACGACGAGTGTCCACCGAAGGAACAAATTTCGCATCACGGATTGGTCCGAATTAACGTGAGATCTCTTAATCCTACGATTTTGGCTTGATTTGGACTGGCTTCTTTCAGCTGACGATCCAGGATGCTTACAGCTGTTCAATCAGATTTATATCCGAGCTTTCGGGTAGTCAAAGAAATCGAACTCTTCCATTCCTTTTCCAGACTGTGGTACACGAGAATTTCGATATGTACCGCCATCTTTCTGAAAACACGAGCAACGAATCTTGGTATTCTTTCTTGACACTATGATACACGAGTCTTTAAAATGACAATGTACCTGATACATCCTTCGACCAACACCAGTGCTGTTTCTCCTCCATACTTGGCCCTTGGCTGAAAATATCATGGCTGAAGGTTTCTGTTAGGTCTCCCTGAACCAAGGTGCAGCCTCCAGACGTAAATTCCTGGAACCTAATGAACCCCAAAGAACGGCACATTCTAACAATAGTCAAGGGTCTTGCCAGTTGCGTTCTCGGTCCAGTCTATTTTCAAGCGTTTTATTCCTACTGGAGAGAAGGGATTTAGATGATGCACGCTCTCCGGAGCCAGGAGACGACGTCGGACCGTCCATTTTGTCCGATTTCTGTTGCACGGACGACCTCAGCAGGGGAGAGATCGACGATCGCGGACGTGGAGAGTCGCTGCTGAAGCCCTGACAGGTCGCTTTACCGCACATGACATCCGGCTCGCCGAACTTTCCCCACAATACTTCTGTTGGTCGAGGCCTCTGGCGCTCTGGCGCTGACGGCTTATAGCATAGTCGGAGAAATATCGCGGGATTTACCGAGAATGCGCGCGTGGGTTATCTCCCCACCCGGACGTCGGCCATACACGTGATAGTTCCTGGGCCGACCGCACGAATGCGGCAGATCACCGAACAAGGCTCACTCTCTGTGGTCTCTTCGTTTGCTTAGAGTGGAAATTAATTTTTTTTTAAAAAAAATTTAACCCTATCTCAGACGTAAAAAAAGAAATAAGCTTTGACAAATTAACCCTTTCTGTAGCATCTAGCAACAAAGAGAACGAGGGCGGAATTGAAACAAAATGGAGGAATGAACAGTAGGAAGTAAAATGTAAGTTTTATGAACATTTTGAAATATGTATAGAAAACAGGCACCAGGCTTATATATGGATGGATTTGCAACAACAACAATTTGAATGGTAAAGTTAATTAATAAATAATATAATAATAATACTTTTAGAATGAACATTGTTACCAGCGACCAGTTCGTTTAACTAGGTCGGTTTGTATGCAAGAACGAAAATGAAAATAAAGGGGAAACGTCAGTAAGAATCAAAAAAAAAAAAGGGGGGGATAAACAAATAATAATAAAATGAAAGTAAAAGAGAAACAAAGGAGGAGGAGGGATTAATTAAGCGTTTGCTGAATGTATACAGAAAGATTTTAAAACAACAGTAAAGGAAGCAAAACTACGCGCGTTCACACGAGAAAAGAAAGAAAACGAGACAGTGGAAAGAATAGGCAACAAAAGTTAACCCTGGCTCTTGCAGTGAGATAAAAATGGCGGGGAAAAGAACTTTAGTGAAAAAAAAAAACAGCTGAAATGAAAAAGATTTTGAATAAATAAAACTTGCTTCATACATACATATATATGCACTTTAAGTATGTTTAACAAAACATGAATAATCGCCTTGCCAAACAACAACAGCTACAGTATCACTTTGTAGAGCTGAAATTGAAAGTAAACCGCCATTGTTAGCATAAGCATAATTTTCTAATTTGAATTTATCGTAAGAAAAAGGGAGGGAAAATCGAATTTTTTCCCACCGCTCCCGCGGCCCCATTAGCGCTCGTGTTCGCACGCGCGCGTTTTAAATGGAATGGTTCGATTTCTTAAAACAGAAATGGCCAACACGATTGTAATGTGTGTAATAGAATCTTGTGGAATTGGAATGAAAACGGAAGGTTTGAAGATGACATCTGTAGGTGTGGGGGGGGCCCCGATAACCCTATCTCAAGGCAATCAGCGATTTCTCCCTGAAAAGGCGAAGAATGGCCGCGGGGCGCGGTGCTGACGACTCATATAGACAAATAATTTCTTGATTTGAGAAACTGTTAGAAATTTCGGACAATTCCTGTGTGGGAATTGAAAACCAGGGCTTTTCTGGCTGCCATTGATTGGACTCGAGTCCTTGTAGTTGGGCATTGATGGAACAGCTGGTGTGAGAGGAAGAGAGAGGCTTTTGTGTCGTCTGCCTCGCTCCTTCATCGCCCCCTTCCGCGCGCCTTCATTAGCTGCGATGACATCGGCGACCCCTGACCTCGGACGAAGACCCATCGCTGGCAGCTTCTCCAGAAATTACTCGACTCCCCCCCCATAAATAGAACCAGAAGGGTCTGTTCCACTTAATTTTCTACCACTTTTACTTCCGTGTGCTATATTCATGCCAACGAAACCTTTTTACTTTTGCTTATTCACAGAATATTCATTTCAATAATCAGTTACGAGTCTTAGTAACCTGACATAGTTTGGCCTTCGCTTACCTGTTTTTACTGGTATATTCTTTAGAATTTAGGCCAGATCTTGCAGTGTATCTCTTTCTGTGATCGACTGCTCCAAGTGAGCCACGGTTGTGCTTAATGGTGTTTTAGTAATAAATATACATTTCAGCGAAAAGCCCTGTCTAACTACAGAAATAACAACAACAACACATTTAAGTAACACTATGGAAATACCTTTGGCGACAAGCCTCGAGAAGATTGAGATCTTTTATTTAAAGCGGAAGTTCACATTTTCGGTGCTGCTTCAGCGATAGGGTTGCTATACATTTTGTTATTGTTTTATACAGCAACAGGGATACGATTAGAACCATTTACTTTCCTTGATATTTGCTGTTTAACTATTGGTGTTCGAAAGTTTGCTTTTCTTTTCTTGCCATTGTAGCGGTCACCAATGCGACAATGCAAGATTATTTTTTTTTAAATGAAGACTTCTAAGACAGAAAAGAGAGCATGTGATGGTTTATTGACTAAAATCTATTAGACTGTTCCTTTCTGCTGTCCACTTGGATATTACCCGCTTCTTATATACTTTAGGAAACTCAAACGATACCTCGCCACACTAGGATGCATCATGTAATACATTTATGCATTCCAGTAAACATCCGCTATAAAAGGGAAGCGAATTATATCCGCATTTTTGTTAAAATTTCTCGACAAATTACGGTGTTGAATAAAAAAAAAAAATCTACGAAACAACTTTATTCAGAAAATGTGCACGTTCTCCCTCTAAAGGGGTGCCTTGGCAGGAAAGGTACAAAAGAGGCTGTGCTGACACCGAGCTGTCACTAAATCTTGTGCTGGACAGAAATTTAAAATCACCGGAGAGTTTGCCAATGGACGGTTAGGGCTGGTGGGGCGACTGTAAGCTGATAGTAGAAGCGAGACGATACGACGTTGCATCGAAGGAGGGAAGACGGAACTCTGCGACAGAGAAAAATCTCTTCGTGGGTATCACACACACAGAAGGAATTTCTGATATTCTTAATGCAAAACTATGCGCGTTCGTTCGTGTTATCGACAGTATAGTTTATATTGCCGAATCTGTGGCCGTCTTATGGAAGTCAGATTATGCGAAAAAAGAAAAATGTTCGGTTTACGTCGAGTGAATCGGAAGCAAACAGTACTGCGGGATGATCTGTTAGATTAATCCGAAAAGACGAGAACACCAATTGCAGCTGCTTAGTAACGTTTACACTAACTATTCACAGTCGCACACACATCCATCGCGGTCACCCAACCCTGACGTCATTGTGGCTAATGTTACAGTGCAATGGAATTTGTGGCGAGCTGCTGCTACAAATTCTTGGAGAAAAATACTGCGCAGGAGAAGGAGAGGAGGGGGTATATAGAAGAAAAGTAGATTAGTACCGGTGATGCAGTGTTGATTGAGCGATAGTGGGATTTTGTTGAGGAAAGCCCACTTGCCTACCTACTGAGTGAACTCGATTCTTATTGGCTTTCCGCTAATAACCGAACATCGAAGGATAAAGTTGATCATAGCATTGCTAGTTCAACCTTTCAACCACCATATTTCATTTTAACGTTCCAGCTAAATATCTTATATCAATTAACTTTATTTGCTTCTTTGTTGTTGTTGTTTTTTTTTTTTCAGTGGCTATTAGCAGGGGAAGGAGAGAAAGAAATGAAGAAAAGTTATCGGGCTGGTTTTTCTTAAATCGTAGCAGGGAAAGATAACTCCAATTAGAGCAAAATAATATCTATGTATTTATAATGGGGATTTTTTTCTTTTTTTTTTATAAAAGCCCATTCTTTCGCATGCTGATGAAAAGAAGCATTTTTATTGTTTATTTTTTGTTAATATCGCGGAGTTATTTAATGGGAAGAAACATTGTTCAGTAATGTATTAGGATAAATCGTCGTACTCGTCACAGACCATTGTGTCTCGGTGAGCGACACCTGGCTGGCTGGCTGGTTTTGGTCTGCCGGTAACAGTACTCGTCCACTCTCCATTCTACACCAGCCGCCACGGTTCGGATTTTTTGTTTTATTTGGCTTCGACGTCAGATAGCACTCGCGCAGGCGGCAGCTGACCTTGATGCAGTTAATCGAGTTGTTCCGAAAAGCCATACGGAGAAATGAAGCGAGAAGAATGGGGTTATTCCTAGATCTTCGATCAATCAATGTTGAATAAGTGGCGGTCCAACAAAACCCAATGGACCGAGCCCGAGTGCTTTGATAAGCCGGCTTTGAATATACATATCTGATCTGGGCATTTCTAAGGGGCGACCGTTTAGAATGCGTCATGTGAAATATCTTGAAGAACTCCCGACATTGTTCGCGCTACACCGGCCTTACCGTTATTATGCACCGACAGAACGTTTCTGAGGCTGTTTTGTGGTGGAAAGAAAACTTTGGGCGAATTTTTTAAAAAAAAAGTTAATTAAGTAAATAAATAAATCATTTTTCTTTGTAAATCAAAAAGTAATTAGTTAATTAAGGTATTGAGAAAATTAATAATTGACATATTTTTCGATCACCTGACAAATTTATTCATTAATAATAATAATAATAATAAATAATAATAATAATAATAATAATAATAATAATAAAAAACATGCTTTTTCTTATCAAATTTTTTTAAAAAGGTGCATCTTAAAGGTGCTCCAATGACGTCACAACTGTGCTTTAGTTCCGCTTTTTTATGACTTGGTTCCAGTGCTATAATTACTCACAACAAATTACAAATTGCATACGAGCGCCATACAGAGACGCCTTCTTGCACAACTATGACGCAGCAGCAACCCAACGCCTATATCCAGCGTTTGGCGTTAAGCAGCCATTATAACTGTACTGCGTTCAGTTAGCCCGGGCAAGGGTAGAAATGGCATCCCGACCACAGACTCGCTCTCATCCACTGCTGGCAGTTTTTTTTTTTTTTTTGGTTTCTCGGCTCGTTCGCTGTGGTTGTGAACGCGTAGTGGAGCACGGCTGACAAAAGTGTTCTCCGGGCCCGTTGTTCATAATCACCCGACCAGTCAGAGGCACCGGGATGAGATTAAACACCGGCAGTGCTGTCTCTTCACCGCCGAATGGCCACGTTGAGCTAGGATCACTACTTCATCCTTTATACTGACAGAAACATTACTCTAGTGAACCGGCCAGATACATCCCCTGATCTTTTAGACATCTTTGGTAGGCGACTAAAGCTTAGGAATCATCCTCTACAGAAACCCCACCATCTGGGTGTGCCCTTGGCCCTGGAGAGCAGGCAGTACCAGGTGGGATGATCAAACATTTAGACAATACACTACCACCTGCAAACAGTCCCGATGTGGCCACACAGCAGAATACTGACTAATCATCATATATCGTTTTACTCCGTAGGGTCCCTATGCAAATAGTTACGTCATTCCCCTGCTTACTCGTTGTAATGAAATTCATAGGCTAAATCGAACTAAGGAATAAATCTTCTAAACTTTCATTTGCTTTGTGCATTTCTTCACAGGTGAAATTAAATAAATGATGTTATTTTCCAATATCTCTGGACTTTTGTGCCAAGTGTAGGCAGTGTTGATGGGTCTGG
Source organism: Nautilus pompilius (assembly GCA_018389105.1). Taxonomy (NCBI): domain Eukaryota; kingdom Metazoa; phylum Mollusca; class Cephalopoda; order Nautilida; family Nautilidae; genus Nautilus; species Nautilus pompilius. The sequence goes on along the minus strand of JACATO010000664.1, from coordinate 58,183 downwards.
AGACTGTGTAAACACGATGTTTCATTCTAAGTTACTTTTGTTTATAATTACCTACAAGAAGCCAGATGTAATAGCGCAGCGAGGGGGCATAGTCATCGAGGACGCCTGGATTGGTCTGGCCCGATTGCGCCGGCAGATGGCCTAGTAGGTCCTAGGCTCCTGAGCAGCAGCTGTTTCCTTCTTCCCCAGATTGGTTGGCGAAGTGCTGGAGGCCAGAGGAAGAGGTTTAAAGACACCCTTAAGGCCAACTTGAGAAAAGGGTGTGGCGCCAACCACAACACACCGGGAAAGAGACGGCCTACAACCGCAGAACATGGAGGGCCGCTTGCAGACCGGGAGTTCAAGACTTCGGAGAAAACCGAATTTAAAATGAGGTTGGGAAACGTCAGCAAGGGATCGGACCTCCCGGGTACCCGTCTCAACTTCCGTGTAGTCTGTGGGGCTGCGGCTGCGGTTCGAGGATTGGCCTTCTAAGCCATCTGAAGGCTCCAGGTGTCAAAGTCACCATCGTTAACATCCGCACTTTCCTTGCTGGAACGATCGTCAGACTCGGAATCGAATAAGCGCCATGAAGAAGAGTTATATTTAGTATTTACTTATCCACGGTAGTTTGAAAATAAATATCTGTGCCGCTTATTTCTGTTCATAAAGTATCCTTGCAAACCCAGTTTGGTTGTATATTTAATAAAGCGACGAATTTCGTGTATACGGAATGAATTCCCGGGTAGACAGCGGCCCAGTCTATTTTTTGAAAAGCTGGGGATATTCACTTGGCGGGACAGATGCCCGCAAAAGACCGGAAGGCACGGCTGGCATAGAAAGTTACCTGGTTTACATATGAAAATAATCCAGGTTGAACCGTCCTGTACCTAAGTTTCTTTTTCTAAAAAAAAAAAAAATAATTAAATAAACAAGACACACACAGAGACGAAGAGTAAGCTGGTCTGCTAACCGAATTAACTCTTTAAAAAGCACGTGTCTGAATCAGCTGATCAGAAGTTCCGCGGAATACGCCAAGGAATAGTCCCCCCCCTTAAAGTACACGGTGGTTCTATTTCTTTTCACGCCTAACCGCCGTCTGCTTTCAAAACGCATCTTTCGTGTTGTTTTAGCCGAATCTGGAAGTCGGTTGTTATGCGTGGTAATCTGAAGCTGGCTATTGAAGACGATTGGCCGCAAGATGACGGCTACTCGCGGGCCGGATATGAAGCGTGAGTGCTGTTTGCAGTACCTGGTCGGTTGCCGAGGTGAGACCTCAAAATCTCCTTTGGGCTTCTCCGTCGTGTTGTTGCCGAAACGGGACTCGGATGTTGACACTTTGGCGTTCGTCTTGAGCGATGAGGATAAGGGCTTTGGCTTCAAGCGAGGAGATGGGTGGGAAGACTAGGCGTTATCGTGTTTACCTGAACAGCTGGTGTCACCAGGCGAGCCAGATAAGCCCAGGAGAGGGGTTCCCTTGGCTCAGACCCGATGACCAAAGCTATTTACCATGTCAGTCCATTAGCAAGGAGCACTTCGATCCTGCCAGGTACCCATTGCGAGTTAATAGTATCTTTGAATCGACACCGGTATTTTTCAGCGACTCAGTGTTTTCTGACTTGTTTTCAATTTTAATATAAATCAGCTGCGAGTAGAACTGTGCCTTCACCATTGGCCAGCTCCCTCACGTCCTCGCGTCTATTGGGCTGAAGATGAAGACGACGACGACGGTGACAAATGAAAAATGATCACCACGCGGATGAATCGGTTCGATTTTATGGTCACATGGCGATTTAAAAACAATAATAAATTCAACAACGAATAAAAAAAAAACAACAATAAAACAACCTCGTTTATCGTATTAAACAAATAATATTCTTTTTAAATCGCTGAATGTTGTATTGCTTTCTTGGCAGTGTGATTGTTCCTGGGGAACCTTCCGAAATAACCGAGACACGTTGGACATTTTTCTTACTATTCTTTTACTTTTAATAATCTGAAAATTTATAAATAATCACCAGAAACTGAACCCCTGTCTTCTTAAAGTCAAGAAGTCAGAAAATATTCCCAATAATATTAATTAAAGTTAAAAAAAAATATTAGGTTTTCTTTTAAAGTCTAATGTTTGTTGTTTTTGTTGTCATTTTTGATATTCCTCAAATAAGTGTATTTATCGTTTAAACCGTCTAGACCCCGACCAGATTGTAATTAAATCTCTTTTTCGTTATTAAATATATTATACTTAAGCCGTTTTCTGTAGACATCAAGCTAAGACTTCTTTGTTATTCATCCCGGGTTATTGAGGGAACACCTGCTTATTTCCATAGGCTGTTAATTTCCTTTTTCCTTTCCGTAGGTAGACGAAACCGCGGCCGCAGTCGAGTTTATTTCACCATCTCTCCGCATTCTCTCTTGGCTGACATTAATTAATTGACTCGCGCACACCGGTGGCGACCCCTGTCGGCGAGAAGAAGTCTCTTAGGTCGGAGAGTTACCGATAGATTCTCAGATAATGGCCGTATTGGGAAAATATCAGCAGGCCCGTCAGGAGGACTGGCGTGGAGTGGCCACTCGTGGGTCTTTCCGGAGAGACTCGCTTAACTCCCGATGTTGACGATGTCAATCACGAGGTGAGGACTAATACATTTCACGGCCCGTCACGTCTCCCAGCCTCGCCGTAACTAATGGCGGCGGCGTCGCTCTCAGTGGCTGGCGGAAAGTGGGAAGAAGAAAAAATGTTTAAAAAAACACCACCACCACCACCGAGCTGTGATATCGATACGACACAAAATTAAAACATGGCTAAAGAGAATTAAAGGAAAAGGGGGGTGGGGGTTGGGGGGGAGGAGAGAATTCGTTACGCGGGCAAAAAGCGATTTTAGAGACTAGAAATTGATTTGCGTGTTCGGAGTGCGTCGGGGTCGGGGTTATTAAAAAGACGAGGCGACGAGAGAGGGCGTGAGGAGATAGGAGACCGACATCTCACTTCCTCTTCAAGATGGCCGAAAGGCACGCGAGGTGCCGAGCGCTCTTCAGGTACGACTTGTGAATCACACCCCGCCTCGACAAGTCTTTTGAAGTCGGCGCGTTTTTCTAGATCGAGCCCTACTTTGTCTTTTTAATAGAACCACTCTGGGAAAAAGAAAAAAAAAAAGGGGGGGGTGAAACAACAACAACAACAAATTTCCTCTTTTTTTTTGCGCGGCGCTCTAATAATTTTTAACACCTTGTTGAGTTCGTGATTAGAGGTGTGACATCTGACAAAAACGATTTCGTGCATATATTAACGGGTTTTTTGAACGAGAAAACTCGCGCGATTCCCGGAGAAGATAGATGAAGGTTTATAGTTCTGGCGAACTCCGGCCATTCAATGTCAGTATTTCGAGATTAGTTCAGATAGCTGTCCCGCATCTGGGAAATTCTACGACTCGACGAGCCAACTCTATAGTGTTTGGTTTTGGAGACAGGACTGTAATACAGGTAAATAACTTTCCTCCCTTTGTTTAGGAATTTGCTGCAAAAAAATGAATTCTATATTATTCTTGAATTATTATCGCTGTTGTTATTATTATCGCTTATTATTATTATATATTATTATTATTATTATTATTATTATTCTTATTATTTTATTATTATTATTATTTATGATTATTAGTATTATTATATTATTAATTATTATTATTATTATTATTATTATTATTATTATTGTTATTATAACGATTATCTCGAGGTTGTATATACCTTCTCTGACTTGATTAAGTTAATTTTTAACAATAGAAGTCCTACTGATACTCGAATAGGTAAAGTAGAGTCATTTACAGTTTCCAGCATCTTTTAAAGGAGATTCCGGAGACTCTCGAAAAAATTGCGACAAAAAAAAAAAAACCATAAATAAATTAAAACCATAAAAATATAAAGAGAATTGTAATAAGTTACCTTTTTATCAATCCGTTTTCCGCAGAGAGAGTGACAGCAAGTACAGAACGATAGCGACCAGTAACACACTTTAATACTTTTCGCTGGATTATCTGCTTTAATGAAGAAGCCCGAGTTACTATAAGGGGAAGATAAAAGATGTAGCGCAGTTATAGCCAGATTTTCGCAAACCTAATTGCACTTAATTGAAAGTTAACGAGACTGCGATGATCGTCTGACTTTGGGCCACATGTAACCGCTTTCTTTAACGTATAAAAAAGACGACGAAGACAGAAAAACGGTCTTTTGTGCTGCTTTTGGCAGCTTACCGGTCTAATCCGCCTTGGAATGTACCCCTGGCCACCCACAAAGAGGGACGCGGAGCTGGGTCCCACGGCATGCGATTTACAGACACACACTTGCGATACTGACGTGTTGCTTGGCCGGTTCTGGGTTTGATTCCTTTCTCTTCTGGAAACTATTCTCCGAAAAAAAGACGGCGTTTTTGTTTTCCTTTTTCTTGAAGATCAAATCCACCGTCTTCCACTCTATACACGACTTTCATTTATATACAGCACGATTAATTTTGAGTTTAGCGAGTGAAGTGTTTGGCCTTTTTGATTACTTATTACAAGATTATACCTGTGGATTAGACACAGCCGGTTTAATCTGCTTCGGTTTGAACGTTCCTTTTCCCTTATAATGCGCGGACGTTGCCAACTCTCGTTTATGCTATCAGATTTGAGGTTTAGGACGTGACTGGGTCAGTCTCCCCGCCACCTCTCGCTGAAGATGTATCACGTCCATTATGATCCGGATGCATTCGCAGCCGAGGTTAAAAAATGAAAAAGAAAGGTAAGCAAGCCTTCGTGTTCTCGCTCCCGCTGTCGGCACAGTTAATAAACAAAACACGCACAGTGTTTCAGTTGGTGCAAAGCGAGATTTCCTCTAAAACGGACACTGACTGGCGCGTTAACGTACCAGCCCGGCTCAGGCATGTATCGTAAGTTCGGGCGCATAGATCTACATTAGCAGCGAATGCCATAATAGGGGAAGCACGGCAAAAAAACAATTGCTTGAACAACGCAAATTTTTGCACTTTTGTTTTCGAGATTGAGAGAGCGAGATGAGAGACGAGAGAGAGAGGAGAGAGAGAGAGAGAGATTGGAGGATATGGAGGATGGAGGAGAGAGAGATGGAGGAAAGATGATGGAGCGAGAAGAGTGAGAGAGAGAGAGAGAGAAGAGAGAGAGATGAGAGGAGAGAGAGATGGAGGAGAGAGAGAGATGGAGAGAGAGAGAGATGGAGGATAGAGATGGAGGATGAGAGAGATGAGAGAGATGGAGAGAGAGAGAGAAGAGATAGATGAGATGGAGAGCGAGAGAGAGAGAGAGAGAGAGAGAGATATGGAGAGAGAGAGATGAGAGAGAGAGAGGAGAGAGAGAGAGATGAGAGGAGAGAGAGAGAGAGAGGAGAGAGAGAGATGGAGAGAGAGAGGAGGATGAGAGTAGAGGAGAGACGAGATAGAGATGAGACGAGAGAGAGAGAGAGAGAGAGAGAGAGAGAGAGAGAATTCTGTCCTACCGTAAAACAGCCGGAGATCTCGATAAATGGTTGACGACAAACCCTTTGTCTCTGCGCGCGCGACATTCTTTCTAAAATCGAAAGTACAAAAAGGGAGAGAGGGGTCTGCAGAACTGACGTAAAGTGGGAACAGATACTGCGGACGACGAGTTACCTACCCCCTTTGTCTTGCTCGGCGTACCACGGCTACATCAGTAAGCAACACGCGAGCGGACGTTTGTCGGAATTCTTGGCAAAAGAATGTCGCCAAAAGAAATGTCTTTGCGCTGTTGGCTCCGCCGTGAGCGAAATGGGAACCTCGAGCTCCTGGCGACAGAAGAAGTGTGAAGTTCCAAGACTAATTCCCATTAGATTAGGCCATTGTTAGTAGATGCAGGACACTAGCATAACGTGGAGGGAGGGAGGTCTTCTGTGTGATCAATGCATTATTGTTCTTAAGACAATCAGATCATGTCATCAGCTTGACACATTTCATATATTGTGCTACGTATTAAGGAGAACAAACTGCGGTCATCTTCGATAAGAAATAAGTAACTTATCTACTTTAGTTTGATCCAATTTACTTTACCGAGATCTATTTCTTTGCTCCAACAAATAGATATTGGTACCCTGTAAAGAAAGAGAGGTCTTACAAATCTACATGTGAAAATTCGCCGACGTAGAGAGTAAACAATAGAAAGGCGGCACGGAAGCGATTATTAAGTTTAGTATTATCTATTAATTAGACGCATACACAATGTAACTTCATACCCAAAAAAATGAATAAATAAATTTTTACACCTTCCCAAGTCTCGCCTTTGGAAGAACTAAATGCGTTCCGGAGACGGAGCTTAAAGCTTTTTGACTGCCAGCTGACCTTATCGTCACTTTGACACTTCAGAAATCTACAAAAACTGCACGTCTGTCGTACAACGTCAAATTTTAAAAAGCTAAATTTAAATTAGATGCAATATTAAAACTAAATCGAAAGTAAAAGGATAAAAAGTTTTAAAAAAGGAAGAAGAAAGTTAAGTTTAATCTTCAAAGGCAAAACTTAAAGAAGAAACCTTTGAAGCTTACCTGGCAAGAAGAGCAGATGAAATGGAGTTTTAAAGATGTACTAATGAATATTACGAGGTAATTTTCTATAGTAAATCGAATTAATCTTGTTTATATACCGACATGACTAATTTTACTAATAGGCATTTTTAAATAGCATTTCTTCCACTGAATACTGTTTGGATCTGACCAGGATAATATGGCGTCGGAGCAGAACTGACCAATGCCATGGAAAAAGTATATTGTTAGACTTTAACAAAACGAATAGGGTACTTTGTTGCTGAAAATAGAAAAGTAACCATTGTAGATAGAAATTCGATATTTTTGATTTCTGTCTATAATGTAAGAAATTTCAATATATTCCCCGTTTTAATCGCAATCTCTCTCTCCTCTCTCTCCATCTATCTCTCTCACCGTCTCTCTGCTCTCTCCATCTCTCTCTTCACCGTCCTCTCTCTCTCCTCTTCTCTCTCTCATCTCTCTCTCTCTCTCTCTCTCTCTCTCTCTCTTCTCTCTCTCTCTCTCTCCATCTCTCTCTCTCTCTGTGCGTGGGTAATTAAGTTTTAAGCAGTTCTTGAATTCTGTAAATCAGTTCCTCAAACATAAACATAGAATCACCACTCGACAGCTGAAGAACTTTCCAGAAAGGATCAGCGCCCAGGACGACCGTGTTTTTTTTTTGTTTTTTTTTCTTCTTTTTTTAACTTCTACGTGCTCCTCCTCACGTGTTTGATTTTACCTGGCCTACCTGGGCGAAGCGGTTCCACGCAGAGTACCCGGTATTGTTGATGTTTCTTTGCAGGTGCAGCTGCCAAGTGACGGCCAGAAGCCCGGTCTACGCGTCCTGTTTTCTTTATGCACGCCCAGAAATGTCCTCGGCGCGGCTGGTGAACAAAAGTGTGGGGGGAGGTGATGAAAATGATTTGGACAAATGTACGGATGAGGTGAGCACCTCTGTCGAGTCTGGGAAGGGTGTCTAAACCGAAAGGCTTTACAAGACAGCCGCTCTGTTTGGAAACATTCCGCCATCTACTACAGAGGAAGTAGAAATCGCACAACAATACCCCACTCAGCAAACATTCGGCGGTTCGGCCATATTTCTTAAACGAATCCACTTTAAACGGCCAACAGTTGCGTTTCCGCGGTGCGACTCCCATAAAGTGAGATTCCGGGTAGCAGCAGCCGACAAATTACTGCCGTTTCCCCCGCTCTTCGACTGTCTTATCTCTGTCGCACCCCGACGGCCCGCATCCACTTCCGGCGCCGGGCAGCAATAAAAAACCAAATCCAGTTGAAAGAAAGATTAAATTGTCTTAATTACCTATTGTTTAATAGCAGAAAAAATGTTTCGTTTTTTATATGCGAAGACTGTTAAAAGTAGCGCCAAGCTGTAATTTTGCTAGTAGTAAGTAGCTGACCTTTCATCGCTTTTCTTTAGCGAACTTCCGGCGTCTTAATATGTTCGGGTTTTTTTGTTGTTGTTTCTGCTGCATTCGTTAATTTATGCGCCTTTTCTACAGACACCGGTTTTGAAACGTCCCTAATGGGTCTACGCGGTTTTAGATAGGCAATTTGGAAGAAAAAAGAGAAAAATTACCTTTTGCTGGTATATCGTATCTTTATTGGATATCCCGATCGTCAGACGCCATTGAGACAGCGCCTATTCGTAGACAGGCAAAGACGAGGCTTCAGTCGTGTTCTTCTGACGATGTGCAGCGCTCGTCACGTCTTTCGCAGTCACGCCACTTATCTCTACCTATCGACTATTTTTGCGTGACCCCTCCTCCGAATAAACAGTGAGTCCCGAAATCGATATCTATAACGAAATCGATATCTATAACAGCTCCGCATAAAATTCTTCTTCTGTAACTTTGCCGCTGACACGGGGCGTATAGCCAATGACGTCATGTGTTAACTTTGAGAAGTAAGTACAGATTTTATACTCACCTCTGTTGGCCACAGCTCCAAGAGAGTTGCGCCAATTTTTTTCTCTTTTTTTTTGTGTCTTTGGTTTGATCTCTGGGCTCCATGTTTCCTTTTCTGTGTGTGTGTGTGATTGGCCTGCGCGATTTACTAGGTGACTTCCTGTACCGGCCGTGTGTTATTAACGTCCTTAACCCCTCTGATGAATCGTGTCAAGCAGAGGTGTGATATCGTTGCTGCTAATATTTCCAGCAAGTCCGCTAGTAACTATGAAGGAGCGAGGAGGTTGAGTAGGATGGATTTTCACTGGCGCATAGATAAACTAGAGTACATAGCTTTCTTTTACATAAGTCGATGGAACAGTCGGTTGTTTATCATCAACGAATTAGCCATTTTTCCTTTGCTGGGCGAAGTTTAATATAACTTGACGTGGTGGTGACACCGAGGTCTCATACTGATGACGGGTACAGCGTAAACCGGTGACCCGTTTGACCAGTTTGAGAAAGTGAACCTGGTGAAAGTTTTGATGCTTATTGTTTTCGCTTTTTTTTACTGTGATTTTATAATGCAAACTTTAAATAAAATTGTTCAACAATTTCAGGAATGCGATGGAAATTTTAACAGTATGAGAAAATATTTCTGACAGCAGTGTTCCAGAAATAGTATTTTTTTTCTCCCCCTTCCCTTCTCACCCCCCCTCCTCCTCCTCCTCCTCCCAGGGCAACATCACTTAAAAGATGGTGACCTGTAGAGCCGCATCAGACCTTTTGTGTTACTTCCCGACTTAAATTGATGCAGCTATCGTCTGAAGGACTCAACAGACAAAGGAGAGAAATCGGCTTCAGGCGTCAAACTCTCGCGGAAGGTAAAAGACGCGAAGAAAACCAATAGAATAAGGGGGAAGTCTCGCAACACTCCGTTCTGTTTACGATAACGAGAGCAGACAAAATCGACAGAAATTCCTCAGCTCAAATCTTCACTGTGTGGGAATTTCTATGGAGGCTCGGGGGAGGGAGAAGAGGCCCAGAAAGCAGGGAAAGCTCTAAGGCTTCTCCAAGAAGCCGGATAACTCAGACTCCACGGTGTCTGTCAGTTTCGGATTTGTACAGCCGACACTCATTGTCCGCTAGAGACCGGACCGTTACGCCAATGTCGGCGGCCATTGATTTGAAACGTAAATATACTTATGTAAAATTAAATCTGAGCACTTCGCGGTCCTGTGAGCACGAAGAAAATGGTTAACGGCTTATAAAACAATTTTTTTTTTAAAAAAATTCTTGTTTAAAAATTAAATTTTAATTTTTGATGGGATTTAAAAAATTGAAATTAGTTATTCATAAGTTGTTTGTTGTTGATTTTTAATCCGCGATTAAATTTTTAAAAAAAGAAGAAAGAAACACGCATTCTCTGTCACGCGCAGTACCTCTTTTTCTTTAAAGAGATTTCAAACTTTTAATGGTGTTTTTTTAAAAAAAAAAAGCTTTAAGAAAAAAGAATATTACCGAACAGAGCAGGAAAGAAAGAGACAAACAAAATGAACTTCTCCCCCCCCCCCACGAATTACATTAGATACTAAAGAGAGGTAACGTCGGCTTGTAAAATTTCCAACTTCGTTATGTTCTCAAAGGATCGCAGAGAAAGATGCGATCTCATTCACTTTGTTAGATATAACAACATTTACAGGTGTAATATTTATCCAGTGCCACGGTTATTGACAGGTAAGTTAGCGTGGCTGCAACAAGCTTCTTCTGTTTTTTGTTTCCACTTCACTTTTAGATAAATATGTTCGATAATTTCTGGTTGATCATGTCTTTGTTAGAAAAAAAATTGCTTTTGGAATTTCAGGAAAGGTGATTTATTCGTTCATAAAAGTTATTGGAATAGAGTGAGAGAGAGAGAGAGAGGTGTACTTCCATCACCGAGAGTTAGCAGTGAGTTAATTGCATTTTACAATTTTAAATCTTTTAATCTGATAGCTTTGGTAAGATACCAGCTTATTTGTTTTATGATTTATGAGCTGTGGTATGGAACAAAAAGCACGTGACTGATAGCTTACTGCTCACCTTGAATGCACCACCTGTGAAGAATGTCTTGGTAAAAATAATAAACAGAAGGTCTATTAGACTGCATGACCTCACAAGATACACAAGTCTATACTGGTGAAATTATTTTATTCTGTTTTAAGACTGGATAGAGGGTTGTTAATACATTAATCATAATGTCGTACAACACAGATAAATACACGATATCATTTAAAAAAAAAAAACGTTACACATGCAATATTGGAATTAATCAGGGAAACACAAACAGGATGTACACAAATAATGAGTAATTGCAAATGAGAGACATATATAAGACATAGGCAATGCATTAGTGCAGAAAATGTACAAAAACAAAATAAATACATTGTAAATGACTTGATATTTGTTATGTTAGTCCTTTTGCTTTATAGATATCAGCGACTCTCATTAATTTCTGCACTGTCTTCACGATGACCACCATCTTTGTTGGCTCCAAAAGAACTACCATTTACTACAAAAACGATTTGAGAAGAAGAATATGCATCTTTTTGAAGTCATGTTTTTACAAAGGTTGCACAAATAAATGTCAGTTTTTAAATTCACTGAGATGGGTGACGCCTCGTGGTACCAACGAGCATTTTAATTCCGGGTTTTGTTTGGGCGAGGTCTCATTGGAAGTCGTGCTCCACCTGCCATCTGTTTCGGAATTCTCTCTCGATGTGGAGGGGATCGGAGAATGCCGACTTCACAGCAGTAGGTTGAGGCAAATGGTACGGGATGAGATGTCCTCTCGGAGCGCGAAAACACGTTGGAAAATATATTGCCTTTGAACCAGCCATCGAACTCGCACCTCCCGCACAGTTTCTCGAAAAGACGCCAGTTTGAGGGCGCTCGCCTTCACAAGTTCCCAGTTCCTATGACGTGACGATATCAAGAGTTTCCACGAGTGCCGAGAGGTAGTGTCCTGGACACCCGTGCCTGAACTGTGAATCACGCGATGAAGAGAGAGAGATAGAGAATCTAGAGCTTTTTGTTTGATATAAAAACCACACGAAGCCTGGTCGAGACCCGAGCATTGCAGAGGTCTCCCGTCCGTACTTTAATCTTCTCAAAGAGTTTTCGCCAATCAAAGCCTCTTCGGTGCCATCACATCTTCGACTAGGTCGTCTCATAAACAGGAGTTTTTGTTTCCAATCTCCACCGCGAAAGTACACGGCCAACAAACCATCAGTTGAGAGCGGAAGCGAACATCGGTAGATTTATCGAGACGTTCGCTGAATAAACCGGCGTTTTCTTAATCTCCCGTTTCACCTGTTTTTTTTGGGGGGGATATTAGGAGACAGCTCTCATGTTCTACGGCAGACAGTATCATTGGAAAAAGAGATGGCACGGAGTATTTTTTTTAAAGCCGCTCTTCTTTCCAAAAAAAACAAGATTGATCGCGGTCTTTGGCACACGGCAGGAATCAGCTGCTCCTTAATAGTGTGAGGCTTCTTTTCCTTTGCTCCTTCCAAAAGGACAGGAAAAAAAAAAACAAAAACACGGCGTCTCTCGATCCTGCAGAGTTCTGTTGATGGGCGGAACCACCAGCATCAAGACACTACTTCTTCAGCTGCCGCCGCAGCCGAAGTTCGGGATAGTTTAAAAGATTTAAGCTTTCTGGGCTTCAGTGCTTCAGCTGCGAGGACTCTGTGACAAATCACACATTGAGATCTCACAGCCCCCCTCTCATTGATGCTTGTAAATCTGAAGTTCAGATAACTGTCCAGATCGGTGCGTTTCTCGCTAAAATCCGGGCTGAGAATTTGAGGAAACAAAACAAAAAAACACTCTCAATCGTGGGGTCGCCTTAAGGACCGTAGGTTAGTTTAAATTTATCGAATCGTGCTGGTTTTCATTTAGAAATAATTTAAATAGCTAACGCGATACGTTAATTTAAAATTAAACCTTAACTTAACTATGTATTTGAGTTAAATATAGCTGTAGTAATTTAAACGAATATTTGAATAATTAAAACTCACATTTTGATGTGAAAGTCCGAACGAATACCTGGGGTTCGAGAACGAAAGGTAGCAACTCTCGTAAGCGACCCGAATGGCTTTTTAAAAATGTGTTTCGATTGTTTGGCTTCTTTTCTGTTTTTTTTTTTGTATTCAGTCGGTGATATACGAGTAATCAAGAAGCTGGTTGGTTTTCTGTGAGGGTAACGATTACTGAACATCGTACAAGAGAAGGAAAAAAAAACAAACAACCAAAAAACACACAAAACACAATATGCCGACCCCATAGAACTGCTAAGCGACCTTCTAAAGGATTATGACCCGCAGTTCGAGAACCCATGATGCAAAGCGTGGCGCCTCGTTTTTATGCTCCAATGCGGGTTATCGATGTGGGAGTGTGGAATCTTGGTCCAATACCCCGTGGCACTTTCCACAATTCATCTAAGATTTCTGATTGCCGTTTGACTTTCTCAGTGGTCACATAACCCCATATCTCACTGATGTCCATATCAGGACTTTGTGCAGGCCAAGGCATCTTTGCTGAATGTTCCAGACAGTTTTTCACCATATTTTCTGTATACTTTGGCTCAGTGTCATGTTGGTAAATGAATCCCCAATCAATAAAATGTCTTCCTAAGGAAATGACATGATGGAGAACGTTCCTGTAGCTGTTGGCAATCAGTATATCATAGATTTTATGCAAATCTCCAACATCCATGGCTGATAGGAAGCCTCACACTTTATCGATCCACTCCAATGCTTCACTGTAGCCGTCGTACACTAACTGTTATACCCCACCCGGTCCGCTTTCAAACAAACTACCACTGATTATTACCAAAGAGTTCAAACTTAGACTCATCTGTAAAAAGAACCTCCTTCACAGGTTTGATCATCTTACTGTCTCATTTCTCCTGCCCATTTAAGCCCCTCCACATTTGGTCGTCTGTCTTCAGCAAAGTTTTTCAAGAAGCTACGCATCCATCGAGACCAGTTTTGCTGATGTGTATCTAAACGTTAACAAAGGTCACTGGCAAGATCTCTACTGACGTCGTCTATCACGTAGAGAACATATCCTAGGGCACCTGACATATGGCTTTCTTCCCCGACCGCGTCTATTGTCAATAGACCCAGTTTAACGTATCTTCTTCCTTAATCTTGCATGCAGCTTCTGTAACATGACGTCCGACTGCAATCTGCTCCATGAAGTAGCCTTTACTAGCCAAGACTCTGATTTCTACACACTTGTCATGTGATATGTCCTTCCAGAAGCCATAGTATCCACCACACATTCACCACACTACAATCATATCCCTGCCTGCACTCTTATAGTCTTTCTCCAGATGTGGCAATTTCTGATTCTTGCGTGTCACAGTTTACTATATCAACACCGGGGTCGTAATAAGAAGCAGTTTATTTTAACACATGAAGTACGATTCCGTTATCTGTTATTTGCATCTCCTACCCGGTTTATTCTCTCTTTCCATAATTATTTCCACTACTCTATATGGCATATTTTAGACTATCTTTTAGCTTTAAGTAGATGTTTTGCATCAGATTAGCTGATTGACAGCTTTGACAAACGTTGTCTGAGATTAACGTGCGTACTGTTAGCAGGGTTAGTGCTAATATTCGATAAGCGTTTTTATGGATGATAGTAAAACAGGGTTGGAAATATTGACTTCATACAAAGCTTTGTCACTATGTATTGTCAAGTTTCTGCTTGTAGCCGTGGACATTAGCTTTTATATTATTATTATTATAAGAAAAAATTGGCGATATGAATTGAAACAATGGAGGAATTAAAATGAAGCCTCTCCATCTCGAGGCTTGATTTTAATTCCTCCATTGTTTCAATTCATATCGCCAATTCTCTCTCTCACACACACACATATATATATATATATATATATAAATACATGGAGACAGACAGAGACACATAGATATATATTGGTAAAGCCATACATCATTAAATTATTTCTATTCAGTGATCACAGACACAGATACTTCATAAAAAAGCAAACAAAGAACAAAAAAAACCTCTAAAGTAAATACATATAATATCACGTCATCGATTCGCGTCGAGTACCGTGCGTGTGAACGTCCAAATGGTCTGCCCCTGTCGACTAATATCGGCATAACATGAACGGATCAAAAGGAAGCCATGTTGCTGTATTTTTACAGACTATTGGATTGGGAATGCGGCTCAGGTTGCCGTTGTTTTAGCCGCTCGTTTGTCAGAGATTCTGTAGATTCTAAACTACTTGAGTTATCCGAACCGATTTGACGGAGCGTATCTAAAGAGGACATACGGAGCTCTCCCGCCATAACGACACGGCGCGTGCGGCAGCCAGCATGGACCAATGTCTGAAACAGATCATTTTCGTCTCGTTTTTTTCTTCTTCTTATTTTCATTTATATTAGAAAATCGGAAACAACCCCGAGAAAGGAAGTAGATTTAAAAAAATCAGCTGTCACAAACCAATTTATTCTGAGTTTCCAAATTAAGAGGTAAAGACTAATAGGTAATATAAAGATTACAAGTATTATATACCTGCACAATTAATGTCAAAACCGAAAATCTAACGTGTTTAGCTCACCAAGCGGGACCATCTTCATCTTAACAAAACAAAAACCATAATGAAAATAAAAATTTATAAAAGCTTCTCTGTTTAAAAAAGAGCACACACACATTTTTAAAAAGCCTATCAGGTGCTCTGAAAACACTTTATTGTCAATGGAAATGCAGTTTTTCCAGCAAAAAAGTCATAAAAGTTAGTTGAACTACATATCAGAAAACTTAACCGTGACATCGCTATCATCTAACTCTTTTAAAAAAAATCAAAATAGACTTTCTTCTTGCGAATGGCTTCCGCACATATTAGGGACCTCCTGTTCAGTAACTTTCCAAAATATCGCATTGTAGGTGAAGCCCATTCTTGTTAGAAATGGTTCCAAAACTGACTAATATTGGATGGACCTATTACCTTGATTCTTCGATTTAGATAATACACTGCATATTTAATGGAGTGGAGATTGAGGAAAGGTTTACCCCATGGTTTTAAGGTATTATGCATCGAGATTTGTGCTGTGCTCCACACGAGCTTTTCCAAATTTGTCCCCACGTTTAAGCGAGAACTTATTAGTGGATACTCGGACAGTCAATCCAATCCAAACTTTTTAAAACCATATTTTAGTGGTAGAAGTTGAGATGTTGACCGCTGCAAAGGAATTATGATCTGTAATTAATTGGCTACCAGTCAGGAAGGGGACATGCCTCCCCCCTTTTTCTTTGCCCATTACATTCATGGTCAGTTGACTTTATTCTGTAAAAGCTCACCGTGTTGTGTAACTCCAGCTTTATCGTAAGTAACCAGCTTTATGAAGAACAGTAATTGATAGCCTTGCTTTATACGGAATTTCACATTTAGGTGCCATTTTCACCTGCCAAACAAATCAGTAACAGTAGTCTGAAGTGATAACGACATCACAAGTAATGATTTGATACATAAGTCACTAGATATTCTTTTTTTAAAATATTTTCCTGGGATAATTTATTTTCACGAACGCTAAGCATAGAAAAGAAGATATCTGTATTTTCTTTTGGTATCCTCATAACTCTGAACGCTACTGTATATTTAAAAAAAAAATGATTATGTCCATGGATAGTTGAATTCTACGCAGAAATTATTTATTTATTTTAAAAAGTAATTATAAAATAAAGAATTCAGTCGTTTGTTGATTTTTAATTTGAATTGTTTTTTCCATGCAGTGGAGTCAACAGATAAGACTTTGAAAGGTGGAATGAAGAATTCGACCCGAGAATTTTGTTTCACCACAGTCAAAATGGCTGAACCGGGCATTCTTCAATCAGTGTAAACATGAACTGATTCAAACATGTAGGCGTTAGATAAACTTGGCACCATGTACGTAATTCCACGGTAGTTACAGCGACAGGATTAAATAATATTTACAAACGTCATTATACAACACCTGTATAAAAACACTTTGGGCAGGTAGATCCAAGTTTAGCGTCATCCAATACCATACCATCTATGTCCTACGATGTTATCTAGTCATTTGTTCGGAAAAACTGCGATGAAATAGTTTGATGTACACACGCGTGGTATATTTATACAAACCAAACCATCGAGTCAAAAACTGTCAAGGGAATACCTCGAATTTCTAAAGTATATTTTGTTTTATATTATTTGTTGGTACACTTTGCTATTTTTATTTGATTAAAACTACACCATAATTTCAAATAATAAAACCAGTATTTTAAGCGCATAAATATATATTTTTAACATTATACTGTGCACGAAATTCCAGTAATACCTGGGAGCACTTTATCAAAATTATTACGACTAAAACTCAAAGGTTTAAATGCTAATGTAGACAACACGTGATAAACACCGTACAGTGGTAATTCATAGACGCAAGCCACGTGATGAGAGCCTTTACAGTAGGTCAGTTGCAAAATGGCTCCAGGCAGGTCGATATTGCTACGACAGACCGTCCGGCAGAGATCTTTTGTTGTTGTGTTAAATGGATGATCAGAGGAATGGCTCTGCGCACTACAGTGTTTTCTGACAATTAGAGGGGGGGAAAGGGGGCTGTCCAGATAAACCACAAGAAACCGTCTTCCCTATACAAGATTAGTCACCGGACGCCCATATCTTGGTTTTCCTTCGAGCAGTCGTCATAGTAATACTCAGTCATCCAGGGCCTGGTCCCGTTATCGTTCGACAAGACTGATGAGGATGGCAACTTTACTTGTTTGGCGGCGGCTGCATTTCTTCCGATGTTGGGAGGCACGATCGTTATAGTGGAGAAAATATAAGGATGATACCGAGGAGGGATTCACAGCTGGCAGCAAAAGACTTCCCTGGTTATTGTTTAAGATCACCTGACTGATTAGAGTTCTGCTTCCAATCCATCAACAGTTGGCACTAGCGTTCCAGCGTTCCAGACTACAGGGCTAGCACATTCTTCAAGGCCAACAGCATGAATACAGTGAACGGGCCAGCCAAGTTCCCAATTTCTGAAAGCACGCCATGTTTACACAGACACGTATCCTATTATCAAAATTGGATTTCTTTGCGGTAAAAGGATAAAAGATCGCAGAACCAACAGATGACTGCAGTGACTGAACGTATAAATAACCCTGGCATAGTTCCGCGTTGTCAGTTCTGTAGCTCTGAAGCTACTGGCGGTTTGTGTAAACGAGTGGACCGATCAGAGCTCTCTGCCTCAGTCGGCGTGCCATCATGCCGCGCTCTAAAAGTAAGCCGAAGAGGTAGTCAATCGGAAATATGTTTTCCTTTTTGAGTTTGTGAACGGCATTGCTGTTTTTTTTTTTTTTTCAGTTATCCTGTAGATGCGTGTCCGACTGTTCCGGTCTCTGTGCCGTCCTGAACCGGTGCTGCCACCTCGCGACGTCACTGACTCACTCTGTCTTGGGCACTACAAGATCTTTGTCACTGGATTACGCTTAAGCAAGGGTGAGCCAGCAACTGATTTCCGCAGTAATATGCGATGGCTACGGCCAGAAGTAAAGCTTAGTCGAAGTCGTAGATAGTTAGGCATTGGCCGCATTTGAGCTCGAACATTTATACATCGAAGTAACATTTAAATGTGGCAATATGGCTGATCTTGATCATATGCTGTTCTCGTTTGTTTTTTTTATCTGGACAACCACTTCAGCCATAGCTAATTATATTTTCTAGCATTAGCAATTTCTTTGCGTAGAAGACTTGTTAATACAACAAACGACCTTTTTTAGTATGAAAATTAAATCTACTTCAACTTTCTTTAAAATTTTCTTGAACACGTGGCCATTGCAAGATCTTACTTTGATTGGCAAATGCAAATTTTATCCGATAGGTGACGCATTCGAATTCAATTACCTAAAACTGGATTCTGCCAGTGCGATTGTTTCAGTTTAGAGAGAGTTTTTTTTTTTTTAATTGCTTTTCGTTTTTTCAAAAAAAAAATTTCTTCGCTTTTGATACAATTAGGGGGGAGAAATTGTTTAAATCGATCAACCGTGAATTAAATCTTTGACTTCTTGGTGGAAGGTTCGGTTGCTTACGACGAAGGAAATCCATTATTTAAAATAGCCAAGCAGAAATTCGTTCTGGGATCGTGCAAAATTGGCTCGCAACCTTTATTTCTTTTAGACACCTGTGTTATTGTGTCTGCCCACTCGAGCGTAGACGCACCAGAGGAATCGTTTGATCACCAGAGCGCGTGCGATGTGTTTAAGAATAACAAAAAAAAAAAACTGTTGGGAACCGAAAATTTGTATTTCCCGTGATTATAAACTTATGACGTGACAGTAAAAAAGGGGCTTAAAGGGAGAGAGAGAGAAACAGAACCCGACGGCGCTGCAGTCGAAGCAACAGCCATTTCACTTTTCTTAGTTCCAAAGTACGATGCCGCACTGTAAAGGAAACAGATTTAAACCGAAAAGTTTATCGCGGGGCTTTACGGCTGAACGGAGATCGGCCAGACCTTCCTCTGTGAGGCAGTAATCTCATCGTCGTCTTCGTCGGTCGAGTTCCAACCACTACCGTTTTCCTAAGACTGGCAAATACCCTAGACGACCTCATCGCGCAGATTCTTTCCAATCGCGGGTGCTCTGAATACCTCCCCAACGATTCTTAGTTAGTTTTCTTTCTTTGGTATGTCTAAAAACCGAACGGAAATGTTAAGTAGGCGAAACGAAGCTACCATTTGTTTTGTTGTTTTTGTTTTTTTTAAGTACCACTGATTTTTTAATGGGCGTTACCCTTTGACCTGGGAATGCGTAAATCGGTGGGCGGTTGGTTGTGCAGAGGAAAGTGTGTTTGTCCAGGCTTTCTTTACTCTAATGCAGTGGTTCTCAGCCTTTTTTGGGCCATGCCCCACCTAATCACCTCTAAAATCCTGATGCCCCCCCATGTGGTGATATATAATTCTTATCATTTAAAAAGTTAACTCCGTTTCAGCTGAAGAAGCTTAAAACGCCAATACCTTGGTTTAACAAGCTTCAAAAGAACATGGCGTCCATGAAATAAACAAAGACAGTTAAAGTTTTGAGCAAGAAATTACTGAAAAAATTGTAAGAAAAAAATATTAAGTGGCATTAGATTTTAATAATGATACATATGATAATAAGAGAGAATTCACAGGTGATAAAGAGAGAGAAAATTTCTATATTTATGAAAATATTTGTGGATTGTCTCATACAAAAACAGCAAATAAAAATTCAAAACATGTAATAGAAAACTGAAATGTACTATGAACACAAACTAATTTGAATGGAAGCTTATTTGATCATTTTAATTACTGTACAATAAAGTATAGGTTCCTATCAAATGCAAAATGCCATTTGAGCACACCTCAAGAAAAGCGGAATAAAGTTAGTGAGACCCTTGTGCTTCATGCCTGCTGCAAAGAGATTTTATATTAGGCACTAATTTAGTCAGCTTTAGTCTCAAATCTCCTCGTTTACTGATATCCAGTGAATTTCTTTTCTTCAGTAGCAAATCATTTACAACGCTAAAGCCACATTCAGCTAAATATGAAGATGGAAACGGTAACAACAGTTTCCTTGCAAAGCTAGTTGAATTTGGGTATTTAGTTTCTGTCTCATCACAAAGCCATGCCATCGCTCCTTTTATGTTGAATAAAGTTTTAACTGACTCTCATTTTTTATTTCCGAGAGTTCTTCTTGGTACTGCACTGAAACATCAGATAAATCCACAAGCACTGGCTGCATCACCCACGATGGAAAATTAATCTGTTTTAAATCAGAAAATCTTTCTTTAAAATCAGAGGCCAATATTTTCAGATGATCCACAATGACAAGCACAGCAGCCTCAGTCGGCTCACATTTTTTTAGCCAATGAAATTGGTCAAAATTTTTGTCAGAAATATTTTTTTGGCATAACTCGATAAATGAAATAAAGCCAAATATCTTCGCCTTTGCATCAACAAGTGTTTTATTTGTTCCTTGAAGTTGTTTATTCAACACATTCAGTTTTTCGAAAATATCTGCTAAATAACTCAAAAACGCTTTTCCATCAACGGTTAGCAGGTGCTTCATTTCAGGCTTGTCACTTAGAAAGCCACTAAGTTCATCAAACAGTTCCATGAATCTTTTCAAACAATTCCCTTTCGAAAGCCACCGTACCTCAGTGTGAAGTAAAAGTCTCACATAGTCTGAATTGTTATCTTCACAAAATTTCTCGAAAAGACGCTCACATTTGGCATTAGTTTTGATAGCATTGATAGATTTTATAACTGATTTCAGTACCTCATTAAGTACAGGAGAAATATTTTTCGACACTAAGTTCTCTCTATGAATAACACAGTGCACAAGAAGCATCTCCGGATTCTCATCTTTCATCAATTTTAAGCAGCCATTTTTCTTGCCCATCATAACAGGAGCACCATCAGCTGCACAAGATGTTATGTTTTCCATTGGTATATTATTGATATCTAAGTAGTATTTTAGTTTATTATATATATCAGCGGCGGTAGTGGTGGTATCTAAAGATTTGCAGAATAACATTTCTTCAACAAATTCACCTTTATCAATATATCTTACATAAGTTAGCAATAAGGCCTCACTGCCTCTCACAGTTGATTCATCCATTTGTACTGAGAATCTTTTATTTCAGCTTTTCAACAAGTTGTGTTTCAATATCTTCACTCATTTCATCTATTCTTCTCCTAACAGTGTCGTTACTGAGTGGCATGGCTTTAACATCTTTGTCATCTTTTTCCAGAACTGTTTTAAGAAATGCAGATATTGATGGTTTAATTAAATCCTCCCCTATAGTATGATTTTTTCCAGATTTAGCAATGAGTAAAGAAATTTCATAACTTGCCTCAAGAGTACGACTGATAGTAACAGTTTGTGCAGTGAACAGAGACTTTATTGTTGATCTTTTTTCAAACTTATTCTTTAAAGATTTGAAGTAATTCAAATCTGAATTTACATGCGCACTATGTTTCGCCTTCAAATGCGCCTCAAGACGACCTCGTTTCATTGATTCGTTGGTCAAGCATTGTTGGCATAAGAGACAGAAAGGTGACCTTTCATCATGAGCAGCGGGTATGAAACCAAATTTCAAAAATTCCTCTGAATACTGGCGAACTTTCTTTTTGCTTGCACTACTCATTTTATGCATAGGGGCTGTGACTGAAATAAATGAGTAATCTTAAGAAGTGAAATGCACTTTCAGAATTTAAGACGTTTAAGTTAACACAAAAATGAAATGAAGTTAACACATAATTAATAAAACAATGCCGATTCGTTTTATACAGCATATAAGGACAGACAGTGCGATATACCAGATTTTTACGAATGTGTGAGAAATTTGTATCACACACGAATGTATTGACGATAATCGTCTGACAAAAATATGCACACACACATACACAATGAATTTGGCAAGACTGTTGTATTATATTAGCATTTGGACTATTAAGTTTTCATCTCTGACACTTTATGTATCTTCTCGTATCATCATAATACTAAACAATCAAATATATTCACGAGCAACCAAAGAAATATGTATCAATTACCTTGCGTGAAAACACCAAAACAACTTCTTTGTTTACGAGCTCTGAATTTTCAGAAAATGGAAATGCTCTCCTTTGAGAGAAAACGGAGGAAACAGTTATTATAATGGTAACTTAGCAAAAGCCCTTTGAATCGCATTTCTAAATCAAATTCAATAAATAAGGTTCTTCCATGACCTCGTGCACTTTGAGTGACGTGCATGAAGAGCGATGGCACAGTGATTATGTAATAACTATACAGTAAAGACCTTTTTCACTAAAAAAAAATATTTACTCAAAATAGCATCTGAAACATAAACTTTACCTGATGGAAAATCCCAAAAGAATAAAAATCGAAAATTTGGACCCAGACCTCTTCATTCGTACTCAATTGCCCCCCTTAAAAATCGAATTGCCCACCTGTGGGGCGTACGCCCCATGTTGAGAACCACTGCTCTAATGGTTCTTGGAACTACCTTTATCAAGTGCCCGATTTCACTCGTGGAACTTCCCTGGTAATCCCTTCTCTTCTCAGAGCGCAAAAGAAAGCTTACAAACGAACGACATTTCTGCAAGGATACTACCGATAATATTAATATTAATAACAACAGTTTCTGGACACGTAGTAACACTGCGAAAAACTTCCAACAAGTCGCGCAAATAAAGGGATAAGTTCACTGCACGCTTTGCGATCGCGTCCGACAATCTATAGTTAGTTTAGCGGAGATTAATAGAATTATGGGAGTGCACGTGGCATAAATGATTTCGTGGGGTAATAGCAGCGCCACCGTGTTAGTGGGGATATGTCACGGGCACTTGTCAACGCCGGGAAAAAGGAAAGAATGTTTGAGCACAACTTCTCTTCTTCAGCACCAGCCACTTCTTTCCAATGCAAACATAGCATTTTAAAAACTGCATCACGAACCATCTTAAGGTTGTTTTTTTTTCTTTTTTTGGATTTTATCCACGTGTACAAGCCGAATTGAATTGTTGCGGGTTGTTACTGTGGCTGGAAGAGTCGTTCCAATCGATTGCGGGTGAGGCGAGACGAGGAACGTTTACAAGAGGAGCTGGATGATCTGTGGTCCGATATAAAATAGGAAAGCGGGGAAACAAGGGCAACCAGAAAATTAGCCAGCGAAGTAGCCGTTTCTCTGCTGTTTGGAGAGTCGAAATGGTAATTCTTTGACAAACCTTTTTCCCATTCTCGGCCCCCCCCGATGTTAAGTTTCTATCCAAGTGAGACTACCCACGCCGCGCTCTCGGTTCTGACTCGCTAAGCTCACAAACATTAGAGCCGTCGAGTGGCGCGTACTTTAGTTCTGCCATCGCGGTAAGTAAATAAGGGGGGGGGAGTTTGTGATATAACTCGGGCCCGGTTCTCCGGCCTATTTGAACACCGTTTCGACTAGACGGAACGGTACCTTCCCATCGCCCTTAATGGCTTTTTCTATCAACTCGGGCCCAGGGTGATATAGGAGGCTGAAAACAAGATTTGAAGGGAGTGGAGGGGGGAGTTTTGGGAAGAGATGGCAGGCGAGAGATGTTGTGGGCGCAGAACGGACAGCGCCATTGACAACGGAGGAATGATAGACCGGCTAGATGAACGGGCAGAAGAAGCGAGGTGTATTTAAGGTTAGCCATAACCATTTACTAAGCTAACCCTGCAAACAAAACAAAGTTATTTTTTTCTCTTTAGCTGTATATACAAAGCTCCATTTGCCTCTTTATAACCCATATATACTTAAGGCCCTGAGACCAGGCGCTTTAATCCATGCCCTTCTGACGAGCGAGTCGACGTCTAAGGTATCCCTGTGTTTTACTTAGTTCAGACTTGAGGTGGGAAGTCCGGGAGAAGAAGACGAACGAAGGTATCGGAAGGGGGCCGAGTTCAGTTCTCTGCTCCGCGCCGAGGCGACAGGCAGTGAACCGAACTATCAGCAGCTCAGACAGGTGAGAATTAATGTCTCACCTGTACAGAAGTCAGAGCAGCTACGCCAGTCCGAAAACCTGAAGTGCGCTAGATGAATGTTAGCTTCCCGAAGGAAGGGTTGGGGTTGGGGGGAATATGTCAGAATTCCAGACATCTAATTAAAATGCCGACTTATGATTCCTGACGAACTCTCGTGACCTTTTCTGCCGATCGCGGTCTACACTCACATAAACCGCTGGAAAGGTTTAATTCGCCAAATCCGCTACTTACCTCCCCCTGCCAGTGGCGACACCTACTGGAATTCGTGATCGAAAACCGGCGCCTGATAAACTTGGAATTTCATTCTATTATTCGCGCATTAAAATAATCTGGGGTTTTTTGTTGTTGTTGTTTTGCTTATTCGCCTTTAAAAACGCTTTCTCCCCTGAGTAGAATTGTTCGCAGAAATCAAGCGCCACTTTCCCATTTTTCGGCTGTCGAGTGCGGAGTCGCACGACTCTGTAGGAAATCTCTTTGTGCCGACCGATTTTTCAATTACACGTGATTATGGAAGCGCATTTACTCCGAAGACCCGTCCTCCTCACGGGAACGCCCTCCCACAAGGAGCGGGAATTCCGTCCGACGGCTGAAGGACGGATTAGTTTAGATAAAATACCATTCAGGGGAGACGAAAAGAACTTCTGCTTTGATCTTCTTCCTCCTCGCTATGGGAGCGAAATCACGCAAGCAAATTTCCGAACAGAATTCTTACGTTATTTCGCATAAATTATGCGAATATGGAGCTAATTTAAAACAAAGGTCGAGTCCCAATGCAAAAATATTCGCTAGATTTTACTACGAAAGGTGCTTTAATATTTAATCTTACGGAAAAAATGTATATATATATATATATACATAAGTTAAGTCGAATTTCTAAGAATTTTTACGCGAAAGATCAACAGCGAATTCAGAATAAATATGTGTAAAAATCTGGAAGAATCTGGCCCCCCCAACATGCTATTTTTTAGTAAAATCGAATTAAAGGTTTAAAAAAAAAAAAAAAAGCGGTTTTCCGCTGGTAGTTTTATTAATTATAAAATTGTTTAATAGAGTATTTTGGTTAATTTCCGTCGTAGCTAATAGCTGTTTAGACTCAGTTCATTCTTCGCGAATATGGCTGGCTGGCTGGCTGTTTGTGGGAAATACAATTAGCTCACCCTTGACTTGTTTTGGACCCGAAATAATTACCAGTTGGTCTATCAGGGTCACTTGCTCTTCAAATAAAATCATTATCTAAAAAAAACAGTTAATTTAACAAATCAAACAAAAAAAAAAAAAAAAAAAAGCCAGCAAATTTGTATTGAATGGAATTCCTGCGTAAACGGTTGGAAACCGCACAGGGTTTGGGGGAAGGGAAGGAATGGTTAGAATACAGACATCGGAAAAACTGATCCGTGTATTAGTTATTCTCTTTGTTCGCTGTATACCGCGCATTCACCAAAAATTAAACACTAAATTTGTGGAAATGTTAACGCAAATTTCATCATCTTAATTCGTTTTCCTAAATCAACTTTGCATATTCAATACGAGTTTAATTAACGTCTTTTTTTAAAAAACTGGTAGCGTTTCATCGGTAGGTAATGAGTTAATTTCTAGACGCACTTTTTAAAAAAAAAAAAATGTTTGCCTCTGCCGTTCTCTTCGGGATGACTTTACTCTCTCTATATGTAAATTAGTATCTGTTATTATTTAATTTGTTTTAACGTGATAACAGTGGCGCCTTCCTACCCCCCCCCCCCCGGACGACAATCGATAACAATTAAGTGGCAGGTAAACGTCCATAAGAAGAACAATACGACGCAGGCTTCGACACCAGCGATCTTATGCATCTCTGTAGCGCGCCTCTTCCCATCACCGCCCTGCCGGTTTGTTTGCCAGGGTGACCGGAGCCCGGGGCCGCTTACAACCTTAACAGTTCAATTAACGGATAACCGCTGGTGTAAATTCCGTCCGCCTTTGTTTGTGAAATGATATATTCCGAATATTAAAGCGAGTTGACAGTTATGCGACGGGTTCGTCCTCGTTGTCAGTGTTCCGGGCCTATTGATTACACACCACCGTAGAACCTGGTTCCCAGCCGTCGCGCGCTCTAAGCGGAATCACACTCGAGTTTGCTGGGTTTTCTGTATTGTAGAAACCCGTTTCATTAATTTATGCTGTAGCGTTTTTTTGTTTGTTTGTTTGTTTGTTTGTTTGTTTCAACTGAAAGTTCAAGACAAACGTTTCAGCAGCCTTAAAACCTCAGCGCTCCGCGGATCTGGGAGACTGCTTTTAAAATCAGCAAAATCTACAGCGCTGAGCGATACCTTGGGATTACGCATCACCGATAATTAAATTCGAAATGATGCGTAAATAAAGACACGAAAATGAATACAAATTATCATCGCTTTCATCTCCTTGGTAAATACGCCATTCTACAACAACAAACAAAAGATATTTAACAAAAAAACAACACAAAAACACTGTTTTTTTTCTTATCAATAGGAGAGACGTTTCGCGAAATCACATGATCTCATTTGCATATACATTTTGTGCATTTCTAGCGACAGTCTCAGTGCATTACTATTTATAGAAGCGTCAGTTCTTGCTCTCAGCCGGGACGAATGCAGTAGCACGTATGTCTCATGGTCTTTGCTGATGAAGTCGAGTGATTTGAGAGATAGCTGGTGGGGGGAGGGAGAAAACGGTCTGTCGGATGTTATACTAGCTCAGTCACGCTCGTATGGTGAGCCATCCTTATCATGGTGACTGTTTACGTTGTTGGCCCTCAAACAGTTAATATTATTTTGCTATTAAACTGACTTTATCTCCTCACACGTGACGCCATTTATCGCTGTTAACAGCGATTTCCGGTTTATATTTTCCAACCTGTCGTACGCAAGCTGCTTACAGCAGCAACTCATCGAAGATTGTGTGGGTGGAGGTGCTTTCCACGGATGCATCTTCCAAGAATATCTTCGATGACGGAGGGAGGGTCTGGAGACTGAGCAGGCCGAGGAGAGGCGCTGAAGTTGCTTCCCCCGTCAGAAACGTGGTCACGTGGGCAAAGGAGCGCTTTTGCTCAAGCAGAGAGTAAAGCGCTGTCCCGCTGATCTCCATTCCAACGTTTGCACTGAAGGCGCTTATCGGCAAACGGCAGGGTAAATTACAGCCGATCTACGAACAGTCCCCCCCCCACCCGCAGTCTCTTTTTTTCCCCCCCGTAGCTACGTCGACGAGACTCAAATGGAAAGTCATTTGGCGCGTGATCCAACACCGTGTAGGAGGAGCTGGGCAGTTAAACCGGAAGCACATGATCCAGTAGCTTTTCCTACGCGCCTGTTCACAGCCTGTGATGTGGTGACTGCTGGCATCACAAGATCCTCGCGTCGGTTTAGAAAGTAAATATGTAATCTGTCCGGCAATGTTACGGTTAGACAGCCTTCCAACACCGTTATCATGCATTATGGCTTGGGGGGATGTTCACGGGTTTGTCTGACATTTCTCAACACTGCAATCGAGGAAACAGTCGTTTGTAATGTGACAAACTGACAACTCCCCCCCCCACTTTAGCTAAGCTCGTAGAGTTCACCTTTCGGAGTGTTTTTCGCCATTGTACCTTTTACGTAAACCTTGAGTACAGGTTGGTGGTCGAAAACGTTTCTTTACCTTCGTGTGCATGGTGGATTAAAAGACGTCTATGAGTCTTTTTTATATACGTCATAACGAGACAAAAACCGCCGTGGATGTGCTATTCTACTGTTTTCAGATCAGCACAGCTTTCCCACAAAACTGCTCTTCAAACACAGAAGAGACACACACACACACACACAACACACACACACACACACACACACACACACCGAAAATACGAGAAGCGTATGCACGCCATCTGGTGGCCAAAGGCGAAAACACTCTCTTTGCTGTTCTTCCGGCAAATAGGGGAACGAGCACCTACGAAATCCGAGACAAATATTTAAACAACTTATCAGAAGAAAAATGTCGACAAAACTGTTATTAAACTTGGATATATAACCAGCAGTCAAGTCAGTCGGAGAGCAGTGAAGCTGGTGACGTCTCCGATGAACTCGCCGCCGCCGTCGCCACCCCCAGCTTATTTGTTTTTGGTGTGTAAAAAAAAAAACTTAATTAAAACTTTCCCTTTCTGGTTGAGAATGGTGCGGGCAGCCTTTTATGTCCAAGGAATGCTTTGATTATCCGTCCTTTTTATCTCTTGTTTACCTGTTTCCGCAGGCACACTGGACAGAAGTATATTTCCTGACAAAAGTTCAGAGTAGTTCTGTAATGTTTGTCCAAAAGGTTAGTGGACAAACTAGGGCAGGGGTTAGGGTGGGATAGAGAATAGCCCTTTAATTTTAGACAATGCGCTGAATTGATTCTCCCATCCCAAAGAAAAATTATTATAAAAGCGAACAAATCCGTGTTTCCATCATCTTTCTAAAGTTTCCACTGATTGGTTTGTCCTCTCTCTCTCTCTCTACTGACGTCATCTCTTTCTGTACTGACGTCATCTCTCTCTGTACTGACGTCATCTCTCTCTCTCTACCGACGTCATCTCTTTCTGTACTGACGTCATCTCTCTGTACTGACGTCATCTCTTTCTGTACTGACGTCATCTCTCTCTGTACTGACGTCATCTCTCTCTCTCTCTTCTCTCACTCTCTCACACACACACACACACACACAAGTTACTTCATCATGGCTGCTTTACAACCAGAAAGGCGCCATACTTGTAATAAAAAAAGTGGAAACCACTCAAAATACTGCAAAATGAGTTACCATGAACAATGATACAAACGTAAATTATTTTTCTGCTTTAAGAATGGCTACCGTGAGAGAAGACATACGTAACGTGATATACTTGTGATGCGTGCACATCACGTATAGGTAAAATTTAATTTACATTTCTAACCGACGATTACATGTTTTTTTTTTTTTTTTTTAGAAAACTGTGAAAGTCCGGATAATTATATTTTTGTTATATCGCTGAAAGTTTTTCTAGTTTTTCATTTATATGGATATTTTTAATTACTGCGTTTGTCGTCTGAAAAAAACGTTTTTAAAATCATCTAAGAAATACGAGAGTCGCACTGAACGTAATGAGAAATAATTAGTTGCGGAAAAAGTAGTATCCGGTTAAACCTACTACGCCGGTGTCAGCATAGTAACATTGCAAATAGAGTTTTTCGTGATTAGAGAGTTGAAACAAAAGCTTCTCACAGAAGAGGATTAATCCTGTACCACATTAAGGACGACCCACGTTTAGGCAAGGGGTCACCAAGTGCTGTAATTCCTGACAACAAAACGCGTGTGAATTAACTGATTCGAACACGAGGTTTCTTCTTGATTTGTTCTGGTATCTATCTCCACGAGGTGTTATATTTAGTGTCAATAAAATCACAGCTTAGCCGGAATGGCGGTTTTCCGGCAATTAACTAAAGCTAATTACTTTCAGGACTACTTTTGTGATTCCAGAATGTTTCCACTTCCTTACAATGCATTACTGCTGATCCAAAAGAACCGAAGGAGCAGTAATAATAACCATTATGCGCCATCGTTACCCGTAATAACGGGAAGAAGGGTTTATTTTTCTGTCCATCTATTATTAAGGATGACGACAAGCTGACTATATAAACAAGGCGGAGTAATTAAAGCGCTCGAAATATAAATCTCTGCCTACTTGTGCCTTCGCAATGTGTAAATGGCTGCTTGCTTTTGTGACGCGGGTAAGTCACAAACAAAGCCACTCACAAACTGGTTGCAGGCATTCAAGCTCTTGAAATTTCTGGAAACTGCCACTGTGAGAGGGACCAGCCTCGAATATTAAATAGTTACCCATACCTAAGTAGCTACTGGATGAAACGTTCACCTGTTCTTGCTGTTATGGTGGACAGGTCGAGTTTGTAGACCGCAGCAGTTGTCTCTTAATAAATGGTCTTCGAAACAGCATCTGGTGTCGCCAATTAGCTTTCCACATTGGCCAGCCATAAAAATTACAAATAAATTGTTTGATAGCTCTCTCCCCACCCCAAAATATACACACTTGTAAATTCTAGGTTTCGGCTGTTGCACCACAAGTGATGTCGTTAACTTCCATCACTGCGAATAAATCTATCCGTTTCATTGATGCCATTGAGAGGGGGTGTGTGTGTGAAAGACGTCGTTAATTGCAAGTACCGTATGACGTCATGCCGGATGCGCAAGGTAAGCGACCTGCTGATGGATATATTTCCAAGCCGGCCAAACCTGTTCGACGATATTCACTTAGACAAGCATCTCGAAAATCTCGGGGCTAATTTAAAAAAAAAAAAACAATAAAAACACAAAACTTAAGACTTTTTATTGTGTGAAGCTTTTATGTAATTCAACCTTGAATAAACAAATTTAAAGAAAACGAAAACAAAGACAAACGGGGATTAACTCTGCTCTGTTTGCCGTGTGCCACCAGACGCGAATTCTGGGTTCGCGGGATGGAATTTTTGTCTTCAGATGATCCTGTTTACCGCCATCACCCCGTGGCTGTTGTTTTCTTCAGGATTCATTAATTAACCGCGGTGTCAAACAAACCAATATTAGTTTTAAGTAAATTATTCAGAGCAAATATTTCTATGTCTGTACCTTGATTTCCCTGTTCCTCTAATTTAGTTCTTTGCAATTAAGCGCCTACCCTGTAGCCAAGACGACTGAACTGTTCTTCTTCTTCTTCTTCTTCTTCTTCTTTCTTCTTCTTCTTCTTCTTCTTCTTCTCTTCTTCTTCTTCTTCTTCTTCTTCTTCTTAAACAACGATTATAACTTAATCTCGTTTTCTTAAGTTTTCAGAAAGGGGCGACAGAACCGTGATTTGAACCGTTCTAGTTAGTTCTTTAGACGGTGACTGAGATATTGTAAAAATTTAGAAACCAAAAAAGAAATACATAATTTAAAGAAAATTTGTTTTAACTTATTTTCCTGATTTTTTTTTTAAAAGTCGTTTTTATGTTTACAAGATTAGATAGATATAATAAACTGACCGGAAATATATTAATATATATTTTTTAAAAATTCTATTTAAAATCTTGCACATATTTGGGCATAGTAAACATTTTGTGAAATTAAATTTTAGAAATATAAAACTTGTATCCATAGAAGCGAAAATTCTTCATGTCTTCCATACTGCCAAGTTCTCTTCTTTTTATATTTCTGTTAGAAAGAAGTTAACCAAGACGCTATTACAAACTATACTTATTACGTTAACGAGTACGATATTAGTAATTCTAAAAGTGTAGTTTATGATCTAACACCACATCCGGCAATCCGGAGCCACCTGGTGTCAAGTAATAAAACTTACAAGAGTTACTTTTATTTATTGAGAATTCTCGTTTTGATCGGATTTTACGTTAACGTTATCCTCACCTTTTAAAAGTTTGCTATTCCTCACTGGCCAAAATAACAGAAAGTGTACATTAAATTCTTCTCCTTCGTCGGAGATTCTTCGTTCTCCATATCATCCAATATTCCATCTTTAAAAATTTTTGAATATATAAATTTTTTTAAAAAATTATTTAAATTAAATCAACATTTTGTTGTTTGTTTTTTTTTTAGAAAAAGAAAAATGCTTAATGTTCACAATTTAGTATTCAAAATACTAAATTCAAAAAAAAACTTTAATTTATTAGTATTAAAACTTTGTTAATTACTTGCTGACAGTAAAAATTTCATTATTGATACGTTATCTGTTGATTATTGATACGTTATCTGTTGAGGTTTCTTTGGTCCCTAGCACATTGGATCCGTCGTTTCCTGTCGCCTCGGTCAGGGACCGGTCTCATATGTTTGCTTTTAGTTTATTTACTTCAGATATGCGCCACACACACAAAAAAAACAACAAAACAAGCGATAATTATTCATCAAATTTAAATAACTACATCGGGAAATCAGAATCTTCAAGATCTATAAAAGACGATTAGCTCGCGATGTCTCTGCTGACGTTAGGGATGATTTACTTTTCATTTTCTTAAATTTTCGTTTAGGCGGAAAAGAAATACACAATAAAGTTTAAATCTGAAACTTTGGAGAGAGAAAAACAACCCAGAATTAAATGAGATGTATTGGAAAGGAATAATGGAGAAATTGTTTTTCGCTTGGGCTAGAAAAATAATAAAACGCTAAAAGTCCATTAAGGACCGGTCCCCCCCACTTTATGCCGTAATTTGAGAACGTCAGACTTAATAGCATCATAACAACACGCAATGAAGTGAAAATGTTCAAGTAGATTGTATACGAAAACTTTTATTAAAGATTTTTTTCGCGGTAAATAATATCCCGGTAACAGTATGTTTTTTTTTTTTTATCCACCGTAAATAAACCTGAAAAAAAAAGAAGAAGAAAGAAGATAATTTGCGAAAATAATTAGAAAAATGCAGCAATGTAAATTTAAAATAAATTATATATTAAATCGGAGATTATGGAATATGTGCAAAGTTACTGCCCGATCTGATGAGGCAGAAACATTTAAAGAATAAGGATTGCTTTAAAGTTTCCATTACCCGATATTTTCGTTTAATTTCTGGTGCCTGTGTATTGCTGATCTTCTTACCGATGTTGCCAGGAAGCTCGTCATATAAAGCCTAGAAATTCATTTCGAGAGAGAGAGAGAGATCGGTGTAGTGTCTGAAACAAATCCGAAAGTTATTGCTGTTGCCAACCTCTTGTTTCCATCCGATGGCTCTCCCCACATTTCTAAAATTACGGTATAGGCTTTACTCTATTGTTGTTAATCCGAACTACTTTTTGTGCTTTATTATCTTCATTTAGTTTTAAAACGATAATTTCCTTTTATTTTTTAAAAAAAAAAATATATATTTTTACACAGAGATCCGTTGGATGAGTAGTTTTGTGATTAGAATGTATTAATCGAAAATTTTCTTTTAAATGCTCTCATTGTTAAGAAGTATATTGTTTGTTTGTCTTTCTTAACGTCATACCTTACACTTTATCCGTACATTTTAAACGTAGTTTTTTCCATTTATATATCTAAATAATGTTGGACATATAAAGTCGTTGCGAGAAAAATACTTTTAGTCTTTAGGTTTAATACTACAACGTTCGTGGACTGCCTGACATTAATTATCGTTGTCTCTATTTATTTATTTATTTTTTGAACCTGATGAAAATATAATAACTTTGGCATCCGACTGTACATCTGTCTGTCTGTCTGTCTGTCTGTCGCTTGTTTATTCTGCTTATTTATTTTGATGAAATGTTGCAGTTGGCCGGCAGGATGGGAAGAAATACCAGGGCTCACATATCTGTCGATCTCTGCCCGTCCACCCCTCTTTCGGACGGGTCTGTTTATTCCATGCGTTGGGAATGCGAAGGTATTTTGTAATTAAAAGTCACTCTTACCCAACTGCAAATATTGCTAATTGTCTAAATCGTTCGGCTCGCTCACGTGGGCAAAGTTAAATATAGCAGAGATAATATTCCTTTCTCGGATGAAGAGGTCACGCGGTACCGACGAGTTGTTTGTTGATAGTGCGACGGCCGGACTTCTTTCAAGTCGACCCGCTCGACATCGCACCTGTTCCACCGCCTCAGGTGGGAGAACGCCAGTGCAGAGCCGAATGGTGAAGGAAAAACGACACCTCCATCCGTTCCGCAGAACTTTAATTTGTTCTCACATTCCCCCCGCAGCCAGCGGTCATCGCCCGCTGTAGTGAATGTGTTTGATTTCTAGTCCCTGCCTGAAGCTCTGAGATGAGAAATACCAGGAATATTTGAGATTCTGACGGGGGGGGGGGGTTTGGTAAACAAAAGGAATTACTGAGGGCGGAGTGTGGGCTCCTTCTCACCTAGTTTTCCGTATCCTTTAATTCTTCTGGTGTGAAATACATAAAAATATTTATTCTTCTATCAGCCACGGCCGACCTTGGTTTCAGTTCTAATTTCGCTCTTAGTCAGATTACACTGGTCAACACAATATTTTTGGCAGGAAAAGTGAGACTGGTTTCTGGGGTTTTCAAGGGCGCTGAATCCGAATCTGACATTTGTTTTTTCAAGTTGGCTCTAGTTTTGGAGATATCACAGGGGGGTCGTTCGTCTGAAATCACCCATTCGCGACCATAACTAAACGTACAAAAAACGGCTAAATAGTGCAAAAATGTCAGATATTGATTTTTATGATAATCCAAAACCACAAAGACAGTGTAAAATCTCAATCTAACAAGTTAAGTTAGATATAACATCATTTCATTTATTAATAAATGAACACTTTTCATATATTTCGAGAATATACAAAAAATTTGCTAAAAATTTGCTGAATTTTAATTCTCCAAGGGAAAAAAAACATTTACATAATCAGTTATATATCATAAATTAATGCAAAGCATTATTATACACTAGATTCTTAGTTACAATGAACACACAAAACAATATTTTATTCACAAAAGTGAAATTGACGTTTATACGATTTTCGCTTGTGAGCAACTTTCGGGCAGTCTCTCAAAAGGTTCCAGCAGTAGTCTGCCATCATGTGCTCATCCCATTTGCCTTGATACCTCTCTTCCATTGTTTTGATGTCTTGATGGAATCTCTCTCCTTGCTCCTCACTGTAATCACCAAGATTACCAGGAAATCTGTCGAGGTGGCTAAACAAGAAATGAACTTTGATGCTCACATTTGCCCCTAGTTTTTCGTATGCAGTAAGCATCTTACGGACCAATTGCTTGTAATTGTCAGCTTTGTGATTTCCCAAAAAGTTTGTCACTACATCTGTGAAGGACACCCAAGCATTTAACTCAACCATGTTCATATGATTAGTGAAGTCAGAATCCCTCATGAGCGTTCGAATCTGAGGTCCATCGAAGATGCCACCTTTAGCTTTTTCGATGGAAAGACCTGGAAATTGCCTGCATATGTACTTGAAGCAATCCCCATCTTTGTTCAACGCCTTAACAAACTGCTTCATGAGCCCTAGTTTTATGTGCAATGGAGGGAAGATGATTCTATCCCTGGGTACCAAAGGCTCATTGATGACGTTGGCTGTGCCGACTTCGAGACTTTCTCGTTCTGGCCAGTTCTCCCTCTCTCCAGTGCTGGATTCTTGCTCTGCTATCCCACAAACAAAGAAAGCAGGGATACTTTGTGTACCCACTTTGCTGACCAAGCAGAAAATTCACCCATTTTCAAGTCCACACAAATCAGCCATTTATGAGTGTTGTAATTTAGCTTTTCAAGAACAAATTGGATACCATCATACTCTTCTTTCATCTTGGTAGAATGGCCAAGTGGTACAGGAGCAAACTTATTGCCATTATGCAAAAGTACAACTTTCAGAAAATTATTATTTACTGCTCTGCTTCTATATTGAAGTATTTCAGGGAGAATTTTAGCAGTTTAGGCTTATTTGAGGCTATCAATATCTTCTAAACTAGAGCCAATCAGACAAAACCAATGTTATATTCGTAATCAGCGACCTTCAAAACCCCAGAAAACACTCCTAGATGGTCTGCCAAAGAAAAAAAATAAAAATTTGTTGACCAGTGTTATTGTATACTGGCTGTAGTAACGAGGACACGGGTGCGATACGGCGTTACGCTTGCACACATTATCAACCAATTGTAGAGAAACTATCAGCTCCGTGAGATTCCTGACGAGAACATCGTTTAGAAACGACGAAGATGCGCATAATTCTCTATTCAGAGACATCGTGTCGCCCTCAAGACTGGTGTTTCCGGTCAGCACTCATCATGATGAACTTTTGAGGCGACAGGTATAATGTGCAAAGCGGAGAAAGTTGAACTGAAACCGACTAATTTTGGCTTTAAACTAGGTTATTTTTAATGATACTAGGAACTAGAAAAACTCGTAGTTTTAGATTAAATACTCATTTCGCGATCAGGAAAATTTAAGTAGAAAATTTCTTTAAACGGCAAAAACTAAATGAAGAAACAAAGGGCACTTCACCGCGTGACCTGATTTCACCAATTGTAAGTCGTCAGTGTTCCTGTTAATTGCGGAAACTGGTTCGTCACGTGAGGTTTCGCGCCGGTCTCAGTTCTTATTAGGAAAAAAAATCTGGAAGTGGGCCAAACGTTGTCTCACTGTCGGTCTTCCCTCTGCCATCAGTGGAGGTTTTCTTGTTCTTCGTGGATAGTAGAGCTAAGTCGTCTCTAACTGCCCATAAGCCCTGGTCTTCTCCACCTTGTCTACGTGCTAGGCCCATGCGGATCTGTAGAAGGCCAACTGCAGGCCAGAAGTCGCCAGCTGGCGGCACTGCCAGTTAGCCAAGCTGCCCTACGTAAACTGCATGCGGGTGTCCAACTTACTGAAAAGACCCCACTTAAAAACGTTTTTAGATTTCACAGAAAACCCTACGCTGCCAGTGGAGAAAAAGAGGGAGGCCGCCAAGCCGAGCCGTTTCCGACCGGGGTGCGAACTCGGATTCTCGACCTTAGCAGTCCAGTGGGCTAACCACCGAACTACCGCGCCGCTCGCCAGAAACCCTGTTTAAATCTATAAATGTTTCTTCTTCTTGTAGTCGACTCCATTTTAAAGCTACCAGTGAATGCGTACCCGTGAAAAGTAGTCTAAATTCTTATTCTTTGAGCAATTATTCTTAAACAAAATGAAGATTTCCTCAGTCCGCATAAAGCAAAAAAATAAAATCCCGTATCATGTTTCTTGTAATTGATCCTGTTTATTGGGTGCTTAGATCTGACCGTTCCTATTTTTAAATTATTATTTATTACTACACGCATTTATGACACAAGTCTGTCTGTCAATGACTGACAATGAACCAAGAACGTGACTGACTTACCAGACAAACGTTTTTGGTATTATTTCTACCAATTTTTGCAACATGTCTCTTACAAAGCATTGACAATGTCTCCATTGTTCAAAACTCCGAGCAAATATAAACAACGGAAGCCCGTTGTTTGCCCATACAGAACTGTTCAATGCGTATTTATTTACCCACAATGGCGAGAACATATTTAAAAAAATCAGTAAGAAACTTTCAGGCAAAGAGGAATACAATACATTAGAAATCCAGCCATTGTATTCACTTAAAGCTGACTTCTTTTGCGACAACAGATTTTCTTGCAATAATTTGTTTGCGCTGCCACCCGGCGTTTTGACTATCCCCTCTTATAGTTTGTTTGCTTTGGAAAGATTTTATATTTCATGTTTCAGGCTACCATTTCGTTCTATGACTAACACTTCCCTTTTTTTCTTTTATATGCGACAATTATGCCTTTATTACCCATTTTTATATCTGTATTTTTTCTTGTTTCTACGACCTTTTGTTACAAATCATTTACATTTTTCATATCAGTAATCAGCACATCCCACACGAGCACCATTATTATTATTATTATTATTTATTATTATTATTATTATTATTATTAGTATTATTATTATTATTATTATTATTATTATTATTATTATTATTATTATATTATTATTATTATTAATATTATTATTATTATTATTATTATTATTATTATTATTATTATTATTATATTATATTAGATTGTTTATCTGCGTAGACCATTTTGATTTGGCTAAACAGTTATTTGTCTTTTACCATTCTTTTGCCTTCTCTACCCACCATCTGTTTCGAGAGGTAAATTTTGTTTTTTCTGTAGTAACCATAAAACGGTTTAATTTTAATAAACACATTTATTATTGTATCACTTCCTTATCGCTATACAGACAGCGCCTTAGTGCGATGGTTGGAGACTCGGCATAGTTCCGTGGCGTAGTTTCTGTTTGATCCTCTCCATCGCCGAGCCGGTTTTGGCTTCTTTCTTGCATTTCGAATTCCTCCAACATCTAAAAAGATTAAGGAGGACTAACGACACCTTCCGGGGACACGTGGTTAACCCTGGCTAGCCCGGAAGATCTCCCCCCCCCCGTACCTCGGCGACCAATCGTTTGGTCGCCAGAAAAGCTCGTCTTGTTCGCAGACCTCAGAAGCGAGGGCAGGAAATCGCCAAGAAGGAAATTCTCTTAGTGCTGTGAATCCTTTTTTTTTCTTTCTTTTCCACATCCTTTCCGGAGAGAAGGATATTCAGAATCTTCGAACCGAGGAAGCAGAGCTAAGTAAACGGAGTGCAAAAGACGCAAAATCCAGTTAAATGCGTGAATTAAATAAGGAAAAAAAAATAAACCTTTTTCCTTTTATTTTTTTTACCGGATTTCTAGAATTTATCGTGAAACGAAAGGGTTCCTGTAGACCCATTTTCCACCAGGTCCGTTCCGAGGTTCGGATCCCTCTCAGAAACTGGTAAACGGTGGCAGGCGTCTCTTTGATTTAACTTGTAAGTAACTTACAGTCGCAGACCTCCGACCGACTTCCTGTAAATTCAGCTGCACATTTGCATAATCCAAAAACAAAAGTCGGAGGCGAGATGCGGAGAGCGGATTATTTGCTCTTTATAATCCTTAGATTTAGCCAACAGTAATTATCTCCAAAAATAAATTTTAAAAATTAAAAAAAAAACAAAACAAAAGATAACTAAGGAAAAAGAAGACTGGAACCAATTGAAACGGGAGGAAAACAAATTGCATTTTATTTTAGAATAATAATTAATAGAAAAACCTGCAATTAATCTTACAGAAAGGGAATTTTTATTAGCCTTCCCCCAAAAAAATTAAACTTTTTACCGGCTTTTTGTCTGGAATAAACACAACCAGGGGACCTGGGAATATTCAAAGTAAAAATTTAAAAAATAAATAAATAAAAGCCATTTTACAGAAAACAGTTTGGAAAGAAAATCATATAAAAGAAAAGAGAGAGAGAGAGAGAGAGAGAGAGCGAGAGAGAGAGAGAGAGAGAGAGATGAAGAGAGGAGAGAGAGAGGAAAAAGAGAGAGAGAGAGAGAGGAAGTACTAGTATTCTTGGAAAGTCTAAACAATACCGAAATATGTATCAGCTTTAAGAGGGCGCCATTTTTTTTTATCGCCACCGACTTAGCTGGTCGCACCTGTCGGGATCTAAGCCAACTATCAGGTTTTCTCTCTTTAGCGACTGAAGAAATGTCAAATGCTGTAATTTCGGCTCGAATACAATTTTATACTGTACTGTACCAGAATATTTCGATAATCATGTTCGCCTGTAGTTCTAGCCGTATAGTTTCTCCACCGTTAAACTGTCGGGTTTTTCTTCTGGATGTTCTCATGAACAGGAACTGTGGTATTTGCGCACAGTTATTAAGGCATTATCTTCTATTGAAATGAGAGGCTCAAGGATAAAAGGGTAAACGATTGCAACAGGGATGCTGGATAAAGGGAACTTCCTTCACAGCAGGTTTATAGAAACGTGAGAACACGGTCAAAACTACATCTCTAGTCACAGAATTCAAGTGGGAGCTCGACTAGTGGACCCCATTCTGGTCGACCAGAAATGACAAGGAAACGTCGGGATGCGTACATAACTAGAACTGTCCGAGTCGACCCTGATAGTCCTTGGAAACTCTGACTACTCAATTCGAAGCCTCAGGCTGTATCATCGACAGCGAATCGTGTAGCGATCACTTTCCCTGTCTTCAGGATATCTCGAAACTCCCTAATTCGTCGTTCTACCAGCATTTTTAAAACTAAGTGAAATAAACCAGATTAAAATTTGTAGGGATCTTTCGATTCTATAGAAGTAGTATGGACAATAACATAAACTCTCTTTTTTTTGTTTTTGTTTTAACAGAATACTTCTGAAATTTCCATAACTGCCACCACAGCAAAGATGTTAAAGCGGTCAGTTAGCTCATCGCACCGTCACGACACGGCTATTATAGACTCATTACCAGAAGAGTTCTCTTCGATTGCTTTCTATACCACGCAGTCAAGCCAAGAAGATAGAACCTACAGTAAAGGAAGTCTGTTAAGGGTACTTCTGTAGAGAGCTCTGATTCGCCTTTTTAAAATCTTGCTTCCTGATGGCGGTTTTTCAAAAAAAATTTTTTTTTTATTATTTTTTGTCTCTTTAAAAAAGAAATGTTTAATTTTCTGCCAGTTTCTTTCTTTGCTACTTTCGATCTCTCCTCCGCAACTTAATATTTCTCCGCTTTGCTGCTTTTCTCTCTTTATTTTACTTTGTCCTCGGTAACACTTCACCCTGTTGTTCTTCCCATTCTTGGATGCACTTTCCAGGAGACAACAGGAATGTAAATATCCTCGGAACTTCATTACCCATAAGTTCTCCTCGAATTTTCTGAAAAAGAACAGTTTATCCGCAAAGCGACGTCTGCTTAATTTACAGTTACGGTGGCTTAAAAAAATACAAGCTGTCCTTATTTCTGGCACCCACGTGTAACTGATATTCCGAGTTTTACCATGTACTGACTCAGTGCTCCACTTAAAAACACACACACAAAGAAAACGTATTTTCGTGTTTTTTTATTTCCGGAGTTATGCAAATATACATAATTTAAATTTTATTATAACAAACGTTTTCGAAGTTTAAATTATTCCCTTTTAATGATTTAAAAAAAAAAAAATAATGGCTACTTCTAGTTTTCCACGTTCGTTTATATTTTCTATCCTTCCCCTAGATGCAGTGAATATTAAAAAAAGATGTTTCTAATTAAGGTTTTAGATGATTTCCCGAAGAAATGAGGTGCGTAATTCTATTGATTCTATTTCGAAAATCCAGATTTCTCGAAGAATTTCGTTTCAGACTTCACTTTTTAAAAATAAACCGGCTCTTTATTTGTACAGTTTCTGCTCTCGTGTTCTATTTCATTTATTCTGTTGATAATCTGAACTTCTCTCTTTCCATTTTTTTTTTTTTTTCATGAGCAACTAATTAGTTTGGTCCTCTAACTGGCCGAGATGGCGGTAAAAAGGGTTAATATAGCTATTTCTTACTTTTCGTTATCGGACCGCAAAACGTCTTTGTCCCGGCTTTAAATATTTCTTTTATGTATTCGTTTTACTTACCATTAATCTCAACGCTATAAGCTCTACAACCAGAACCCATGCATCCACCCCTCTGCTAGGTCATGATATCCTAATGGAATTTTTTTAATATATAATTTTATTTGAGACGATAACAGGTGAAGGGTTTAGTTTCCACGGTTTTGTTGTCGCCCTCACAATACCGAGACAATGGCGCAAGAAGAACTTCGCGCTGTGACTCAAGAACGAGCTACGACAGCGGATACCAGCGCCGGAGACCCTAGCAACCGCTCCGACTCCGTAAACAATGGGAAATATGAATAAGTTTACAGTTTTATTTTTGTCCTTACATAAAAACAAAACAAAAAAAAAAGGTATTTTTAAATACGTTGTATTTTATCAATGTCTTCAGAATAGGAATCCGTAACTCAGATAAAGGTTTTTTTTGTTTGACAACCGTTTTGATTTTGTTCGCATTCACGCCGAAGGAAGCGGGGAGGCGGCGTCAGAACTTCGCCCCCGATTGCTGATTGTTTCACGTCACGTGGTTTTAGACAGAATTATAACAAAGCGAAAACCTGTCATTCTTACGCCCTTTTCTTTTTTTTTTAAAAAAAATAATAAAAAAAGATCTTTATTTCTCTCCGATTTTAAACATTAAATAACGATGTCGCTGCATAATGGATTTGACCTCACGCAAGAATAAGTGCTGAAGGATCCGAACATGGGTTGGGTTAAGGCCCCCTTAATTCTTGAACGGAATAAGCCACGTGGGGGGATACGTCACTGAACCGCGCTTGACGTCATTCGAACTAAATTCTAACAAGGATGAAATTCACATCATGAGACATGTTTAATTGGGTTTATTTATTAAATATAGGTGCTGTGACACTTAGTTTTAAAAATTCCAAAAACAAAGATCACTTGTAGCGAGGACCCGTACGTACCTTGTTTCTTAAATAAATGAAGCGATTATGTAGTTGTTTAAATACATTACTGGCGAACATTCAAAACCGTTTTAGGGTGCGTGAAGTAACCGGCGTCGAATGACTTCAGATCTTGGCGCACCCTGCTTCTGTCTTACTGACCGGTTCTTTACACTCAAGGTACGAGCCAGTAGGTGCTAAGAATACTAAATCGAACTGTTGTTGGTCAAACGGCAGCCGTTACACACAAAACGCCAGTTAGATCCGTCTCTTGGAGGGCGTGTGGTCCAGCCACAGAATCTTCATTACCAGAGTGATGTTGTTTGTCCGGAGATGGTCAAGGATTTATCAGCGTGATCAAAAGTATGGTGTCCGAAAAATAAGTCCTATAGACAGATACATCCTCTGACGTTAATAATACACATTATAGTACTCAACCAAAGGCAGACTAGATCTTCCTCTGCCTTTTTTTTTCCTCGGAATTATTTCCGCGGAAAGACAGTCGTCGGCAATACCTAAAATTAAATTTCACCATTTCCCCCAGAACGTTTCCCAACGATCAGCTAGTCACGCGGTTCCTTTTCAAACGTCAGATTTCACGGCACCATTGACAAACACATCGTATTCCACAGCTATTTACCTTATAACTTTGACGCACCTGCATTTGAAGCTAATCTTTTATTCTGAATACTTGACTGGAGTTTCGGTTAGCTTCTGCCCACCGTGTATCAACTAAATTCCATTTCTCCTGACCCGTGATTCTGTATAATTCAGTGATTTCAGACTGGAAATTCCTTGTTTGCCAGATGTTTCCTTTTACTTTCTTTTGTGTGATTGTTTGTGCAGCGGAACTGCAGAGTAGCTCTGTGTGCAAGATAAACTCTGCACGTGTGTAACAGCGGGGTTTGGTTGTTTTATCTTCTATTGACTTTCGATCTGGCAGTTCTGTCATCATCTTATAGCACTTGTCCGCCCAACCTGCCAGACAGTATCCTTTAATTTATATTTTAAACATTTTCTCCTATGTGTGTGTATTTAAAACCTTCTTGTTTTTCTCTCTCTCTATTCTCTCTCTATCTCTCTCTCTCTCTCCTCTTCTCTCCTCTCTCTTCTCTCTCTCTCTCTCTCTCTCTCTCTCTCTCTCTCTCGTCTCTCTCTCTCTCTCTCTCTCATCTCTCATCTCTCTCTCCTCATCACTATTTGCTCTCTTCCTCGTTCTCTCTTTCCCTTCTATCTCTCTCTCTCTCTCTCGCCTAGCTCTCTCTCTCTCTCTCTCGCTCTCTCTCTCTCTCTTTCTACATCTCATCTCATAATCTTTAAGCCGTTTTAGCTTTTGTTTATTTTTTCACTCCATCTCCTCTTTGCCGTAACTTTCCTTTCACCGGTGACTTTTTTCGGTCTATAAAATGTCCATCCAAACCATCCGCTCCACAAATAAACCGACATTCATAAAGGTTTGTTGTCCCTAGCCCCTGACCCGTGTCTGTATTTTCCCGATATTAATCAGACTCTTATACCGATGGCCATAAAGCCGCTCTGCCGCCATGCTTGGTCCAGTATCTAC
This sequence comes from Nautilus pompilius, assembly GCA_018389105.1. Classification (NCBI taxonomy): domain Eukaryota; kingdom Metazoa; phylum Mollusca; class Cephalopoda; order Nautilida; family Nautilidae; genus Nautilus; species Nautilus pompilius. Next base: position 14,834 of record JACATO010000664.1, on the reverse strand, counting down.
AATTCTTGAGAACAAGTCAAATATTTGCAGCTTTTCGAACCAGCATGGCATACGGCCACCCCTCTCTTCGCCCCGCGCCGACGAGACTTTCGGTAGACTGCGCCGCCACTCGGGATGGAGATGTCCAACATCAGGGGAGATAAGCGACATAAGGCGCAGATAATTCACGCCCCGATGATCAAGAACAAACTCTTGAAAATAAATTATCTTTTTTTACTTTTTTTAAAATTTTTGTTTTGTTTTCATAGCTTGAAATGGCTTGGAAGGCCAATTAAGGCAAACCAAAGGATAAAAAAACAAAGAAAATCACAAGAATAATACTGATGGAGAAAGTCAGTACAACAAATCTTAGCCCATAACATATACCTTGTTTTGCATTGTTGTGCAGGAGGAGCCTACTCGAATGTAATGCGAACTTTAAACTTAAATCAAAATTTTTGTAAATAATCAACTTACAGATAGTAACGGATATCTCAGGACCTAGATTCGTATTATGTATAGGATCCATAAAAGAAGCAACTGCAGTAATCATAATAAATAAAACGTTATTAAACAATGCATGAAATATTGATCTATACAGTTTCAGTTGTGCACAGACAGCTCAATGTTAAATTAGGGGTGTTACAAAAATTCTTTTTTCATTTTAACCTGTATCATACATCTAATAATGTTTAGTTTATTTAGAGATTAATTTATTTTCTGTTGCGCTTTTTAAAAAAATCACTAAAATTAGCAGCTGCAACTTTTGTTTTAATAGCAGTCATTTTTATTTTTGTTGTATATAGCGTACAAGAATTGTAAAACAACATTAGCATCTTATTGTTCTGGCATCATCAACATCATCATAACCATCACCATGTGTCATCTCAAAGCAGGGAGTTTGACAGTCCTATGATCCGATGAAAACTAGATAGAGGGTACTCGCATGGGGATCTCATAATCCTTCCACGCTACCCCATAACGCTCTGTAAACTGCTAAAATGGGAGCACACACTTTAGGTTTCCTTCCCAAAATCTACAATCTCTAAAAGAAACAAAGCAAAATTTAAAAATTTTTTTTAATTTCCATGTCATTCTTATGAAAAACAACTTGGATGAAAGTTTATTCTATTAATGGCCATTATTCTAACCCCTTTCTTGCCAGCTGTGTTTTAGGGAGATTTCCAGTTGATACTTACGATATCGTAGGAGTGGGCATTTGACGATCGCTCTCATTCATTATGGAAGCTGAAGCAGCGCCGCCTGTTGACCAACCCGCCATACTGCAATCATCTGGCGTCTGGTTTCTTTTGTCCTTTATCCCGAGTTAGTAAAGATGTTTCAGCGCGAGGAAAAGGATGAAAAAGTTGGTATTGAAAAGCATCTTTTCCCTCTCTCTCTCGCTCTGTACTGACATCATATCTCTCTCTGTGTACTGACGTCATATCTCTCTCTCTGTGTACTGACGTCATATCTCTCTCTCTCTGTGTACTGACGTCATATCTTTCTCTCTGTGTACTGACGTCATATCTCCCCCCTCTCTGTACTGACGTCATCTCTCTCTATCTGTGTACTGACGTCATATCTCCCCCTCTTTGTACTGACGTCATCTCTCTCTCCTGTGTACTGACGTCATATCTCCCCTCTCTCCCTCTACACTCTCTCTCTCTCTCTCTCACTCTCCTCTCTCCTCTCTCTCACTCTCTCTCTCTCACTCTCTGTAATCGATTAGTGTTTCCTTCTTTCTGTTTCTTTTATCGTTAAGGTATAAGGTGCGAATAGAGTCCTGTTATCTTGGCTGTCTCAATTTCCAGTCGTGCAAAAACCCGACGAAACAAATCGCTTGGAAAGCAACCCAGCAGAGACAGGCGTCCCCTTTAAACGCGCATGCCGCTGTCTGTCCGTTGTAGGCAAAAACGCTCGACTTTTGAAGGAGTACTCGACCTCTGACGGGTCTCTCCAGCTATCACCGGTAAATTAGACACACAACCGATAAAATTTAAATGAAATCTTCTCTATAAATAAAGAATTTCGAGAGCATCTCACAGAATTAAACTCATTTTGTCTTAGAATTTGGATTTTGTGTTTGTGGTTATTATTATTGTAAGTAATGGACCTAACGGGGCAAGTGGGAGACAAACCCACAAAAGCAGGGGGAAATGTTAATAATGAAGAACGGAGGGGGCCGTAAATTTAATAGAAATTACTCAAAATAATTGTTAACAGAAGTTTTTCATCCTTTACTTTTAGTATGTACGAGTAAAACTCGCCTTACGAAGTTGGATAATCTCTTCACCACCACTCGCTAATCTCAGCCACGACGACGATAAACCTTTTTAAAAAGAGAGAAAATCTACTCGCTTTTGTTATAAGTTGAGGATGATGACAAAAAAAACCAACCACTATCTCCCTCTTCCCCAACTCCCTCCTTCCGAGATGCTGCGGAGAGGGCATGAGAAGGACAGCCGGGCTCCCACAGAAACAGCTGTTTTAATATTCCATTTCTAATCCAAACAAAAGCGAACGGAGTAATCGGCGTGCTAAAACACAAACAGCCGGGTCGATAGGCGGCGCTCGTCCTGGTCGGATATTTGCTCGGATTATCGGCGAACTTTGATCGCTGCACGGCCGCTGAACCGGCGAGGAAATGTGCATTTCAGAGTTCACCGAATTCCGAGGGCCGCCGAGGTGCGACATGCGCGGCTCGGCATCGCCGAGGTGATGAGATTCAAAAGTCGACAGGCGTTCTCAGCAGCTTCATCGTCTCGCCGTTGCTTTCCGTCCCTTGCCACTTTAATCGCGCGCCACGTGACGTTTCTGGGCTTTTGGAAGTGAGGCGATCTGTGCGCGCCTCCACCGCGGTCCGTTCGCTCTGTTTTCCCTTCTATTTTGCTGTGACGCCGTTGTTTGTTTGGCCGGTGATAAGCGACCAACTCGCTCGTGTTATCGTCTTCTTCGAGTTGCTGTCTATCGCGCCGAAGGTTTTAAAGGGAAATAATTACTTTGCAGAAAAAGTAGAATTTTTAATGTCACTTCTCAGATCGTATTGTACACACAGAGATTATTTTATTCCGTGTAGACGTGCGCAGTTGTAGTCCTCATCCAGCTGTAACGGGAAACCAAGGATTGCAGTTTATTTATCAAACAAGAAAAAGACGTAGTGCATCAAATTCTGTGTAGTCCATTCATCTTATACATAGGTCAAGTGTAAATTATTATGCTTAAAGAAGAAAGTTTCCCTGTGTAATCCCTTCAACTTATACACAATTTAAATGCAGATTACCATATTTAAAGACATTGTTGTACATGGGACCAATCCATTTAACTAATGCATAGTGCGCATTACCATAGAACCCTGTGTAACACTTCAACTTATACATAGTTTAAATGCAGATTACCATGTTTAAAGACATTGTTGTACATGGAACCGGGTTTGATCCCTTTGACTTCTGCATAGTGCGCATTACCATGGAACCCAATTTCTTGACGTAGGTATTACGTTGTACATTTGCATGACGCATTTTCCCAGAAGAGTCAGGAACCAGAGATTTTTTCTGTATGATTTTCTCTACTTATAAACAACCATGGATAATTTCAATTGCAAATTGCAGGTGTGCAAAAAAAAAAATAGTAGAATTTTAATTGATATTTTATATGGACTTTTAAAATTATTATAAAAATATAATTTAAACGGGTCCAAAAAAAAAAAATGATTGGAGAAACAACAACAGCAAAAATTGTCGGAGTTTTTTTGGGGGGGGGAGCGGTTAGGAAGGGAACTTGAAGTCCTTCATTGATTTCAGAGAAAATTAATGAGCCGCAGCTCTCTGCATTTTGTATAAATAAAAAAAATAATAAAAATAAACGAAATAAAGTAGAATAAAAGAGTTGGCTACTTGAAAATAAAAACTAAACAATTTAGACATACCTAAAAGATACTGAAAGAATAAGGGACGAATTAATGTAACCGATAAAATTTGCATCGTGCATTTTGGTTCATTCAAAGCGGAGAGGCGATTCTGTGGACGACCGTTTGTTAGCCTATTAATTGACCAAAGCCAATTTCTTCGCTCTGATGTGGAAGTCGTGGGGGCTAAAACTGCGTACATTTCCAAAGATCCGTTCGAGCAAACCGGGCGAGCCCAACAGAATTCCTCTTGATTCCTGGTTTTCTCGGAAACCAGATCTGTGGAATCACCGCCTGGAATTCGAGCCAGCCGGCGAGTTCCTGTGAGCCTTCGGCACGTTGTCGTTTTATGGGCTCGTTGGTTTCAGGTAGGTTCGTATCGTTTAAAGGGCGCATATATAACCCTTCTCTTCACACACACAGACACAGACACAGACACAGCGAGAGAGAATCGAATCTATTTGAACCTGCGGAAAACGCCGAGTCGGCAGGTGCGGCAGACACAAGTAATTCCTTCCGGATCTTATTATGTTATCTTTTATTATTTTTTTTTTTCGAAAAACTTTAATATATTTTTTTTATTCGCAAAGATTTTAAGACGAACCTTGAAAACTTAAGCTTATACACCGATACAAGTGACGTCAAAAGAAGCACAATGAGTAATCTCCCTTATTTATTGTCGCTCATGCAAGAAAGGCGCAAATACTCTCTTTACTGGAAACTATCCGAGGTGAATGAAATAGGAAACAGCGTAATTGCTCAAAATACATACGTATGCGAATCCATTAGTTTTGGTAAGTTATGCAGTAAAAAACCTGATTGCATACCTATCAGCAAATGAAAAAAGGAAAAGTTAAAATCAACATATATTGGAAAGAAATCTCTACTTATATACACACCTTTCTTGACTCACAGGCTAATACTATTCAGGTGAAGATTAAAATGGGATTAAATAGCGTAGTTAGTCAGCCACTGGCTAAGGAGAGGGGAAAATTAACTAGTATGCTTAACAAAGTTGTTAACCATTCTCGACCAGGTAAACATCGCTCAACAGGAAGAAAAACCAACACGAAAATAAGTAAAAGGTGATCAATGCACAAATGTTATATAAATTGGGGAGATTGTAATATCACGTGGGTGAAAATCAAGAAATAAAAAGATGCATTTGGTCCATGCTGTGATAAATGCTATGAAAAGAAGCAGTATTAATAATAACAAATCTATGGTCTTAAGAATGGCGAGTATGAACTAACTCCGGCGTTGCTGTAGTAAGTTTCAAGGACCTGGGTGTAAATTATAACTGTTAGATTAACTTAAAATAAATTGAGTTGGGCGCAAAATTTAATATTGAAAAATCTCTGGTGGAAACGTGACGATGAACTGATCTGAGTGCGGATATTAAAATAAACTAACTCCAGGAAGAGTCTAGAGATAGTTTTAATATAATAAATGTTTGTACTGTAATTATGGGTGGGTGATTCGTGTGATCTACAGAAATGTGTAAAATAGCTAGAGTAGGTGCTATAAATCAATCGGGGGGATTGAGAAAATTATATTTTATAAAAAAGAAATAATAATGAATACAAAGAAAACGATAATTTTAGTGTATAAAGAGAAATACATGGGGGTATTTTCTTCACAGTTTGATCGTGGGAATGAGTATTTCAAACGAATAATGGGAATAATACTTTATATGAAAACAGACTACTAAGTAATTTTTTCAGAATAAAACTGTTTAAGAGTAAAAACATCTGTTTTAAATATAATTCTAATATAAGAAGAAGAAGAGAAGAGAGAGAGAGAGAGAGGAGAGAGAGAGAGAGAGAGAGAGAGAGAGAGAGAGAGAGAGAGAGAGAGAGGAGAGAGAGAGAGAGAGAGAGAGAGAAGAGAGAGAGAGATGGAGAGAGAGAGGAGAGGAGAGAGAGAGAGAGATGAGAGGAGGGATAGAGGATAGGAGAGAGAGAGAGATCGAGAGAGAGCGAAGAGAAGAGAGAGAGAGAGAGAGAAGATGGAGAGGAAGAGATAGAAGAGAAGATGAGAGATCGAGAGAGATAGAGAAGAGAGAGAGACCTAGCGGTAAGAATCTCTTTGTTTTCTCTCAGAAATAGACCAGAGCAGGAACCATTCTCTCTGGCGAGGCTGGCGAGGGGACGGGCCATTAGGATAGGACTGGATCGAGTGGGGGCCAGTGAGCGAGAGTGGTTATGGGGGGGTCTTATAGCTAGGGACACTAGGAAAGTTGGCATCTAAGTGACAAGCGGGGGAAAGACAAGAAAGAAATCGTGGACACGCTGACCGGAATTATTATTCCCGGCCTTGATTTTATCTGGTGTCCTGCACGCCACAGTATTCGACCAGGGGTCCGTCCTACCAACCACCTGCCTACAGGGAGCGGGAGGGCCGGAAGACTCGCTCGCTCCCCTCCCTGTTGGTTAATTGGCGATCTGCCAGAGCGTACAGTCTATTATCTACGAAAGCTCTAGCTGTGTGCCTGTTGGTCTGATGTTGTAGGGCGAGGCTGACAAACGGACGCTGAGAGCAAACAAATGTTGTCTTTTATTTCTTATTTTCCTTTCGAACCCCGTCCGGTCGCCATTCTTCCTCGTACCTTCGGTCCCGGCGTGGAAAGAAGACGAAGAAAGAAGGTTTCAACATCTTTCATCTTAAGTGGAGAGAAAGAAATTGTTTAAAAGCATTTTTATAAACACACCAGCGCACGCACGGATATACAGTGTGTATATGTGTGTGTGTTTATGTATATATACTCATATACTCAATATACTCAACGCAGCAGGAACCGGGACTAACTTATAAATCTGGAGCGATGCCTTTATATCTCGCACAATGATGATGACTTCACCGAAATGAACATATACAAGGAAGACGAAACACAATTAACGAGTTGTAGATTTCCTTTTTTGCTCTTTTTTGGGGGGGGGCCCGTCTCTCTGTGAAAGGGACCTGGGATAACAAACGGGGTTTTTCCCCCACGTTTTTCGTTATATTTTGTGGTCTCCGTCTTACTGAACGGACAGTGAGGCAGGGACGGTTCGAGTCCTGTCCGATGTTCTCGTGTGGAGAGAGCGGGGACTAACTATCGGGATCTGTGAACGGGGAGATAAAAAGTTAGATAAAACGTATGTAAGTAAACCAGAACAATAAAAGTACTTTCTTTTGTTATTCAATCCTTTTTGATAGCATTTTTATGCTATATAAGAAATAAGATTATAAACAAGGTATGAATTAATTATTAGTATTATTTATTATTATTATTATTATTATTATTATTAGTTATTATATTATTATTATTATTATTAGTATTATTATTATTATTATTATTATTATTATTATTATTATTATTATTATTATTATTATTATCCAAGGATATGACATCCTCGTGTTAAAAGTAATCATGCATGAAAATCGTAACTTAAGTTCAGTTGGACACAACAATCGGTGAAGTCGGTGGGGCAGACGGGGCTTGAGGTCAAACAGGTTACGGACGGAATGGAATTATTGAAAAGTTTCTTATCAAGAGCCAGGAGATGGTGGAATTTGGCAAAATGTTTCTGGGAACGATTCTGGAGAACGGCCACTTATGGCTTTTTGAAAGACTGTAAAACAAAAAAGTATAAATTGCTGGAAATGCCGACCCGTTTGTTAGTCTGTCCAGCTGAGTCCAGCTTTTGAATTCGTTAAAATTCGCTAAAAACGTATTTTTTCCTTTCCTTCTTCTCTTTTGAATAATTATAATGATGCGCGCTGTACGGAACGACAAGAATTCCATTCGAAATAATTGGGTATGTCATTAAGTCGAAACTTCGGTAAATTGGCAAACCCCAGCTGTGAGAAGTGATTATTATCGCTGACTAACCTGTAAAGAACATTGAGTCAAATTAACTTAAACCTAGAACTGTAGGCAGCGATTAGCCCACACACACACACACGCACGCAACACAACACACACACACACAACACACACACACCACACACACACACTTCTTCGTCCTCTTCTTTCTTCTTCTTTTCTTCTTCTTATTATTATTATTATTATTAGTATTATTATTATTATTAATATTATTATTATTATATTATTTTAAATGACAGAAAAAACCCGTTCGTCGCTGTAAAACATTTTTGAATTTACCTTCCCCAACATAACAGCTGGTGTGTTCCTTTTTTTTGCCAAATCATCAGCTGCTGATGCGACTGGGAGATGGCTGAGATAGTGTGGCCAGCTCGGCAGCACAAAGGTGGGCGACGTGTGGAAGTAAATAAAGCAGATATCACCTGATCCCATCCCTCGGGGTCGCAGCCTTTTGGGAGTCTGTTTACGAAATTGCGTAAAATCGAGCTGAACGAACGAAATCTACACTTTCAGAAGACCACGAACCGTTTTCCTTTGTATCGGGTGGAGATGAAAAGAATGTCGAGCAAAATCTTTACAACGAGCGAAGGACAGAAGGAAATGGCAGGGTTGGGTAGGTGAGTGGGGGGGGGGGAGACAGAAAAAAGAATAGCAACAGTCGTGAGGAGAGGTGGTCGGTTTTGCATCTGGAACACATGCGAAATGATCGTGTCAATCTATTGCTTAAAAAAGGACAGCGATAGTTGTGTGAATGCACGTGAGACGTCCTTGCTTCCCTCTCAAAAAGTAAGAAAAAGCGCGTTTTCAACAGGTGTGATCAAATAAGAGCCCAGCTGCTACACTGGAGAAACAGAGGTTTGAATCATTATAGAGGCTTTTCGCTCTAGATCTGAGAATAATAATAATAATAATAATAATAATATAATAATATAATAATAAATAATAATAATAAAGTAATAATAATAATATAATAATAATAATAATATAATAAATCTAAATATCTTCAAATTAATTGTGGTTTACAAAAATTAAATTCATATCAATACAATTTTTTAAAGAACAAAAAACGTATGCAATCGCAAAAGATTAAGACCACAAATCGTCAAATTGAATAAATAAATAACTATCGTTTGTATATTGTAATTCTTGGTCCTTGGTTTGTTTGTTTATTGTCATTCTCTTATTTTAACTTTTCGTTCCTTCCCTCTCTCTCTCTCATCTCTCTCTCTCTCTCTCTTCTCTCCTCTTTCTCCTCCTCCATCTCTCTCCTCCAGCTCCTCTCTCTCTCTCTCTCTCCTCTCTCTCTCTCTCTCTCGTCTCTCTCTCTCTCTCTCTCCTCTCCGTTCCTTAACTTAACCTTAAAGCTATTTAGTAGTCTATCTAAATAAATTTTCTAACCGATTAAAGAAACAAACAACCAAAGCAGCAGGAATACCAAAAAAACCGTTTCCCTCCTTCCCTAACCAAAAATTATTATGACAAACCGCGCGATAAAACAATCAGTCTGGCTTTGATCTTGATCTAGAACATTTATTAAAGACTTGGATCAGCCAATTATCCCGGTGAATTTCCCTAGCATCTAAACATCTCATTCAATTAAAAAGATAATTGGAAAAGAAAAAAAAAATCTTTATGTAAAGTGTAGATAAATGCTGATTTTTTTTTGTAAATCACTGGCTTTGTCTGCCCAGTAGACAAAACAATTGGAAATTTGGCATAGCAGGTTTGCGATCAGCGATCGATTACCAACCAAAACTGAGGGTGGTTGTTAGTTCAATACTCATGCGGCAGTTAATGGCAGCTAGATTCAGAAGTGAAAGACGGACCACTGATGTCGGCGGGTGGTCGGGGGACCTAACACCGACTTCTCGTTTCGTTTAATTTACCCAGTGGGAAACTTTTCTTCTTTCTTTCACGTGACGTTAGAAAATCTGCAGCCCACCCCCTCCCTTCACCAATAAATATAAAGGTTGCTAAGGGCCAGCCGTACTTCGGAAAAACCCTGGACATCTCCATCAAATACTATAGTTATTTTGGTTTATGATGAATATCCGCGATGCCAGAGGAATGAATCCGCATCTGTTACGGTTCTGGATTCAAATAATGCAATTTTTAAAAAGTCTTATAGTAAAACTGCGGTTGGGCATCTAGTGGATCCCTCTTTCTTCTAGACGTCTAATTACTTTAAATTAAACTAATTTATATATCTATTTATTCTTCATTTTCCCTTATTAAGGAAAATAAAACAGAAATGTATATATTATATATATATATATAATATGGAAATAAATATTCTTTGTGATTCCTAATATAGTTGTAATAAATAATAATAATAATAATAGGAGGAGGAGGAGAAGCTGTTGGTGAGGCAGGGTTTTGCCCCTCCCCCAATAAAAACGAATCACGTGATACCACCATCATCCGAGTACGATCCGACTAAAATAGTTCGGTAGTGCTTTTGGACCCAAGTTTTACCACGTGTATCTCTCGGATATAAATTATTTCAACTGTCAGTCATACACTAACTTTTTGCCATCGATAATTCGGTTAAACACTCAGCTTCGACCACCAACTGTGAATTTAAAAAAATTAAAAAAGTATCTCTTTCCTCCCCCCCCCCCGCCATTCCAACCTGGGGGCCTTTTAGGGATGTTTTAGCTCTTGGTGACGGAGGTGACGAATGGGACCTTGAGTGGAAAAGGGGTTGTTGGAGTTTCGTTGTTGAGGGTGGCCACGAGGGAAGGACAAATATGATTTAGTTTTGTGCAAAAAGGGAGAGAGAGAGATGAATGTGATGAAAAGAAGAGATGGGAGAGAAATGGAGAGAGAAGAGACAGAGAGAGAGAGAGAGAGAGAGAGAGAGAGAGAGAGAGAGAGAGAGAGAGAGAGAGAGAGAGAGAGATGATGATGTTGATGATGAGAGAAGAGATGGGGAGAGGAGACGGAGAGAGAGAGAAGAGAGGAGAGAGAGAGAGAGAGAATGATGAGGATGATGATGATGAGAGAGAAGAATGGGGGTATATACACAGGCTGTTATGTAGATAGTAATCTATCTCGAGCCGACCCCCACACACCCTCTGCTTTTTCCACGTCTTTTCAAAGTTAGTTTTTAAAATTTAAAAAAAGCATCTTTTTCTTGCTTTATCCGTCACGTGATCGGCTCTGTGGGTTCTGCCGAGAGGGGTTTCTACCTACCCCGAAGTTAATACTCGTCTAACGTGGAGCTCATTTTCCTCGGGGTACAGACGGTTCCCGTAAGGCAGATCTCCCGTAAACATGTCACCTCACGCGACACCAATTGAATTTTCCTGTCTTGAGTCATCACGCATCCAATCCGCGCCTCCCGTCAAACCCTCAAGTTTTTCATCTTCCGCCATTTAACGTATTGATGAAATCTTTATGTTAAACAGACGAGTAAGCAAAGGGACCATAATCGCTTTAACTTCCCCCCCCCTCTCCTCCCCACTCCGCTGCTCCGTACCCAGGACCCGAGAGCAATTTTCGTAAAACCCTTTGGACGGATTCCCAGTTTCTGATCTGATTACTGGCCACTAAAAGAATGTGCGGCTTCGGAAAGAGGCTCTTCGACCAGCCGTTTAGAATAACAGGCCAAAAATAAACAGCCGGCAGGCAGGGTGGAGCCTCCTGCACCTCCTCTCGCCTCCCGGTAAGTGTGTGAGTGTCTAGGGGGCAGTCTCGACAATATTCTACTTCTTTCTCTCCCCTCATTGTCCGGGACTGCAGTCCGCGCACCCAGTGACAAAACCGAACAACTGGTTAACGTTTACCTTAATGTATGCGGGCCGTCATCGAATTCTACGAGTGTCTGGAAATCACACTTTCTTCCAATTTCACCTAAGAGCAATCAAACCCATATCGACCTAGATGGCTCGGCCTATCAGTTCGATTAACTCAGCTACGATAGCTGTAAGTCAGCCGTGAAAGTACAGAGGTTGTACTCAGCCAGGTGTCGATCATTATATATACATATATTTCATTTTATTCGCGCGGCAAAATTTATATTGAAAAAGATTTTCTAAAGAATTTACAGCAGCTGAGTACGACATAATTTAAAATCTTCGTTATTTAAGAATCTATATTTAATAAAACAGCAAAAACCTTATAACTTGTATGTTGTACTTAGCGCGGTGTCTGTTTCAAGAGGAAAGAATCCATAAATATTCGCCAATTAATAAGCATTTCAAAAACTCTATTTTTCTGATTGGTCAATTTAGGAGGCAAAAGCCGAGTTAACCTCGTGATTGGTCAGATCGTTTGACCTTCGCCCTGTCCACCTACAACTGTTTTCAGACACCAAAACCGCTTTTACCCCTAATAGTAGAGGAATCTGGTGCCGGGCCCCAACGTGGACCCAAGAATGGCGGTCTCCGTAGCGGTACGAAAGAGAAAAGAAAGCTAATTTACTAACCCTAACCCAAACTAGTACTTCTAAGAAAACTCGATGTAGAACGAATACAAGAATGGACTACATTTCAGCTAATGTATTTAAAATATACTGAGCCAGCCCGGACTCTCCTATTGCCACCCAAGACCCTTTTTCTTTTAAAATCGGAAATATTTCCCTTTATGTTTAAGCGACTATTTTACCAACATGCCCACGATTGTGGCCGCAAGTGTAAACAATATAAGGGCATTATTTTTTTTTTTTTTTTTTTACATTATTCATTAAAAAGAAGAGAAAAAAAAATCTGAAATTTAGACATTTAAAGGATGGCCTTTGCTTGAAAAGACAGGCAACAACGGGGTTTAAGAAACATATCCAACCCTGAGTTGGTACATGTCGCTAAACAGCAGCAGATAAAAACACCCGTATGGACAGGGTGCGGATAGAACGCATACAAGTCTTTTGAGTGTACAAAGAAGAAACGTCGGTTAGAACCGTAAGTTGGCAGCTGACGTCAACAATCGCTCTCGCCGAGTGTCTACGGTTGTCAGGAAAAACCAATAGTTAGGCGATCAAAGATCAGCCGTTATTTATCTGCGTACAACGGTAGCGTAAATCATTGGTCGGGAGTCAGGGCGGTGATTCAAATGAAAAGACTCGGGATCAGCTCATCAGACAATACCCAAAGTTGTCGGCGGTAACGGACGTCGAAAGATACTAGAAGCACACGTGGTAAAAACAGCCTTCTCAATCAACGGTAATGTTTGTAGTTGTGACGCAATAGTTGCTAGTTATTTGAGGATAATTAAATTAATGGTTGGAATATTTCAAAAGCCAGAAAGAAAGAAAAGAAGAAAAAAAGAGACAACAATGGCCAAGTTCTTAGATCAGAGAGCTGCTGTTAACAGTCTGGTTTAGTCAGGGGTGGTGACGTACAAGGTCGGATTAGAGATCAAGCTCCATCAACGCGAAATCATCAGTATTCATTGGGTCTATCACTAATTAATTCATTTATCATCTATTCTTTTCTTCTCTTGATTTAAGAGCGTGTTACATCCCTATTCGTACCAACAGATGTACTGTCAGGGGAAAGAAGAAAAAGCAGGTGTCGCTTTAATTCCTGTTCAGTTGTATTAACGTAGACGTCTGCAAATATCTAGAATTTTAAAACGCCATAGTAAAGAATTTAAGTAAGGCGATAAAAAATAGACAGACGGCCAGGGGTTAATTATGTCTACCTGTGACGGCGATGTCAGTGGTTTGTTATGGGGAATAAGGTTATGATGAATATTTCTGTACGTTTAAAGACAGCTAGAACTCGAAGGTTTGGCATACGCGTAAAGCCATTGTAATTAGAGTTCTAGTGCCACGACACGTGCAACAGTGAATGACAAGATTTCGAACTGAATGGTTCGCTACCATGAGGCAGAATTGAAAACGTAACGAGTTCTTATATAAAGCAAAGTTAACCCGAATGGTATGGTACACGAGGCCGAGTTGAAATCAACGCCTTAGCACGGCAGTTAAGACATTAATATCCTGCTTGTGTGATGAACTCGCTGGTCTGCTATGTAGAGCTACAGATGACTGTTGAGGGCGATTGTTTAAACACGACGCTATCGATATCCGTATGCAAAACGGCAGCTGATTGTCTCTCGCATCTCTAACGGCTTCATATGCAGGCTATTGTCAGGTGAACGGAAGCTCTGATAGGTAGAACGGCAGCTACATGACTGATGGCGATGCGGCTTGGTCAACAGGAGTGATATGTAAACAAATAGTTAAAATCTTTTAAAAACAAAAAAAATTAGTACGGAGCAGTTAGTTTCTCTAGTTAATTAAGCGTAATTAATAAAAAGCACCCACTGTTAATAACATTTTCGGACGTCCTTAAAAATATGATTACCAGCTCTCCCCAGTGACGAGAATGGCGAACTCTCCGGGGGAGAGATGGTTTAGGGATATGGATATTTTTAGAAGCAGGCCCTTATAATAAGGGTTCGCCGAGCTGATGTCTTTCTTGCTTCTTTCGAAAAGCAAAGATCGTGAGTGAACGCCATTAAAAAAAAAAAGAAAATTTAATAAGTTCTCTCGATCGTTGTAAGGGTTGGGCGGGAGGGGGTTAAATAAAAGGGCGATAATCGGTACCCGCACTGCACTCTAAGGGGGAAAAAATTGACGAATGGGGCGGGTTTTGTGAGAAATGACCTCAGTTAAAGTAAATATACATTTTATGAACTATATTTATTAGATAATAAAAAAAATACATTTTCAAACAACGCTACAACAATTTTTTTTTTTTTTTAATTTAAAAGAGGCCAATATTTTTTCTATGGTTCTATCTATTCAACAGATATTCTAGGCATTCAGGCTGCGCATCCCGACTGTTCGGGTTTAGCCAGCGAGTTAATTGTAAAACAAATAAACACAACTGGTTCATGTCACCGAGTGACCAGTGGGTTACGGAGGGTGGTTGCGCTCTTGGTAGGTTGGGTTTCTGTTATATCTGAATGCTGGCACAGTCTGCTCCAGTTGGTCATTACTTGTCACTCACTACGTTGGGCTGTTTTGTTTTCAATGTGTTATTGAAGAGTTTCAAATAGTCTGGACTGAGGTACAATCGTCAAATAATACCACACTGGCGTTAATCAGGGCCTGTTTGTCTAAAGTCGGTG
>JACATO010000663.1:600000-816570 GCA_018389105.1 Nautilus pompilius | reverse complement strand
GATATGCATAATAAGAAATATCTGTTGATAGTCCTTACGCAAGTGAGACATTAAAAATAGACCATCTCACCTGCAGATCGTTCGTCTGCACTGGGGTCACAAGATTATTCCACGAACTTGATTAAAAGTTTTACTTTTAAAATAATTTAAACGAATCTATAAGGTTAAAATAAAGAACAGACACATAACTGAATGAAGAAGAATCTGGTATAAAATTGGCAGTGATTTCGGTTGCGTTAATTCAATCCGCACTACCAGCTTTTTGTTTAACCGAAAAGCCTATTTACCGTCTGCCGCACGATTACTGTGAAAACAGAAGGATAGAAAATGCATAGACTTTTGGAGGTGCAGCCACAACAGAACTTCTTACATCGCAATTAAAAGATGATTGGAGTGGACTGAGTATAATTCTACTTTAATCAAACCTACATCTACTCTACACTGTTACCGTACCCGGATTTTCTGTCGTGCTGCCAAGATATATAGGGTAGATAATCGTTGCTGAGGCGTAATTACTATTCAAATCATTCCCAATCACCCTGCTCTTAGAGAGAGAGAGAGAGGCGAGAGAGGAGAGGAGAGAGGAGAGAGAGGATGGAGAGAGAGAGAGGACACACACCACCACACAACCCACACACACACGTGTGTGTGATGTACACGGAACTTGCATTCGTAAAGAAAACTTGTTTAGACTTCCCGTCGTTCGAGTATCTTGATTAACGGCCTATTTCTTTTCAGGATTTGTGCACTTACTATGTACGTCACCACGAAGTAGGAGTTTCCTTTATATACAAGGGGAGATGATCTTCAGATTATAGGCGACCTTCATGGGTGGTGTAAGGAAAGCGGGTGCCTGGAGTACGAAGATGTGACAAGTAAATAAACGAAACGTGCAGACTTTTTTTTTTCCTTCAGTTTTTCCGTGCACCGAGTCTGTCTACACGGTAAACGAGCCCGGTGATGGAGCGTAGTGTCTAGCCATCCGCCAGGGAGCGCTGCTAATCGCGCGCCATCTAAGAGGCGACATTTCGCCAGTGAAATCCTTACGAAGACCCCTCGTTTTCTGTTGTGTGGTAGGAAACCCGCAGCACCGGTTAGTGAAGAAGTATAGCAGGGAGGTCCGCTACCAAACAGAGCCAGAAATGGAGCTCGGGCACGCCTCCTTAGCGGTCCAGCGGTCGTCTATCACCGGAGCAGAGGCTCGCCCTCTTTGCAGATGCTCGTCTCGGGAGTCGGGCCGTGGATCTGTGAAAACTGAGGCTTCTGCCGGCCTCCACCGTGTACCTGGAATGGTCCGTCGGTGCCGAGAAAACAGAGACACACGGACTGACGAACGAAGGCGGAATATGCTAGAAATTTATGGAAATGCCGATTTAAACGGTCCAGCTGTCGGTAACCACGTGATACCGGTTTTCAAGCGAGGGCATAATGAAGGAAAACAATGACGTTTCTACTTTTAGATGCGATGGCGCTCTCACGTAGCGGCTCTCCGCCGTCTCGGATGTCTTCCCTGCCCGTCCTGTTGTGAAGTGATAGAGAAATTCGGCTCATGTGGGCGGTGTTCGGCCAGGTAATAAAATAGCCGACAACACACGCGCGCCGACGCCATTTTAGTTGAGCATCACTCAGGCACTCCACGGCCCTGCCTGGATGGTGCGGATCTGATCCCAATATTCTTTAAGAAAATCAGAATTCCGTTCGACAAAGTATAAAAATTCGAATGACAATGCATAATACCTTGAGAACTACGTTAAAAAGATTTCAGGATAGTTTTAAAATTTCAGCGGCTAGGCCATTTTTTTTTCCTTTCTTTCTGAGTTTAGTGCGCATATTCTAGGAAAGTTGACAGCTAATTGAATCCGTATCGCGCATTCTGCACCGCCATCTTGCACAGATGTGACGCGTTATCAAACGCCACGCGGAAGAACGCGCAACTATGACTCACAAGATGTGGGTTGGTGGTGTCTTCTGGACGGGATAGCTTCGAGACCGTCCATACTTGTCTGCAAGTACCGAGTGTTTAAGTTTTCTGAAACTGTTTTTACGGTAACGACCAAGGTGAGTTATCACGGAAATAGGATCTCAGGTGTGGTATGGTCAAGCAATTCAGGTGCTTCATTATGTATGCGATGATTTCGTTGTAGCGCGGTCAAGGATAAAGAGCTGAAACATCTTTTGATTTCCGTACAATTTAAAACCACCATGTTGTCCTTTTAAAATTAAATATATTTAACCCTCTGCAGTCTACTCACTACTGTTAACGTTCTACTTCAAATTAAAAAAAAAAATTTGTTTTTAACAGATTTAAAACAGAGAGAGCAGAGGAGAGAGAGAGAGAGAGAGAGAGAGAGAGAGAGGAGAGAGAGAGAGAGAGAGATGGGGAGGAGAGAGAGATGACGTCAGTATATAGAGAAAGAGAGAGAGAGAGAGAGATGACGTCAGTATTTAGAGAAAGAGAGAGAGATGGGAGAGAGACAGAGATGACGTCAGTATATAGAGAAAGAGAGAGAGAGAGATGACGTCAGTATATATAGAGAAAGAGAGAGAGATGGGAGAGAGAGAGAGAGAGAGAGAGGAGATGACGTCAGTATATAGAAAGAGAGAGAGAGATGGGGGGAGAGATGATGTCAGTACAGAGAAGAGAGAGAGAGAGAGGAGAGAGAGAGAGAGAGATGACGTCAGTTTATAGAGAGAGAGAGAGTTTTAAGTTTAAAACATTGGCTCCTACCTACAACACAGGGGTAGGGTAACGTTGTTTAGGGCGAACACCATGTTTTGCTCCGTTTCGAGAACATTACTAGATTGCCCTCCCCCTTTGCCACATGGAAGTCTGTAATCTCTCTGTTGCTAATGCGATTTTATTTATTTTTTTTTTCAAAAGAAAATATTTACTTGTATTATGCGAGGAGAAAATAACGGTTCTGACTTTAAAAAAAATGGCTACTCCCTACCATTAAAACTTACTACTTTAAGAAAGACGCTGGAAGTAAAACCTTCCCTTTTTCTTTTACCTCTCATAACTCGGAGAGCGAAGTGGGTAACCCTGTTCCCTCAGCGCCATTCCGCAACGTCCGGGTCACGGGCGACCGACACGCCTCTCCTCGAAGTCGGCCAACCGGAAAAAATGAGCAGCTTTCCTCGACGGTGAGAGCCGAGAACGTCCCGTTCTAGGTTCCACTCCAGCTTTCGTATAGCTGGCCATATTTCTCTATAACATGCGAAATGTTTCTCTGAAAGCAAACAGACAACGACACACAAACACACACACACACCACCACACACACCACTCTCTCTCTCTCTCTCTCTTCATCTCTCTCTTCATCTCTCTCTCTCTCCATCTCTCTCTCATCTCTCTCTCTCTCTCTTTTCATCTCTCTTCATCTCTCTCTCATCCCTCTCTCTCTCTCCTCTCTCTCTCTCTCTCTCTCTCTCTCTCTCTCTCTCTGTATTTTATACGTATTTAGGCTCTCGAGGTTTTGCCCAAAAGCAGATCGGCGCATAAAATTTCACGTCAGAGAAAACCCCTGTCTGACTCCGCCGTTGAGAGTTTCGATGTTCAAAGACGAAATCGATCTTCGATCGGCGGGTTCGCATTTAATGAATGGCGGCTGACGTGCTTGAAGGCTCAGGTCTGATGTTCTAGAAAGCGTTTGGCTACATTATGGCTGCGATTTATGGTGGGGGGGATGTTAGCCGCAGCCGCCGGCTTATGTGGACATATTCGGGCGGAGTCAGTGGAGCATCGTTGTTTAGAAGCCGGCTACAGCGAGAAGGAAAAGGTTTACCGAGGTGGGAGGGTCAGGGACAGAAAGCGTCGGATCTGGTGCCAATAGGTGTCGCGCGAGATTCTTCTAATCCTCATTTAGTACGGCGAGCAAGTCGCCTTAATATCGGATTAGTCGTGCAGTCCGATAGAGTTGAGCTTGGATGAGTTGCGTATTGCACGGCACGGAACCACTAACCAAACAGGTGAGAAGAAGACAGCCAGCTAAAAGTCTACCTAACCAAACCAGGAGGTTTACGGCAGATGCACAGACAAAATCGCTCCTAAAAGCGATAACTACCAACGGTTGGAATGCAACGTAATTGAAGAATCGTAATTTAGCTACTCAGCCCCCTTTCGTCATTGATATTATCTGAATAAGTAGACAAGGGGGGGGGAGTAATCTGTATGGCACGTATTTTCTTATGTCTAAGGTATTGGTTATAATTTTTTTAAAAAATCTTTCCATACTCATCAGATTAACTTGGACGTAAAGATACCACACGGAGCATTTACTTGGACAAAATGAAGATAATCTTCGTGTGGGGAATTTGTCTCGCGTTAACACAGGCAAGCAACTGCGCTAATCGACCGTATCAGGTTAAATAGAGCTTGAAAGCAATCTTTTTTTTTTTGTTTTTTAAATTAGAAAATTCTGATAACCCGCTAGATTGCGCATAGCTCCCATTTCTTGGCATCACGAATTAGCCGGGAGGTTGGTAGATCGCTTTTAGATTCACTCAGCGTCGACGATTAAATTCATTAAAGAAAAGCTTAGATGCACTAACTCATTTACACGGCACCTTACAATGACACAATCTATCCAACATGAGTTGTCTAGATGTGCTTCCAATTTCACCGTCGAAAACGACGTCATGACTGTCAGCGGTTTTACGACACGAACTTGACGTCACTTCCGGCGTAAGGTGGCGCCCCCCCAAAAAAAACTGTTGGATTTCACTTCTGTAATCGACTAATTGGTACGTTTTGAAATGTCTGCCGGTCCGGTTCAGATGCACGCGCCACTACTAGTTTAAATTACTGGCTGTCTTGGGAAATATGGGAATCGAGCAGTGATTGTCTGAAGGATTCTCGCTTAATTTGCTCTCGTGGAAGTAAACGGTTGGAGGTCACAAGCCAATTATTTGATATAATATCAAAAGTATAAAGAAGTAATTTCGGATATAATAATAATAATAATAATAATAATAATAATAATAATAATAATAATAATAATAATAATAATAATAATAATCATAATAATAATAATAATAATAATAATATAATAATAATAATAATAATAATAATAATCATAATAATAATAATAATAATAATAATAATATATAATAATAATAATAATAATAATAATAATAATAATAATAATAAAATAATAATAATAATAATAATAATAATAATAATAATAATAATAATAATAATAATAATAATAATAATTCTTTTTATTTCAAGAGTAATAATTTTGATAGCTGGTGTATGCACTTTCATCTTAAGCTGAAAGAAGAGAAAGTGTACACACGTGCGCCAAAATGAACTTATGAGCTGAAGAGAGAAAATGGATGTGCAAAGCAATGACAAAAGAGACCAAGACCACAATTGTCGCTGGTCTTGACAACAGCCCTAAGGGCTTTCCCGTAGTCATCCCCCGTCCGAGAGACGAGGGATTAATTCCTCAGCTGATTCTTAATAGAGGAAATGTGGGGTTGAGAGTTTGTTTTTTTTTCCAGAGAGATTATCAAAATTAGATCTAGCTTACCTAGCCTCTCTCCCTACAAATGCGGAAAATGGAGAACTTGCGAAGTCGTCTAGCAAGGTCAAGGGTCCGTTGTATGAGTAAATAGTCAATGGACAGCTGCGAGTCCCTCGACGACGAGGCAAAACGAAATGTCGCCACAGACCCCGAGTAGGAAGGGAACGCACGAGGTCGAGCGTACACACGATTCAGTTATTCGGCTAATGTACCGAAGATTAACAGAGGTGAGAGAGAAGTCTGTAAAGAAAATTAATTCAATAAAATAACTAAATTCAAAAAAAAAAAAAATCAACGACATTGTTTAAAAATGTGAAAATAAACGTTAAGCGTTAGAAAATGCGATAAGACACGAACATTTTAACATTATTAATTATTGACTGTCACAAAGGAGAAATTGATGCAGTGTATCAGGGGGGGTGATAAAATATAAATACTAGAAAAGGGGGAATACTAAAAGTAACAAAATATTATGAACAAGACAGCGTGAAATAGACGTCATAGTACACAGGACATGAGAGCACATTTATCAGGCGGTCACGTGGGGTTTTCTCGAAAATTTCCGGTAGGGTTCGTTCTTCCTGCTTGCGACGCTAGCCACCAGTCGTCTCGGAAAACAGCCGGCCTCTCACCGAGACTGCTGTTTCGGACAAGGGTGGTGGATAGCGAGGCGTCTCGCCAGCGGCCTGGAGCACTACTTCCAATGACAGCACATGAAATCATATAACGAAATGACAACGTAACGCGATGGCTAACACCACTGCCACGTAGTACCATAGCATGGCGCCACTGAAAAAGAAGATCCCCTATGTGACACGGCACGGCAGCGAGACACAACTGGGGAACGTAAGATTCCATGGTAGTAATCAGTCACCATCCTAAATACAGAGATTTAGAAACAAGTGGTGCTACGTAGTGATGCTTTCCCGAGATCCCACGTTAGTTATAGAATAAAAAAGTGGCATACTGACAAATGTTTTTTGAAAACCCTGTAATATTTCATGTACATTTATTAGTCCCACAATAAGAGGCCGTGCATGCGGCTGAGGAGAACGTGAAAATCCCGTGAAGTTACCTAAAGTCTGCAGAGCCAAGAATAGTTAATAAAGCCCCGTGAAGTTACCTAAAGTCTGCAGAGCCAAGAATAGTTAATAGAACCCCGTGAAGTTACCTAAAGTCTGCAGAGCCAAGAATAGTTAATAGAGCCCCGTGAAGTTACCTAAAGTCTGCAGAGCCAAGAATAGTTAATAGAACCCCGTGAAGTTACCTAAAGTCTGCAGAGCCAAGAATAGTTAATAAAGCCCCGTGAAGTTACCTAAAGTCTGCAGAGCCAAGTATAGTTAATAGAACCCCGTGAAGTTACCTAAAGTCTGCAGAGCCAAGTATAGTTAATAAAACCCCGTGAAGTTACCTAAAGTCTGCAGAGCCAAGAATAGTTAATAGAACCCCGTGAAGTTACCTAAAGTCTGCAGAGCCAAGTATAGTTAATAAAACCCCGTGAAGTTACCTAAAGTCTGCAGAGCCAAGATAGTTAATAAAGCCCCGTGAAGTTACCTAAAGTCTGCAGAGCCAAGAATAGTTAATAGAACCCCGTGAAGTTACCTAAAGTCTGCAGAGCCAAGAATAGTTAATAGAAGCCCCGTGAAGTTACCTAAAGTCTGCAGAGCCAAGAATAGTTAATAGAACCCCGTGAAGTTACCTAAAGTCTGCAGAGCCAAGTATAGTTAATAGAGCCCCGTGAAGTTACCTAAAGTCTGCAGAGCCAAGAATAGTTAATAGAGCCCCGTGAAGTTACCTAAAGTCTGCAGAGCCAAGAATAGTTAATAAAGCCCCGTGAAGTTACCTAAAGTCTGCAGAGCCAAGTATAGTTAATAGAGCCCCGTGAAGTTACCTAAAGTCTGCAGAGCCAAGTATAGTTAATAGAGCCCCGTGAAGTTACCTAAAGTCTGCAGAGCCAAGTATAGTTAATAAAACCCCGTGAAGTTACCTAAAGTCTGCAGAGCCAAGAATAGTTAATAAGCCCCGTGAAGTTACCTAAAGTCTGCAGAGCCAAGTATAGTTAATAGAACCCCGTGAAGTTACCTAAAGTCTGCAGAGCCAAGAATAGTTAATAAAGCCCCGTGAAGTTACCTAAAGTCTGCAGAGCCAAGAATAGTTAATAGAACCCCGTGAAGTTACCTAAAGTCTGCAGAGCCAAGTATAGTTAATAAAACCCCGTGAAGTTACCTAAAGTCTGCAGAGCCAAGAATAGTTAATAGAGCCCCGTGAAGTTACCTAAAGTCTGCAGAGCCAAGAATAGTTAATAGAACCCCGTGAAGTTACCTAAAGTCTGCAGAGCCAAGAATAGTTAATAGAACCCCGTGAAGTTACCTAAAGTCTGCAGAGCCAAGTATAGTTAATAGAACCCCGTGAAGTTACCTAAAGTCTGCAGAGCCAAGTATAGTTAATAAAACCCCGTGAAGTTACCTAAAGTCTGCAGAGCCAAGAATAGTTAATAGAGCCCCGTGAAGTTACCTAAAGTCTGCAGAGCCAAGAATAGTTAATAAAACCCCGTGAAGTTACCTAAAGTCTGCAGAGCCAAGTATAGTTAATAAGCCCCGTGAAGTTACCTAAAGTCTGCAGAGCCAAGTATAGTTAATAGAACCCCGTGAAGTTACCTAAAGTCTGCAGAGCCAAGTATAGTAATAGAACCCCGTGAAGTTACCTAAAGTCTGCAGAGCCAAGTATAGTTAATAAAGCCCCGTGAAGTTACCTAAAGTCTGCAGAGCCAAGTATAGTTAATAGAGCCCCGTGAAGTTACCTAAAGTCTGCAGAGCCAAGAATAGTTAATAAAGCCCCGTGAAGTTACCTAAAGTCTGCAGAGCCAAGTATAGTTAATAAAGCCCCGTGAAGTTACCTAAAGTCTGCAGAGCCAAGTATAGTTAATAAAGTCCCGTGAAGTTACCTAAAGTCTGCAGAGCCAAGTATAGTTAATAGAACCCCGTGAAGTTACCTAAAGTCTGCAGAGCCAAGTATAGTTAATAGAACCCCGTGAAGTTACCTAAAGTCTGCAGAGCCAAGTATAGTTAATAAAGCCCCGTGAAGTTACCTAAAGTCTGCAGAGCCAAGTATAGTTAATAGAGCCCCGTGAAGTTACCTAAAGTCTGCAGAGCCAAGAATAGTTAATAAAGCCCCGTGAAGTTACCTAAAGTCTGCAGAGCCAAGTATAGTTAATAAAGCCCCGTGAAGTTACCTAAAGTCTGCAGAGCCAAGAATAGTTAATAGAGCCCCGTGATGTTACCTAAAGTCTGCAGAGCCAAGTATAGTTAATAAAGCCCCGTGAAGTTACCTAAAGTCTGCAGAGCCAAGTATAGTTAATAGAACCCCGTGAAGTTACCTAAAGTCTGCAGAGCCAAGAATAGTTAATAAAGCCCCGTGAAGTTACCTAAAGTCTGCAGAGCCAAGTATAGTTAATAGAGCCCCGTGAAGTTACCTAAAGTCTGCAGAGAGCCAAAGATAGTTAATAAAGCCCCGTGAAGTTACCTAAAGTCTGCAGAGCCAAGTATAGTTAATAAAGCCCCGTGAAGTTACCTAAAGTCTGCAGAGCCAAGTATAGTTAATAAAGTCCCGTGAAGTTACCTAAAGTCTGCAGAGCCAAGTATAGTTAATAGAACCCCGTGAAGTTACCTAAAGTCTGCAGAGCCAAGTATAGTTAATAGAACCCCGTGAAGTTACCTAAAGTCTGCAGAGCCAAGTATAGTTAATAAAGCCCCGTGAAGTTACCTAAAGTCTGCAGAGCCAAGTATAGTTAATAGAGCCCCGTGAAGTTACCTAAAGTCTGCAGAGCCAAGAATAGTTAATAAAGCCCCGTGAAGTTACCTAAAGTCTGCAGAGCCAAGTATAGTTAATAAAGCCCCGTGAAGTTACCTAAAGTCTGCAGAGCCAAGAATAGTTAATAAAGCCCCGTGATGTTACCTAAAGTCTGCAGAGCCAAGTATAGTTAATAGAACCCCGTGAAGTTACCTAAAGTCTGCAGAGCCAAGAATAGTTAATAGAACCCCGTGAAGTTACCTAAAGTCTGCAGAGCCAAGTATAGTTAATAAAACCCCGTGAAGTTACCTAAAGTCTGCAGAGCCAAGAATAGTTAATAGAGCCCCGTGAAGTTACCTAAAGTCTGCAGAGCCAAGAATAGTTAATAGAACCCCGTGAAGTTACCTAAAGTCTGCAGAGCCAAGTATAGTTAATAGAGCCCCGTGAAGTTACCTAAAGTCTGCAGAGCCAAGTATAGTTAATAGAGCCCCGTGAAGTTACCTAAAGTCTGCAGAGCCAAGTATAGTTAATAAAACCCCGTGAAGTTACCTAAAGTCTGCAGAGCCAAGAATAGTTAATAAAGCCCCGTGATGTTACCTAAAGTCTGCAGAGCCAAGTATAGTTAATAAAGCCCCGTGATGTTACCTAAAGTCTGCAGAGCCAAGAATAGTTAATAGAACCCCGTGAAGTTACCTAAAGTCTGCAGAGCCAAGTATAGTTAATAGAACCCCGTGAAGTTACCTAAAGTCTGCAGAGCCAAGTATAGTTAATAGAGCCCCGTGAAGTTACCTAAAGTCTGCAGAGCCAAGTATAGTTAATAGAGCCCCGTGAAGTTACCTAAAGTCTGCAGAGCCAAGTATAGTTAATAAAACCCCGTGAAGTTACCTAAAGTCTGCAGAGCCAAGAATAGTTAATAAAGCCCCGTGATGTTACCTAAAGTCTGCAGAGCCAAGTATAGTTAATAAAGCCCCGTGATGTTACCTAAAGTCTGCAGAGCCAAGAATAGTTAATAGAACCCCGTGAAGTTACCTAAAGTCTGCAGAGCCAAGTATAGTTAATAGAGCCCCGTGAAGTTACCTAAAGTCTGCAGAGCCAAGAATAGTTAATAGAGCCCCGTGAAGTTACCTAAAGTCTGCAGAGCCAAGAATAGTTAATAGAACCCCGTGAAGTTACCTAAAGTCTGCAGAGCCAAGTATAGTTAATAGAACCCCGTGAAGTTACCTAAAGTCTGCAGAGCCAAGAATAGTTAATAAAGCCCCGTGATGTTACCTAAAGTCTGCAGAGCCAAGTATAGTTAATAAAGCCCCGTGATGTTACCTAAAGTCTGCAGAGCCAAGAATAGTTAATAGAACCCCGTGAAGTTACCTAAAGTCTGCAGAGCCAAGTATAGTTAATAAGCCCGTGATGTTACCTAAAGTCTGCAGAGCCAAGAATAGTTAATAAAGCCCCGTGATGTTACCTAAAGTCTGCAGAGCCAAGAATAGTTAATAAAGCCCCGTGATGTTACCTAAAGTCTGCAGAGCCAAGAATAGTTAATAGAACCCCGTGAAGTTACCTAAAGTCTGCAGAGCCAAGTATAGTTAATAAAGCCCCGTGATGTTACCTAAAGTCTGCAGAGCCAAGAATAGTTAATAGAACCCCGTGAAGTTACCTAAAGTCTGCAGAGCCAAGAATAGTTAATAGAGCCCCGTGAAGTTACCTAAAGTCTGCAGAGCCAAGTATAGTTAATAGAGCCCCGTGAAGTTACCTAAAGTCTGCAGAGCCAAGAATAGTTAATAGAGCCCCGTGAAGTTACCTAAAGTCTGCAGAGCCAAGAATAGTTAATAGAACCCCGTGAAGTTACCTAAAGTCTGCAGAGCCAAGTATAGTTTAATCGACATCCCGTGAAGTTACCTAAAGTCTGCAAGAGCCAAGAATAGTAATAAAGCCCCGTGAAGTTACCTAAAGTCTGCAGAGCCAAGTATAGTTAATAGAACCCCGTGAAGTTACCTAAAGTCTGCAGAGCCAAGAATAGTTAATAGAACCCCGTGAAGTTACCTAAAGTCTGCAGAGCCAAGTATAGTTAATAGAACCCCGTGAAGTTACCTAAAGTCTGCAGAGCAAGACAAAATAGTTAATAGAACCCCGTGAAGTTACCTAAAGTCTGCAGAGCCAAGTATAGTTAATAAAACCCCGTGAAGTTACCTAAAGTCTGCAGAGCCAAGAATAGTTAATAGAACCCCGTGAAGTTACCTAAAGTCTGCAGAGCCAAGAATAGTTAATAAAACCCCGTGAAGTTACCTAAAGTCTGCAGAGCCAAGTATAGTTAATAAAACCCCGTGAAGTTACCTAAAGTCTGCAGAGCCAAGTATAGTTAATAGAAGCCCCGTGAAGTTACCTAAAGTCTGCAGAGCCAAGAATAGTTAATAAAGCCCCGTGAAGTTACCTAAAGTCTGCAGAGCCAAGAATAGTAAATAAGCCCCGTGAAGTTACCTAAAGTCTGCAGAGCCAAGAATAGTTATAAAAGCCCCGTGAAGTTACCTAAAGTCTGCAGAGCCAAGTATAGTTAATAGAACCCCGTGAAGTTACCTAAAGTCTGCAGAGCCAAGAATAGTTAATAGAACCCCGTGAAGTTACCTAAAGTCTGCAGAGCCAAGAATAGTTAATAGAACCCCGTGAAGTTACCTAAAGTCTGCAGAGCCAAGAATAGTTAATAGAACCCCGTGAAGTTACCTAAAGTCTGCAGAGCCAAGAATAGTTAATAGAACCCCGTGAAGTTACCTAAAGTCTGCAGAGCCAAGAATAGTTAATAAAACCCCGTGAAGTTACCTAAAGTCTGCAGAGCCAAGTATAGTTAATAGAATCCCGTGAAGTTACCTAAAGTCTGCAGAGCCAAGAATAGTTAATAAAGCCCCGTGATGTTACCTAAAGTCTGCAGAGCCAAGAATAGTTAATAGAGCCCCGTGATGTTACCTAAAGTCTGCAGAGCCAAGATAGTTAATAGAACCCCGTGAAGTTACCTAAAGTCTGCAGAGCCAAGAATAGTTAATAAAGCCCCGTGAAGTTACCTAAAAGTCTGCCAGAGCCAAGAATAGTTAATAAAGCCCCGTGAAGTTACTAAAGTCTGCAGAGCCAAGTATAGTTAATAGACCCCGTGAAGTTCCCTAAAGTCTGCAGAGCCAAGAATAGTTAATAGAGCCCCGTGAAGTTACCTAAAGTCTGCAGAGCCAAGTATAGTTAATAGAGCCCCGTGAAGTTATTAAAACCCCATAGAGGTATCAAGAGAATATGAATATAAAAAAGTAAGACATGAAATAGTTGTTTAACTGTGGACTGAGATTCTGATAATGATTAAAGGAAAAGGTTTCCTCTGTCATTCTTTAAATCTTTCTTAGCAGTTATAAAAAATATCCCTTTCCTGCTTCCTTTCATTATCTCCATTTTTCCTCGAAGGATTAAAAGTCTTTTAAAAAAATCCAGCAGGAAATCAAATCGCAGAAGTTTTTTCTTCTTCTTTAGATGTTTTAAAACGACTTTCCCCCCCCCCCGTAAATGTTCGAAGAAATTCTAAATTAACTTTACTCTCGTCCACCACGCTTCAACCGACGTCTCCCCCCCCGATCTTTTTTTAGTTATTCACACAACAGGCTGTGTCGATGTTCGGTTTTCAAAGAATAGCCAATTTCCACGACTACATTCGTGCCGTTTTACAGCAGTGGAGGAAAATAAAAAAAAAAAAAAAAAACAAAAAGGAAGAAGAAAGACGAACGAAATCGCGAGCTCTCAAGCTCTTCGTAAAACGAGTCTTCCATTCTACCAGAAGTCCACAAAGAAACCGCGAAGTGTGAGAACCGTCGCATCGTCATTTTAAACTTCTACGATGTTTACGTCACCAGGAGGAAATCTATTGGGAAAAAACGACTGTGGATAGCTTAGAAGTGTATGACTAACGAGTTTTAGAGCTCGCTGATAAATAGTGTTTAGCCAAAAACAGTCTCATAAATTTATGCGAGTTGCCCTGTTAAAATGGAATAATTACATTAACAGTGTTTGTGACTGCGTCTTTAACCCCCCCCCCCACCACCACCCGCCTGAAAGTCGTTTTGCGCATGTCTGGCATGAAGCAGTAAAAAATTCACGCGCGAGTTCTGCCGTCAAGGAAACACCGTTGTTGTGGTTGTCATCTCCGGTCGCGAAGGAAAACGGCACGTACAAGTGCGTGATCATGTGACTAGTACAGTGGAATATATAGAACAATGAAAACTACGGTGCACGCGTTCTTAGGGCGGCTAGTAATAATTTTTGCGCACCCCGGAGCAGAAAGCGCCGGGGTGCCACCTCATCGCACGTGAGATTTAGTATTTTGGACTTCGGCAGTGAAACCACTACCAGACCTCTTCACGTTTTTAGATGTGAGAGGAAGCGCACGTGACCGGCTTGGGAGGACGAGTGGGAAGAAGCCATGGAGATTTATGAAACTGACTGGTTCCCACAGGAAATGAACTCAAGCCGTCGGCCTCAGCAGATAAGTACTCTAACCACCACACCATCGCGCCGCCTGCTACCGCAATTTTTTTTTTTAAACGTGTTTACTGCAGTGGAAATTGTTCGATATCGATTGGAGGTGGTTGATAGATTATGCCGCATGCCCGTGTGTCATGTGACTCTGGGTTTTATTGAGGAAAAAGGTGAACCTTAACAAATGTGGTTTTGCAACTTTCTAGAAAAAATTTATTTCGATCTTTTTTACGTAATAACAGATTATATATTTTGTTTAAGCAAGCTTTTAACCAGTATATTAAGGAACTACCACATACAGGAGGGGAGATAAGCCGAAGGTGCTGCTAGTTGAGCTGATCAGAGAAGATATAATCATTGGTATCATCAATAGAAAATAGTACAAATTCACCATACTGTTCTCAGTTCATATCTGTACGGTTATTTAGTTTGAAACCATTTGATCCGTAACTTAAATTTCAAGCGAACTATAAACATTTCTTTAAGCTGCAGAAAACATTAAATCATTACTTTAAAAAGATTTTTGTATAATACCTGATCATCAAAGAAGCGAGCAGTATTCTAACTATACCTAGATAAGTAGGTAAACAGATGACCTTTGTCGCAGAAAAGGTTAAGTTTAAATACGTTAAAATCCTATTAAATTTCTGAATGCAAATTTAAATATTACGCTACATTCATTTCCAGCTAATTCTTCCTATTAATGTAGGCAGGGTCGTGCAAATTCCTGAAAAACTTTGCCAATTTAGAGACAAAGACAAATTCGTGACCTAAGTTCTTAATTTCTCCAATGCAGAGCTGAGTTTCTAAATCCGTTTTTTTTTTTGTCATTCTCAGTTCATTGGTTTTCCCGATTAGAATTCTCAGCCACGCAGTTCTCGCGTTTAGATTAAACATAATACTTTTACTACATTTCTGTCCAAACCTAATAAAATACTGGGGAATTATTTTGATCCCGTAAGCTGTTTTAAATTATCCTTGATGGCACCAAATATTAAAAACCACTTCGGAGTCTATCCTTTCTTCATTCCTTAAAAAAACAACAACTGAAGTTTGCTGCTTTATTATATATATATTGTTAAATTTCGGACTGCCACTAAAAGACCTGGCATCATCTGCTTATAACCCCTGATGCTTTTGTAAAGTGTTAAATATTTATCTACGCAAATGTTTTCATCGATAGAAAAGGACAATTGAAATTTTCCATTTTATTTGCGGCTAAACGTAAAAATTTTAAATCTATCTATAAACCAAACAAACATTCGCCCAATATCCGGCCAGCGTAGTAATCCCACGTGTCAATGTTTAATAAATATGCAAAATTTAATTTTCATTAAGGCCAGGTACGCTACCCTCTCTCTCTCTCTCTCTCTCTCTCTATATATATATATATATATATATAATATATGACGTGTTTATTTCAAGATAGAAATATATCCAATTAACAACGTGCTCTTTATCGTAGAAGCCCCCGTCCAACATGGCGGTATATCCGGTTAATAACGTGTCTACCATAACCTTTCATTATGAGATGTGGGAACGAGAAGGGCCGACAACCTAAGCAGTGCAGCGGTCTGCAAACGCACGCGCGCGCATATTAAAAAACAACAACAAAGCAACATCTTTTTCTCCCACCGTCTCCCCCACAGGCCGCCCACGCAGTCCGTCATTACCTCCCCCTTCTTTTTTTTTTATTTTTTACTAGACCCCGCCCCTTTCTGACGTAGGTCTTTATCTCTTCCCCCCCCCACCTCTCTCAGTACGCACAGTATTTCGAATGCGAGGTTTCGTGTGTGAATCTAGTGTCTGTAATTTAATTACGGGTAATTCGGCTCTATCTATGCCGGGTTGGATGATTCGAAGCACAAAACGAATGGAACAACTTCCTCATCAATATAATCTCCCGTCTCTCTCCCCCGTGAACACAGATCAGTATCGCTCCAGCCCATGCAACTAGCGCAAGGTGTCCTGGCCCACGGAGAGTTATATTTTGTTTAGTTATTATTAATTTTCTGAATCGAAACGTGACCTGGAAATAATTTATAGACATATTAAAACAAATTCGAAGCTAACTTTCATGACCGTTGAATAAGAACAGAAGTGGGGGGGTTCATCTAATACGGACCTCTATCGATGCCTGGTGAGTAGTTCCTGCGTCTCCCAAAGCGCGAGTGACATTAATGTATCTGATTGTCGTAAGAACCACGTGATGATTATTAACGAAGATTTAATTCTAATCTGCTGAAATAATAGTTAACAAATTATTACTCAGAATATTAGCAAGCAAGAAATGCAAATATTTGCCACCGATTTTTTTTTTTTAAATAAAAATAAAAACGGAGTAATTAATGATAAACGAGTGTAGTATGGACCTTAAAAACGTTGTGCTGGGTCTCTCACGTGAGTAAACAAGAGACAGTTTGACCAAGCACCGCCAGTATTAACGACGACAGCAACAGCAAGTCCTTTCAGACCGCATTACAAAAACAGAAACCTTTCACGCTGTTAAAAACGAGTTAATAAGTTAATGTGGGTTTTAAATGACTCGGATTTAACGAGTGGGGATCAAGATTATTAATCCTTTTATCTCTTTGTTGTTGTTGTTGTTGTTGGGAGTTTTGACACAACAAAGCGGTAACGGTCGTCTTCTCGTGTACATTTTAGCTAGGCTCGCCGATCGTTGAAACTGCAGGAAGAAAATTAATGAATATAATTTTAGTTGAAAAAAGACACAAATAATCGGGTGTGTTGTTTATTTTCTTTTATTTAAAAAACTTTAAAAATTGAAAAATTATAAACGAAGTGCGAGGTTGTTTCGGAAAGTAAAGGCAATTAATATGTAAAACAGGTGCCAGGGTCATTTATTGTTACCCCTTCACTTCTCTGTGCAGTTCTCCTGCTTTTCAACAGACGTAGCCCAGCGACTCACGAGTTTCTTGATGCCACCCTGTCAGAAGATTTTCTTGGTTGCTCTGTAAGCCACAATTGCACTACCTGTTGGATCTTCAACCGGCATCTTTCAGAGGCCTAAAGAGGTGAAAACTGGATGGGGGAAGGTCCGGGCTGTAGGGTGCGGTCTCGCATCATCGAGTTACCGCCCGTGGCACACTGCCGGGGCGTCCTGGCCGGTCTCCGTACACCACCGATGTTCGGCCATTTCTAAACCGCACTTTTCTTTGCGCCATACAGTTCTCTCTAATGTTTTACCAAGGTTCGCGGTGAATTTCAGTTTGGCGGAACACCAGACCACAGAAACCGAATTACAGACCACTACTTTTTCTCCAGTGAACACACAGCTGCGCAGCCATGTTGCTTAACTCGCCTGCCCACTAGCGCCACCAGTGCACCACACGGGAAAACGGCAGAGTGCAACAGCGTTGCTTGGCGACGGGGCGTTTACCGTTCTGTCGCCTGTAGAAAGCAGCCGACAGAAATATTTGCTTTATTTTCTGAGACACCCTCGTATATGAAGCATGCGGAGACATTTGGAGTTTTCCCTAAAACATATAAACTTCCTAGATGAAGTTCTTCGGCAATCATCCGCGCCTTTGAGCCAGGTTCGAACCCTCTTTCTTCCTGACAAGTTTCTGCTCGCCCAGCTCGCCAGCCCTCTGAGCTCCGAAACGTGAAAGCAGCAGTAACAAAATTACAGGTGAGTTCCTTCATCCCACTCCCCCTTGGAGCTGTTTTAGAACCCCTACACGCAAGCCACGAGCTGTCACGGCGAGAACAATAACAAGAAGGTAAAAAAAAAGAAATTAATATTGTGAACCGAATATCGGCCTAACCGTCCGCCTGCCTGGTAAAATCGATTGTTTCCCGTATCATTTTGACGCACTGTCTTTACAAACGATATCAGATACATACGAAATATCCTGTGCCGCCATTAAATATTAAAGAAACTCGGTGACATTTCACAAACTGGACCGAACCCCCTACACACTAATCATTGGTTGTTTGTTGTTTTCTGTTTTATATGGAACCTAACACTTTTAACCTTACAGCCTAACTGGCTAATATCATCGTCTGGTGTATTAACCATTCAGTTTTAAAGTCGCAAAAATGTTGCTTTGTTGGTTTTTTTTTTTAAAAAAAGACAGTTGTATGCTTTGTGTTGTGCAGTGCGCTCAGCCACCACGTGGTGTGTCTCTCTGTGTGTGTGTGTGTGTGTGCAATAGACGTTTCCTGGCCTTAGAAAGTCCCCTTCAATTGCGCCAGTTTGAGCACAAATCAAACAACACAACGTAGGGTACTGATAAGAAGGGCTCGCTCGATACCATTACGGCGATTCTAATTTAGGTAGATTTCCTCTAAACCTCCCTGGAAGGGTCGTGTAACTTCCTGATCTTCGTTTTATATTTAGGCCACATATGCAACCGTTGTTGTTCCTTTTAGCGGGTCCAAGCCGAGTATTTCGGGGTACATTAAAAATACAAAACAAAACCAGTAACCAAACTCTACGAGTCCGCGAAACATTCTAAACGGAAGAAGATTCAGCTTAAAATGCGTAAGTGCAAAACACGTGACCGTTAGGTTTCGCGAGATTTAAAAATGGATCCACGTGTTTAGAAGACGCTGAGGTCTGAAAAAGTGTAAGCCAAAATGGCTTTCAGTTTTTGTATAATAACCTAAAGTAAACTAAACATTCTGGTGTACTGCTATGGAGTGGAGACCGCGGCTGGTCGTAGCACTTTTCAAACAAATCTATTTTATTCTGGAACTATGTACCGGGAGATTATGGTCCATCAGATACTATAAACTACTGGTACAAGGACCCAATCACGTGTAGTGACCGTGACGAAATAATACACACAACTTCAACAAAATTCAAAGTGTCACAATTTACTCCAGGTCGGGGTCAGGTTTTTGTAGCGCGCCAAACCAGCTGTTCCCCGTTAAAGCTGATTGTTCGTGACAAACAGGTGACTTCAGATATTAAGTTTTAAATAACGGAAACCTATTTATCAAAATCAACAAGTTTCTCGGGCGTTATGGTGCAAAATGAAAACCAAAAAACTGAAGTGGACTTATATGGAAGTGGAAGGAAGCAATCAGGTTTCATAGTAAGGCTCTTAAGAGAACGTCATTGGAAACAATTTCCCATCATCCACACAGTGAAGTGTAAACCAGTACCTGGAGTAATAAGGTACCGTAAAAATTAGCAGAATTTACGACTCATGACGAGTAGAATTTTCTTATTTACGTAGCGTCCAAACCTAGCGTTTTTGGGTAATTTTTGGAGGTATATTTTCAGCAAAACAATATTTTAACAAAGTTTTTAATTTCTTAGCATCTAATGTCAGTGATTTTTAGTCAAGTACTGACTACTGGTTAAAAGCGTTAGTAGAGCAAACGATTTAAAAAATGACTAATAATGATACTGAAGTGAAGTTAAATGGCGTTTACCAATATAATTTCTGATTATATGAATAAGAAAAGAAAATCAGTTTCATTTCATAATAACGAAAATATTGGAAAAATCTAAGTTTAGTGAAACAGTTATATCCTTTATATAGGATATAAGACACTTTAAAATAGTTCTGAAAGAAGTTCTAAAAGTTTTATGTTAGTCAAATATATATTTACGAAAAATGGCTTTTATTCAAAAGATCCCGTTTTCTTCAGTAGATACAACTTTGAACATCTAAAGGTCTGCTGCCTATCGTAATGAATTCTTTTCTAAAAGTTTTTTTTTCTAAAATACGTTCTGTACTTGAAGAAGCAGTTTCAAATTCTGAATGTGACGTCAGGCGCGTGCTCTTTTATCAGATGAACCTTCCTAAAGAGAACTAGTCAGCTGGGGTTCGTGTAATGTTCGCCGTGAAGCGTTGCCAGTATATTTCATTAAAAATAAACCTGAAAAATTCGCATGCAATTTTACATATTTAAGGTAATCTGTCAGTTTTCCATACTCGAGACTGTCTCGTTTAAGATGAGTTGGGCGGAGCACAGTGTGCATTAATGGTAGACTTTTTTTCGAATTAGCAGATTTTCGTGAGATTTGTTCCAGATAAGCTTAGAACTTGCCGTAAACGATCAGCCATTCCCAGCAAATTTTTTTTTGGCTATGGCCAATACGATTTCATCACTGTTGGCTCTCCTCGGCGCATCGCTGCTGACAAAAACCATTCAGAAAGAGCTTTGTTACGTTTGCTTCCTTCTTTTTTATTCGCGAATTTTTCCCCCCTTAAATTTCTTACCATTGTTGACCGGTATCAGACTCTCTGGAGTATGTTTCATAGTGCACTGGATAAGGCAGCGACTGAGTATTTCAATCTTTGTTTCAAACAGTAAAACATTCCACTTACTCTGTCTAGACAAAAGAACCGAATAGCTAAGTGCAAACACACAAAACACAAAGGAAATATCGTATAACAGGGAGCTGCTGTTACCCCTCATCTACAGTGTAAAATGAAAGTTAAATCGCGTGACGTCACACAGGTGGTAGCAATGCTGACATTTGCATAAGAATGCTGTTGTGCATAGAGTACATATTATAGTGGACTTATATTCCCGTTTATTAATTATTAAAGTTATTGACGGTGCATGGGAACAATAACGCTGTGGACAGAATTTCTATGATCACTGCGATAAAGTGAAAGTGATAGCGAAAAAAAATTGACCACACTGCAGATGAAGATGCATATTTATCAATAAATATCGAGGGTAAAACTTCAGGAAACCCGAAAAAAAAAAATTGCAGGTAATCGAGAGTCTGCTGTACCTCAGCCAAGATGGATTTTGGAAGGTGAGGGAACTTGTAGATTTCCTAGACCGCTTTTTTCGGAAAAAAATTAAACTGTTGGCATGAAGAAGGTAAAGTTCTTTAAAATCCGATCCAGCAAGTTAGAGGTCTGTGAGGTAAAACAGATCGTTGATCTTCAAGACACACTGCTTACAGACAACGATTAATATGCGGGGCTTTTCTTTTTTTTTTTTTTTGACTATGCTGAGACAGAATAAACGACTGAAAACGTGAGCAAATGATAACAGCCAGTGACGCAGGCGGGAGCATCTGTTCCTGCTTTCGTCTGAGTGATTCTCGGCATCGTTTTATAACAGAATCGCCACCGTTCGGTATGGTACCAAACGTTAGCAAAGAAGTCGGAGATGCAAGCGGAATTTGCTTTCGGATTACTTTAAAAGAATGCTCTACAAAGAACTGAAAAGTACCGATTGTCCTCTTATCTAGACAGCGCAAAGCAGTCAATATCGGAAAGCCGAAAAAGCGTCAAGATAGCAGTCAGTTAGTTTCCTCTAAGGAGAAGCGTTTAGCTCACCTGATGGACCGTGGAGGACTGATCGCCCCGCCCCTGCTGGGTCCCATATATATTCTGAGAGTCAGTCTTGTGTGTGATGAGCCGAAGGATAGCGCACAGCGGAGGAGTTCATCAGAAGCACCCGGAATGTACTTTAAAGTCGATCAAACAAGTGCCGGATATGAAAACAGTTCCGTGACGTCAGGTGGTGATGGAAAAGGGGTTGAAAATCAAATAAAAAGCAAGGAATAAAACTTTAAAAGAACATTATAAAAAAAAAAAAACAAAACAAAACAAGTGAACACTTTTAGCTTCAAAGCGAGCGCAACAAAGGCTAATTACTTTCGTCGTCGTAGACCTTGTAATCACGCGGTTACGCATGCCTTAGTGCGACACTAATAGTGTTTAAATTATTATTATTACTTGGTAAAGACTTTCAGAGCTGACCAATGTTAAAACCAAAACCCTGTCAACACTGGCAAATTAATCAGGCGTCAAATTCCTCCCGTCTAAAGTGCATTAGTCCCAATATACACGATCCGGTAACTGTACATTCCATTGTTTTAACGTGGTAAGGAGAAGAAACCACGTGCTAGCTAGGTGGCTACCACAAACCCAACGGTTCCTTCGCACCAGTGCAGTCCAGTAAGGTAACCACCGAGCGCCCTCTGACAATGAGTGGAGTTGATACGTTAGGTATTTTTAGTTGAATTGTTTGTGCCTTAAAAGATGAAGTCACTTAAATTGGATGAGGTTGCAGATGAGAGTTTTGTTTAATCCGTCATCACAAAAGCACTCTTCCGAACGACGGCCGGCGTCACAGCTATTTTAAACAAGGGAGATAAGCGCGTCGTCGCTGGGAACTATAGGCCAGCTTGTCTAACCTGAACTGCATGAACAGTTTTTGGAGTCTTCTTTGGACAGATGCTTGTAAAACTAGTAAAGAACAGTCGCTTATTTCCCGTTTTAAATCTTGGTTGCCTTGAACTCCACTCAACACCATCTGTAAGTATTTGGGGGGCTACGTCAACAATGGCATCAAATGATGAGAAGAAAATATGTAGATTTTCTGCTTGTGGTCTGAACTCTTGAAATACATTATGA
Organism: Nautilus pompilius; assembly: GCA_018389105.1. Lineage (NCBI taxonomy): Eukaryota > Metazoa > Mollusca > Cephalopoda > Nautilida > Nautilidae > Nautilus > Nautilus pompilius. Next base: position 794,393 of record JACATO010000663.1, on the reverse strand, counting down.
GATTCTTTATTCATCGATAATAATTATTCACCAAAAAAGTACAATCAGATTTGCCGTGATTTGCTAATGTAGGGAAATTAAAAGTATTGCTATTCCTAAGTTATCTTTCCCTAATTGGATTCTGTTTTTAAACGTTTTGACGTGATTGTACAACTTATGAACCAAGTGGCCTTTGCCTTTCAATTTCAAATTCAATTCTTTAAGATGAAACGTAAAATTTACAAGAAAAGCAAGATCACAAGCCCAGTTATCATCATTTAGCACCCTCTCATGCCCATAAACTTAAAAATTTCACTTTTCCAGTTATAGAATCATTTCAAAATTTTTCCTATGCTCAACCAACGACGTCACAATATTGAACAAAGTTCCGATATTCAGCTTCAACTTGAAGAAATTCTTTAAACTGGCAGTGGTTCAGTACCTCCGACTTTATGCAATTGATACTTGAAACAATCTTAGACGTTATACGTACAAATTTTAATGACTTGACACAAAATCTGCTGGTGAATTATGCAATGAAACATAGAAGCTAATTCCGATTTGATTTTAGAAGCTAAACCTACTTTACTCTTGATTATTTCAGGTAAACGTGCACCTCCTGCCGACACACCATAATGTTTTTCAAAAACTAAGATTAAGCATCGCCATTAACATTTTTAATTCTTGAAAAATATCCTCTGGCGCCGCTTCGGACTTCTCTGCTTGAAGACCAAGCATTTCTTCTGTGATGCTAAAATCAGCATCAACTCCACACACACACACACACACACAAAAACCGCAAGTCGAGCTGCATCTGACACACTGTTACTCGCGTCAGCAGCCAACGAAAATGTCTCAAATTTCTAAGCAAGTTCCGCTAGCCATATCTCTACGTTGGCAGCGAGTCCGTAAGCCGTCGGGTTATGGTTCTACGAGTCAAACTGATATTATTAATTTCTCCGTTTTTACCTGGACGCATAGTGTCAACTGCTTGTGGGCCCACTCTTCTACAATTTCATCATCTGAACAAGTTTTTGGACGTTGAGCTGTTTTTCTCGCTACTACGATGTTGCCTGCCTCCGTACGCTTCCCGACGAATAATGTCTGCTGCCCAGTCAGCCCCTCGTTAATTTTTATAATCTGTCTTTTCATAAATGACCCTCAAAGCCATCATACGTAGAATGTTTAGTGGTATGGTGTCTTTTCAGGTGATATCCTCTCATGACAGAAACTGATTCTAGCTGTTTTCCCCATTTCTCTTGAAACACTCGCCATTCGGTATCTACTTTCCTCTTTCTTTGATGACATCCTTTTATGGCTAAACCTAAAGGGAATTTTAAGAATCAGTTTGACCTTGTATGACCTTTGAGAAAGCTGCTAACTACCCCGACAAAATTAATGCTAGTCAGTATTTTGGGATTTCGAGTCGTAACACTGAATATAATCGCTGGTCAGGTCAAAGGTCGCCACTGGGGCCGGGAGTTACCCGCGCTCGGTGTAAACCAACAACTAGACATTGTGCTAAAACGTTTTGTTCTTCGACACAGATTAACTACACTAAACATCGGACTCCGTAGCACAGGACTGGCAGCAGCATTGGGACAGGAAGGAATGTAGCAGTCAGTGCTGATTCTCCTTATGAGTGGAGACGAGCACGTTGAGAATACTCGTTAATAATGTTTAATGTTACATTTTTCCATCATTGATATTTATGATTTCGTATTAAAACTTTTTAACTGAATGCTACTGATTACCTTATATAATATTACACTCATTACAGAGAGCGTTCTTTTTTTACACATCCAAGGCGTTTCAGTCTTTTTATCTATAGCAAGAGAGAGAGAGAGAGTTGATGTCAATGCACACAGAGAGAGATGACGTCACTACAGAGAGAGGTGACGTCAGTACAGAGAGATGATGTCAATGCACACAGAGAGAGATGACGTCACTACAGAGAGAGATGATGTCAATGCACAGAGAGAGAGAGACACACAGAGAGAGAGAGAGAGAGAGAGAGAGAGAGAGAGAGAGAGAGAGAGAGAGAGAGAGAGAGGATATCCAATATAATTGTATTTTTATTTTTTTTGTAATGCATAGAGAGTCATCTTTACTTCATCTTTAATGATGGACATATAGAACGAAAAGATCATTTCTACATTTAATTAATATGAAAATTAGTAAATGTCTTGTAGATACCGAGTAAAGATGGTTTCCTTTTGACAGTCATTGGAGACGAGCTAGAGACCGAAACCACTACATAGGTCCAGGTTCCTGAGGTGAACCTCGGTTCTACTTTCTAGTGCACCACTTCACTACACCGGAGAAGTAATATACGTACACAGCGCTAGAGCTTCGGGGTTCTCTTATGAATAGATGAACATTTTTGGTTTCATCAGCTGAGCGATGAAATCCAGTAGGACGCGCCGAGAAAATGATTTACAGGAAAGCAATATCTTGTCGTTCTCTCTAACAATTGCACGTAATTGGCAATCTGAATAACCGGATTATTTTAGGAGATATCCGTCACGCTTCGCTTGTTCTTTCGCATCACCGGCAAGACGAAAGCACTCCAGCGCACGGCTTACTCTACAGTCGTTCCTCTGCGCAGTTCGAGATCGTGGTGAGAAGTTGCTGCAGATGGTCGCAGGCGACAACAATTGTTCAGGGAGAGGGAGAGAGGAAAGGAATTTTTGGTTAAAAATAAGAAGTTTCTGCTGAGCGAACAGAAAGTGTTGGTGAAAGATAATCGGGTATTGATAATCCATCTGGAACTGAGCATGGAGATAAAAGCTACGAGATGTCTGCCAGGATGCTCTCCTGCCTGCGGGAAGAACTGGTAGTCGCCGGCTGTCTCATACCAAACACAGGTTCGCACCAGGGTAGGGCGACCCGCGCCCGCCTATAACCCGATTTAGTCACACAGTTGGACACTTTATAGTTCTGAATAAAATAAAAACAGCGCACCCGAAAGTCGAGCCCAGATTTTAACCCTACCAGAAGAGAGAAAAAAACAAGAAAGGCTTTAATGTTTCAGTTTTCATATGTATTTAAAACGTTTATTGCCAATACTTTAAGAAAAACCAATGGTATGGTTTATTCTAAACTAATTTAGATTCTGTTCTTAGTTTATTTTCATAACGAAAATATACTTACTGAAGCTAATCAAATCCGGTTGCTACTGTATCTATGCACAGAGATGCATAGGGTCTATTTGGATAGTGCGGTTATTATAAATTCTGACGAGAAAGTGCATTAACACAGATTTTAACTGAATTTTTTCTCTGAGTAAACAAATAGATTATTTAAAGAAACTTAATTTTGGAGGTTTTACAACAGAAAAGTTTGTAGCCAGGGTTTTGTTTCCGACAGGTCGATGTTACGCGCTGTATCTAATCAGCGAGGAGGTTTCTTCTCAGTACTCCGCTTTCCTCCCACTGCCAATCAAAAAGACTTTCAGAGCATATTTTCCCCTCCCAATTTGCGTATTCGCGGAACAGTGGAGAGGAAATGGCATCCATCTTTACTGTAGATGGTTAAGTCCAGCAGCGGCCAGAATTCTGTTCTCAATTGTGGAGTAAATTTAGGAAAAATAATAAATATTTGCGTTTAAAACTACATGAAAACACGATATCACTGATTGGTGAAAAACTGAAATACTCGTTTCTTTCTAAACTGCGTTAACAGTTTTTAGAAAGCTGTTTTATCTTCATAACTGTTTTTATTCATCTCGTGCCACAAAAGCGAGCTGACTACTTCTCAGAATGTCTGCAGCAGAGGAAAGTCTCAAGCATGCAGCAGATTTCGGAACTTTTCGATGAACTATAGACAATGTGCGCGACAGTTCTTATAACAACAGAATATTCTCTAACAGCGCTGATCCTTTCATGTAAAATCCATTTTGCAGCCGACCTTGTTCAGCTAGACGCGTATCGATTTCTTCCCCGTGAACAGTTCCCTCTTCTCCCGGCCGGTTTTCTCTGTGGTGCTGTGCCGAGGTTCTAAAAGACGAGACATCTAACTCTTACCAGTTCGTTCTATTCACCAGTCTTCTCGCCGGTTTTTATTGTCATAAGATAATTTATGTTCAGCAAACAGACGAATAGACTTTACGGATTTTTCTTCTTCTTTCCTTTTAAATTCTCTTTCACTCTTCTTTTCTTGAGCGACACTTCTTGGTTAACTTTCTTTCTGCCAATCGTTACGTCGTGGCGCCGACGTTTACAAAGGGGAGACAACCCTGGTAAAAGAGCGCAGAGCCGCGCTTCTCTGCTGGGAAACGTTGCCAATCCTACGCCACATCGGGGCCCTGCGAGTTCGATTTCTGCAGGACAATCCCCATAGAACTCTTTCATTTTCGGACGTTGGGGAGAAAGCGGAGCACTCAGGAAAAACCCTCAAGACCGGCTGGTAAAGAAGAGGGAACGCCAAAAAGGGGAACGCTCAAATAAACCTGGTGCCGACAGGGATTCGAGCCCTCAGTCCAGAAGTGCACCAACAAAACGCCGCGTCGCTCTTTCTACTAATCCATCAAGATTTATAGAAAGTTTTCCATAAAAAGACAAAAGAAGCGACAAAAAAAAAAAATTAAAATGACAATAAATAAGCTGATGAACATGTCGTCAGCTGTTTCTCTCAAAATGGGCTGCTGCCCTAACGAAAGAGAAAGCAACTTCTCGGAAACACAGACAGAAAATGTTCGAACTCTTGCAAACAAAAGTGGATCAAAGTAGATTTTTTTTTCTGTGCCGAGCTGCTGTTAACCCTTCCCCCCCACACACAAAAAACATTTGTGTTCTTACGATGAATGAAAACATTTAACGGCATAGGTTAGGAAAGGCCAAAGATGTAATGCAGATTAATAACCTATCTGGCTTTGTTTGGGAATTCGTGTGCGGCTTCATAATTTGTAACGCTTTCTGTTATTGTGCGAAAATTAAAAACGAAACTTCAGACTGGCATTTAAAGATTTACTTTGGCAGAAGTTCGTGCGGAGTCCACATGGATCTGACATATCTCGCTACTATTTATAATTAGATATCGGAGCTGAAGTTTCTAATCACAAATGATCAAATGCACGAGAGATAATAAAATATCGATATTTAGTCTGCCTGTGAAGCGAAAGTGGAAAGCGCTCATAAAGAACGTCATTCTGCATTAGGCACAACTATCACGTGCAAGAACATGTTTGCGCCCTTCATACAAAGGAGCTGCGATGTCGCTCACACGTATCTAAAATAAAAATATTATCAAAGTTAATCATAGAAATAGATCATTAGAAAAGTTTGTGGACTCTCTATCATAAAAAAAAAAGAAAGAGTTAAGATTTTTTAATTTTAAGCCATCGGCTATCTCCGGCGAGTTTACGAATTGTATAGTATCCTATGGAATTATTACATCGGGACTTTACGGTACCGGGAACACGCCGACCGACGGCAGCCTCGAAAGTTTGATGCTATTCTGTTTTATATTGAATTTGAAGGCTAGAAGTTCTCTAAAGATTCTGGATTATATCGTAGAAGCTTTGTTTATTTCAATTACTTCGCAGATATTAAATGTGCCATAGGAAGTGCGATTCCGATAGCGTTTATTTGGATATCTTATAAAGGTTCTCTTTTGCAAACAGCTCCGATACATCTCGATGACGTCCTACATATGAAAAAAGATCGAATCTGTAAGAAAGAGAAACAGAGGGGTTACCCGAAACCCTCGGGGGGGAATGATACACAAAACCCGGGGAAAACTTGGACTTGAAAGTGAAAGTTTCAGCATCTCTGTCAGGGGCCTTTTATCAGAGTCAACGTTAGTACAAATAAAAGGTTACTTCTTTCACATTGCCAGCGGCAGATAATCGAGGGTGTTCGTTGACTGCGCCATCTGACGAAGTGAATACATGCGAGGGGCTTACTTTTTTTAGATGACTCATATTGCTGTCCTTTGCTTATTAGTATCGCTGTGCACGCACATGAATACCTTTCTTACTTTTACAGCCAGTCTAGCCCGAGAATTCGGATAATGTACGTGAAAATACAGACTTTCATATTTGTATAAAAACAAAAACATTAGCGTTCCTGAAATGTCTGTTGGCAACTTCTTGTTTATATACGGTTTTAAAAATTCTTACACTTTTATTAAAACTTTACCCGTAAACATCTGAATGTGATAAAAAAAAATAATAAAAATTGGAGAAGATGCCAACCGGAAAGATGTAGAAAAAGGATCTTTGTAACAACAGAACCTAGGGAGAATTCTACACCATGATAAATCTTGAGGACAAGCAATTTGTGCTACGTCCAGCTATCCTGAGAAATAGTTTGAAATTTCCTTCCTTGGCTCGGCTTGACTTTCGTCTCGCAAATATTCCACAGCAGCCTGTCTTCGCGATGAGATGAAGATGCACCTATCCAGAGATGGACGGACGGACACACACACACACACACACACACCACTGTTTGTTCAAGAAAGGGTGGAAGAGAATAAGAAAGCTTCGTGAAATGAATGTTTTCTTACTTTTTTTATCTCAGACAACTAAATATTTCAATCGGAAATGTGTATGAAATTTAATATTCGAGTATAATTGAGTGATTTTGTCGATATAGAATGTGGAAACATTGGGGAGCCTAAATAGAGTTAACTCTCTGAGATGGATTTCGTTGTATAAACGTCTATTTTTAAAAAATTACAATATAATCAGGAATCTGAACACCTTTCCCTGTTTACGGAAAAAACTTAGCAAATCACGCCTTAAATTCCATATTTTAGCCTCCAATAAAAAGAGCAACTAAAGTGTCGGTTGCCCAATCCTTTAAGAAAAGTTGATTTTAAATTCTTTCTTCTTTGATTTAGCCGTGCGATCGAATTTTACATCGGTTAACATGCACTGGTGTCGGATATTTTGATTAATCCATTTAATTGTTCTTTTCCTTTTACTTCGACGCTAATTGGACAAATCTGGAAAGCTTTTAATAAGCAATGAAACTCATGAGAAAGTTCAGCTTTTGCCAAGAATACACGGAGTCACGTACTGTAAAAGTTCAGTAGAAGAGAATGTTGATTATATCAAGGTATAAAACCAAGGACAGCAATAAACCTTTTATTATATTTAAAGGTGACCAACATGAACATTTTTTTTCGGATTGTAAGCATTGGTGACTTTCATTCAGCTCTGTCAAAGCAATAAGACAAAATATGAATAGCGAAGAACATATCCAAAACGTCAAGTTAAGAATCACTAGGATGTGAAAAAATTCGATAAAATGTAAATAAAATATTTTTAACTACGCGGTACTTTTATAATTTTAGTGTAGAATTTTTGTTCTGCTTTAAAAAGAAAAAAAGAACATTACCAATTTTAAAGGTGTCTTTTTGCCGTAATGACTTTATCACGTAATTAAGTGGGAAGATATTCTTTGATTTGTCTCGGATGTTTTCCTCCTTTATTGAATTGATACATTAATTACTTGCTATCAGGCCAAACTGGAGAATTGTTACGATTTACAGTTAATAATGTGAAGTAAAGGTAGATTTGATGTAATCGCCTTCAATGACCGACTGATCTACTACCACGTGTTCAAGCCCCCTAATAGTTAAAGTTCATTGTGTTTGGTCGATGCAGAATTGTTCGCAACTGCGTAGAATGGAATAAATATCAAGGGTAGATTTTGTATACATATGGGGCCATTTACACGAATAAGCAAAGATCTGAAACTTTGAGTCTCTGAAGGAAGAAATACCAATGCTGTGTTTATCAAGTATTCTACAGATTTACCAGTAATTCTTAGAATAAAAGCAAGAGAAACATTTGATTTGAATTGAACTTGTTTCTTTGTAAAAATAACCTGGCTTAGCTTTAATTACAGATTTGTTAATCAAGATAAGAATTTGCTTTTAGCATCTGACGAACATGCTCCATTTTGTTGGGTAAAATTTCAGAAGGGAAAGTTTGAATGGTTATGTTGAAATGGAGCGGAACAAACGGCTTGTTCAGTATCCGGAGAACTATTTTTGCAGAATTCTAAATATTATCTCTTTTCGAGTATTTTTCTTGTTCTCTCAAAGTTTAAAAACCCTCGACAGCCTTTTGTAATTTACACATCCGAGCAAGTGAGCTGTTCTACGGTAAAATGAACGGAAGGTCGGATGGAGTTAAGTCGAGGGGGAAACAACCGTGAAGAACGGCTACCATCTGGTCACACGACGAAAGAAGCATCATCTGCTTATGTGAGTTTTTTTTTTCTCTAAACAGAACTGATCATTACGAATTAAGTATGAATGTAGCAGCGAAATGATCTGTAATGTTTCTAGGATATATATACAGTGCCGGACAAAAGAGTTGGGACACTTGCTGTGAAATTGATATTTGAGCTCCCTTGTTTTAACAAACGCATTTAAATACCCATCACATTGTTTATTATATGCACAGAACATGCCTTCACAATGTATAAAAGCAACACCTGCCATATGTTTACATATTCTCTGCCGGCAATGTCCGATTTGTACCGCGACAAAAGAGTTGGGACAGTGAGCAGAACCATAAATATTTTTCAACGTTCCAAATTACGAGCGAACAAATGCATGGAAATGATCAATCGACTGGTAGTGGGTGGCGTATCCGTGATTTTTTATCACTTCTCAACAACGATGGGGCAGGGATTCGACCAAACGAAGGCAGTTGGAATTGGCCATTTCCTACCAGGTTTTCTCGACGGCCTGCCAGAATTGATCGTGGTTGAGATTCTTGTTTGGCCACCTTGGCCTTCAGCTGCTTCTTTCGATTGGGTTGAGACCAGGACTTTGGGGCGGCCAGCGCATGACATCCATTCCTAGTTGGGTGGTGAGGGAAGTGACGACTCTGGCGGTGTGGATCGGGGCATTGTCGTGCTGGAAGATGGCGGTGACTGGCATGTTCTCGTCGATGTAGTCGACGACGACATCCGTCAGTAAATTGCATTAGGTCTGGGCGCTCGCTCTGCCCCTGATCAACTTGAGAGTGCCTGGTCCCGCCGCGCTCATATACCCCCAGACCATCAGCGATCCTCCTCCGGCCTGTACCGTCGGTCGGGTGCACTTTATATTGTATTTTTCGCCATGGTAACGTCGAATATATACTCGGTCAGCACTGTGAATGCGCATGATCATCGTTTCGTCGGAAAAGAGAACTCTAGCCCATTGAACTTTGGTCCAGTTTTTGTGCGCTTTAGCCTATGCTATGCGGATGCGCCTGTTCTTGTTGCTGATCAATGGCTCTTTCTGGGCGATTCGTCCAAAGAGATTCCCCTCGCATAGACGACGTTGAATAGTGCGACTGGAGACATTCACTCCACCCAGGGAGGCTCAAATGGCCGTCGATGTCAGGAAACTATTGGCTCCGGATTTTCGACAAATGAGTCGATCCATTTTGTTGTCACATTTTCGCGGTCTTCCGATCCGCATTTTTTGGTTTCGTGTTTCTGGTCTCCTTGTACTGCTTCAGAATGCGGTTTACAATGATTTTCGGGCAATTGACTCGATCGGCTATCTCCCGACAGGACAGATTTTCTTGGTGGTGCTCAACTATCAAGTCTCTGATTTCAGACGACGTTGTCTTGCCAGACATGGTGCAATAATGATCTTAGATGATCTTAGATGATGTGATTCTATTCATTTGATCCTTTAAAAATGAATATATTGAGGGCAATAAATGTATGCACAGATTTTGTTCACTGTCCCAACTATTTTGTCGCGGTACATATTTAAATACGTTAATTCAAATATTTTTTCCAGACAATAGATACACATATGACATTCGTTGTTTATACACATTGTTAAGGCAGGTTTTATACAACTTATGGACGATAGGATGGCTATCTGTATACAAATGTAAAAACAAGAGAGCTAAAATATCAATTTCACAGCAAGTGTCCCAACTCTTTTGTCCGGCACTGTATATATGACGTCAGTACAGAGAGAGAGAAGAGAGAGAGAGAGAGATCTGTTCTCAGGGACAGGGTATTTTCAAAACACAAATTATGTTTAAAAACCCAAGAAGTTTCTTCGATGGGAATGTCAGCGAACAAAGGCATGACACACAGCATCAGAGAACCACACGGCGGCTATTAGAGAGATATAAATGTAAAATTTCAAATTCTGTAAAGAATCAATCTGACTAACAAGATGAAATATGGACGCGGACCAGTACTACTGGCTTTAGGTCTGAGTGGTACACCATCTTTGGGATGGTGTAGAACGATGAAGATTAATTACATTTAAATTCCTGAAATTTTTTATTGACATTCAGAGTAGGGGCCAGATTTTGTTAGAAAGTTGGGATGCGGTTAAGACACTTAGTTAATACAGTCCTTTTAAACCTGATGTTTTTTCTCTCTTCACTTCCGGGGTTCAATTCTTAACTTAATTTCTTCTCTCTTTTTTTTTTTTCAAAATAATTTTTATAAATCCTCTTTTAGTCTTTTAAAAAGTTGAATACGAAGTAGCGAAAGCTCGGATTCTTTCCAGTAACTCGCAATGTTTCACGTGGACGCAACACCGAAAGACTAAAAAACTTACTGATAATTTTATCTTTGCGGTGTCTTATTAAATACCAATGCTAACCGGATCCTGTATGCTTTAATCACAGAAACGCCAAGACACAGAATTATTCGTCCCAGAAACCAAGCCGTCACCGCAGAATGCTCCAGTTAAAACAAACAGTTTAAATGTCCGAAAAGAAGATAAGCACTACCAAAAAAAAACAACACAATTTCTGTACGTTATCTTGTGATTTACCTGGTTTTTGTTACTTTCACATTTCATTTGAATCCACATTTGCAGAGTCCTTTCCATAATAATTTGGCGTCCTGTTGTTGTTATCCATTATTGCGGAAAATAGAAAATACAAACAAACCACACGATCACATTATTTGTATTATACATGATCGAGCCATCATTTGGAGGAGGAAAAAAACCTTATTATGGGATGGCTCAGATGGCCCACATCCGTGTGAGAGATTCCTCCATCACATCGGAGGAACGTGGATGGATTGCTCTCAGCTGACTATTCAAATGGGCGCATAGGCGCTCCCATCGGACATATCAAGACTCTGTGGTACTCACGAAAGAAGGTGGTTGCCTTGATTCCTTCTCCAGACTGTGGTCACATGAGAAATGTAGCATGTAGCGCCATCATCTTGAAGAATAAGGGCATCGAATTTCAGTACGTCTTGTTGGTACAATGGTAGCGGATGTCCATAAAATACTAATGTACCTTCGAAGAACACCACTCGTATCTTTCCACTATGCCAGATTGCAGCCCAACACAATGATACTGCCGCCTCCGTAATTGACGGTGAGTAAAGGACATTGTCTTTGAAGGTCTTCAATAGGTATTCAGACCTCTGGATGTGAACTGTTGAAACCGGGACTCATCGAAGTAGACTAGATGAGAATCTTGTTGGACTGGCGTCTGATCCGATCGTTCGAAGCGCTTCAGTCATACTGGGCAGGAGGGGTTCCTTCCATTCCACGCACCTTCTGTTGCCAAGTCGGCGAAGATGCCGTTTGACGGTTCTTGCATGGAAGTAGTTATCTGTGCGCGCGGAGTGAAATCTCACTTTATTCGCTAGCTCCATATGAGGAGCCACCATCAAAGTTCTCCGCCTCAAAAGCAGGATCTTTAAGAGAAAATGCCGCGGATGGACATGGACTAAGGACAACGAGAAAAGGAACAAAGAAGCTGAGTGGTTATTTAACGTATTATATTCATTAATTAACTTGCTGCCGAAGATCGTGTACTGATGATGTTCGTCTTCCGGCAAGAGCCTCGTTTGCAATAAAGAAGCTATCATGGCTAATATTTCGCTATAAATGTTTTTCTTTTTTAAGGTTCGAAAACGCAGTGCTGAGGTTATTTAACTGTTTATTTTCCAAAACCGTATTCCCATTTAGGGTCTCCAGGTCAGGAGTACGCCTCTAATGAAGTTTTCTGTTGCCATTATTTTTTTGTTTTTCTTTCACCCCCAAATGGAACATCTGCGTTGTTCAAAAGAAAGAGCATTGCAAATTTCGAACAGGAACTTTTCGGACGGAACGAAGAGAATCAGCATAACATAATTGCGAAAACTGAATTAGAAATGGCCGCTATAGAAGAATATTGCAAATTTCTGTATTGCTATTTAAGGGAACACCATTAGCAACGACTTTAATATGGGTCGGCCTAAAAAGAACGGAACCAACGAAAAACAAGGGAACAAAGCTGCCTTTGTTCTGCTTCTCGCGGCTTTGAAGAGAAATTAGAGACGGCGCTGCACGTTTGTTATCAAGCTGGAAATTAGATAATTTCCGGTCTTTTGGCTGATGGGTTTAGACAAGGCGCATCGAGCCCCACCGTCTGTACAACACTGGCTTTCACGGCGAGTGAAGGTCGATCTATCTCTTGCAATAATAGTGTCCGCAGTATCTGTATTTTAAAACGCTCCAGGGTATTTTCCTCTCATATCGAGACCGAAAAGTTTGTCAACAGGCAAAGATGAGAGTCGCTGTTAAACATATAATTTTCTAAAAGAAGATTCTTTAAAAATAGGTAAATATTTAAAAAAATTTTTTAAAAAAACCAATAAAAACAAACAGATATTGAATTTGAAATTTTCGGCAAAATTCAACGTTAGTAAATGGTGTGGAAGCAGTGAGCTGTTTGCTAAAAGCATTGAAATATACGATCAGTTACAGCGCCTCCACTTTGCGTCCTCAGTGCGCGAAACCTGGCAAGGATGCGACTCTTCAAAAATAAGGAGAGAAAACTAAAGTACAGATGGTTCGAAAACCATAAAATCGATTCTTGTAGATGAATCTTATGAAATGGAGACAAAAGAGAGGACAAAGCACGCAGAAGTATGTTTTTATCCATTCATTTGGCCTCTGTGGATGCAAACACTTCATGTCAGAGAAATAATGGTCCGATTACTTTTAATTAAGCTCTTCTTTACCACCACAGTTGTGCCGCATGGAAGATAGAGTAATCATTAGCTAGCGGTAAGTGACATCTGGTGATCACTATTAACGATTGTTGAAAAAACTGTAGAACATTCCGTCTCGCTTTGATCCGTCGAAATCAGCGGTTTGGCAGAAAGAAAGCATACCTTTGGACCGGTTCGGTTGAAAAATTCCGGAATTTCGGTATATGGGGACCACAAGCTTTCTGATAGAGATAGATACGCATTGTAAACTGCCTAAAATGGTTGTGATAAATCACATCCTTGCTTCTTTAGGTAATGAACTACTGGAGCAAACTGTCTTCGCCGTGACGAGAGTTTGTGTTTTGATTGGGATTAGAATGTAGGTCCATGTGGAATCATTCACCAACAAATTGACGAATACGGATACCGCATCACTTGATATTGAAAAGACCTCCTTCATCACAAAATTAACGGGAACAACAAAACACGAGACAAGCCTTTTCACAAGATATCCCTTTGAATAATTAATTCCCATTTTATTGTTTTTTCACACGAGAAACAGACCAATCGCAATCTTTATGATCGAAACATTGGCATAGTGTTTTCGATTAAAAAACTATCTTAAATGCTTCATTTTAATCAATCATGCAATAATGACGTGATAACCTGGGTGTGTGCCCTTGTCTGGGAAGAAGCAGGAAAAAAGGCATGAATCATCTTGATCGTCCACCAGGGCGGCGTATCTAGATCTAGAATGACAGCGGTTATTGAGAACCAAGAGGGCGGGGAATCGAGCCGGAAACTTTGTTATGGAAACCAAACAGCCCACCAGCCACGGCCATAGCCGCCTTTTAGAACAGTTCACCGACATATCAGTTGATTGCTGCTGTTAATGACATGGAAAATAAGCAGAAATTTACCTAAATACTAACAAAAGTAAAAAAACAAAAACAAAACAAAATGGCGACATAAAGCAATTAACACTAAGAATAAGTAAATACACAGAAGTTCTCGAACTATTCCCTAGTGTTCGTCTTTAACTGAATAGAACCAACTCTGGTACGAAAACAAAGAGGAAATACTACAGTAACGGAACATGGTGCTTCGTGTATAAATACATACAGAGAACGGTGAAGAAAAGAAAACTATTAGAAAAGCAAATTTAAGAAATGTATGAAAGGGACAGAAATTTCAAATCCGAACGAGATACTTCCAGTCAGAAAATTCAAGAAGAAGAACAAAACAGACGTTTGGTTGTGATCTTTTTCCATGCATAAATTTTAAAATCAAAATTTCTCCCCCTTTTTTCCGCCTCTATTAATTATTTTATAGGCGAGAACACAAAGATGACCGCTAGTGTTGTCTGGCAACAGATTCTAGCCCCCAACGTGGACCCCGTCTCTAACATTTTGTTGATTAAAAAAACAAAACGAAAAATGGGGGCCTACGACAGTAAAATATTAACTATAAACATTATTACTCGAAACTTAAATTTTCTCAGCCTGATCCTGATTAACGACAAAACTTACGTATTAATGATTCACCATTATAGAAGTTTATATTTACATACCTTGCTACAAGACAACCAACGTCATAGATATCAACGTCCTATTTATTAAAACCGGCTATTGGCTGTTGTTTAAGGTTCGCCGACTTTTTGTTTGCTGAAGAGGAATTAAAGAACTAATCTGTTAATAGGAAGACAGTTTCTCTCCAGGTGATTGGCTGATAACGTCATTTATGATGTCACGTGCGTTTTTATTTTGTTCTTAGATTAAGGATAACAAAAATTTACATATACGTTATATATATATAGTAAGATGTATACAGTAATAAATTGACTATGATATTCGTAATTACAGAGTCAACAATAACAATCTCCAATGAGCGCAAGTAGTGTGTGTGTGTATGAGTGTGAGTGTGTGTGTGTGAGTGTGTGTGAGAGAGAGAGGGAGAGAGGGAGACAGGAAACTGTTTTCTAAATTATTTAACATCTTCATGCTAAGGTGGATTAGTTAAAAGACAGCCTCAAAGAGATCTGAAGGTTAGGTGTTAACCAAATCGGAATAACTTTTAACTTGAGTTATATTACGGTTTTCCTAAAAGTAATTAACTTTAAATATTTGTGAAAATGCAAAAAAGCAGTAAGTCAGCAGATTCCACGATATAATCTGAAAAACTAAATTCGCTAAAATCCGTGCTGAATACAAACAACGGAAGATGCTGAAATGTAAGCAAAAGTGAAATTTTGTCACTTTGCCGCGAACTTCTTGTGTCTATAAAACAAATGGAGAAGCGCGCGGGCTGAGTGTCGTTGGTTCATCGAGAGACTGATTATATAGAATCAGCTACGGTTTTCTTCAAAAATAAAAACGGATGACTAATTGTCTACGGTGCGAGAAGCGTATTGCCTCGAGTCTGAACCTCCCATAGGGACCAGCCATTGACTACAGACTGATTAAACACCTAGTTTTCTGATTATAATTTGCTTTTAACGCAACAAAAGAACTTCATAGCCGAACCTACTGAGGGCGAGCACTTGTTTTGATAGATCTTTTGTTAATTCAAAGTGTCAAGAGGAACAAATCGCAGCCTTTCCCCGAGCACGACTCTCACTGCAGAAACAACCAGCGATTTGTGATGGGCCAAGACTGAATGAACCCAACGCGAAGAGCGATAACTCGTTTTCTAACGCACCTACTGAAGCCTGTCAAAGACGTATTAACTAAAAAACGAAAAGTTGCTCACAAGGAGAACTTGAAGACAAGCTAAAACCTGTCTCGATCTTATGGTTCATGGCATAGATTATTACAATTACTGTTTCTCTTTATAATGGCTTTTGAAGGATTTCATTTTAAGCTGTTAAGCTGCGTGCCGTTAGCACTGAATAGAATTGTCAAGAATACTTTCCAAAGCTCCTCAACAGAGACGACGTTTAAAAAATGAAGTCGGCAAAAGAAAAAGAAGATAATACCGTAAAAAAATAGTGGCATGTTAAGAAAACAACCAAACGGTTCAATTAAAGCGTATCTCTTCCGTCTAACGGAAACAGCAGATTATATTTGCGGGTCATTGGACTACTCCGAATATTGATAATATCGTTAAGTCTACCGCGTACGCGCCTCAGACTCCCTGATACAGGAGCAATACCTTTGGAACCTTAGACAGACGGTCGGTTAGCATATGGGTACCGCCGACCTTTGGATTTGCGAAAGGTCAAACGGTAGCAATTCGATTATCATCGTGCAACTTCGTATAACAGCGAACCCAACATTTAAAATGTTTTGTCTGAACTTATAAACCGATTAACCCTAACTTCCCTGATTCCTAAATAAATTATGAGCCGAATCTTGTGTCGGCACCTCTTGGCCACGCGAGCGCGTCACAGCCGGCGCCCACCTGTCGCACCACGAAAGTAATTCAGTGGTTCTGTCGAGTAGAAAAGAAGAAGAAAAGATCTATTCTCGGAGATTGTAATTTAAAATCTGTTTCTTTTCCTTTGAGGAAAGTTTGTGGCAGAACCTTGTTCCGCGCTTTACAAAAACCAAGATAGGGAACGTCAATTTTAATTTCCCTATCAAAAACGCATCACGATGATTGTTCTATATTTAGGCGAGCAACAAGATTCATCTCAACACTGGGGCGCCTGGTTCCCAAGGTGTTGCCTGTAGCTGAAACGAAGCTGAACTGGCCTGTGACATTGGCCGGTATTCGTGAAGATAACTTTCTTTCTCTACTGCTACTACACAAAGCCAACCAGACATGGAAATAAAGATGTTTACCAAATATTACTAAGCTCGTTCTTGAAAGATTGTAGATTCTAGGAAATGTTCAATCCATCATTCGCAATTTTTTTCAACTATCTTCTGCTCGCCAAAAGTGAAACTAAATGCAGTGTTGCTCTTTTTTTTTTTAGCAATATTCTTTTCTTCTTGTTGTATTGTTTATGGGAGAAAATCTTAGATTACGACCCTGACTACGATTCAAAAGCTTACCTTTAATTCTTGGACTAGCGAATAGTAGAGAGATGGTAAAGTGAGAACGACAAAAGCCTGCGACTAAGAATGGTTTCTTTGTCAGCTAACAGCTTTTACCGTAAGTAAAAGAGACCGAATTCCAAATCTTTCAGGACGAGAAAAGAATCCGCCAATACAAGTTTCTCCCGCAAGATCCAAACGCTGTTTCCGAGCTCGACATTTTTTGTTTCTCGTCCGCTTCCGTAAGATGCAGTGAAATCGCGATTTCAAAGATGAGCTCTTCTGTGTGGGAAAATGGCAAATTAGATTTGGAGAACGAGACCGTCGGACCTGGTTTCGGCAAAACTCCGACAGCGGGCGCTCGCGGAGAAGTCGCGCAAACTTCATTAAAGTTTCCACTTCTTTAAACTCGAATCTGTGCAGTCGCTAATTTCAAATTTTTCTGTAATCATCGGAATGCGATGTGGAATACATGGTTGGTGTTTTTCGGCCAAGTGATTGAGCATCTCGCGATGAAGGACGATGGGACCCACCGACCGCGAGCGGCTATGGAAATACACACCAGATTTATACAGCAGACTGCCCCTCGCATCCCTCTCATCTCCCTGATACTCGTGGCTCCGTTTTGTTCCATCGATCCTGAAATGTTTTCTATTTCTTATCTGTATCACTTGGCCTCCACTCGCTTTCATGCAGGCTGAGAATGGAAACGAACCATATTCCGCATGATTCGGAAAATAAATACCGGTAAAACTGTTCTTGTTGTTGTTGTTGCAGTATAATTATTCATTAAAATTATTTTCAGGTAAGCAAATAAACCAGTTTTTTTTTGGAATGGCCAAACAAGTGGAAAATATAATTAAACACCGAAAACGTTTGTAGCAGTTATGTGCGCGAAAAGTAACTTTGTGCATGAAGAAAAATCCTGCTAGATAACGGTTAAGTTGGGAGAGGGGGCACCAGGGGCGAAGAAAAATTTGTAATAACAGTCTCAGTTACAAAGAGTGAATTATTATCCTAGCCGCTGAAAGGGACAGACCACTTCTAGAATGGACTCCGTGTTTAGAACTTATTTGAGAGAGTGTGGCGTGGATTCTTAGAGATTTGGAATTAGTCTAAAACATTAATGATGACCCCTTTTTTTTAAAATAGACATCTGACAGAGATTTCGCGAGGAAAGTGTTTAAGGTTATTAAGAGCTTCTAAATTTATCAAGAGTAAGAAATGTTTCAGTTATGAACAAGTATTTTTATAGTGAGCATCGGTGTGTGAAACAACAGCAGCAGCAGCAGCAGCAAAGCCGGCCCGGTGGGGCAGGTGGTAGCGGGTTAGCTCCATAAGGGGACCGTTGCTCCTGTACCGGGTTCGATCCCAGGCTGGGGTCGGAGGAGAGTTGTCGCTGATGATCACCATAGCGTGAAACAGCTGTACGGCATCTCCTTGGTGTCCGACGTGAGAGAGACCTCCCGGGTCCTTGGGGCCTCCGGTGTCGGGTGGACCGGGCCGCTTGTCGGCTCGACGAACGTCTCTGGACTCGGCGGAGAACAGGCCACTTGTCTTTAAGGGATGCGATGCCATTGAAAGAACCTCGTTCGGAAGTCCAACTCGCCCAACAACAACAACAACAGCATACATTATTAATATTTATGATTCGAATTCAATGCTAAAATTACTAAACGTGAATTATCAGCTGCTTATAAGGAATAATTAATCGAAAACAACCGTCTTTTGTCTTTTTTTCCTTCTTAGCTCTCTTTAAGTGAGATCAAAGAAACGAGTGATGTTATAACGCCACACTGCACACCGATGACGTAGACGGGGCTGTTTGTGGTCTATCTAACAGGAGAGTTAGGGTGACGTCCAGCACGTTCCCTCACGTTAGTGGCCCTTCCAATTATATAAATGAAGAAGAGTTGTGTATAGAAATTATTTACTTTTATGGCAAATGGGGAAGTGATAATGGCATAAACGTTGTTGTTGTTGTTTTGTTTGTTTTTTTTAAATATACCTTAAAACGGCGAAACCAAATCGGTCCCCCGCCCTTTTTTTTGTGGACCTAATAAAAGTAAAACTAAATAAATTAGTAACTTCCTCGTCTTGTCGCACCTTTCAGGTAATTTCGCACCGGTCTCGTTTCCATTTACGTTGTTGGTAATTGCTTCAGCCGGATTATCTCAACACTTTGAAATGTGTTTGCACCGTCAATTTTAAATCTAGTTTTATCTATGCACCCAGCGACTTAACTCTCTCCCACCCACCACCCAAACCACGTCCTGTCGTTCGGGCAGAGTTGTCTTCCGTCATCATGGTGACTGACGAATCTTGGCTTTTACCTTCGTTCGTCCGTGCGAAGATGAAAGCGCGGAGCCGTCACGAGAGGGGGAGACGACGACGACGGTGTTGGTGGGAGGAGGGGCTAAAACACGGCCGGGATCAGCGACCCGAGATTAGAAAACGAGTCGAAACTCCCCCGTACCAGCCGCTAGCCTGGCGTTCTAGAAGCGGAATCAAAGTCCCGCGTCTACTCTGCTATGACAACAGAAAAAGCAGCAGAAAGGAGTGATTTCGGTAAAAACAGTAATTAATTAATTTTCGTTTCTTTAAAAAAATTTGTCGTCTTTTTTTTTTTTAATTCGTATTTTTGGATTAAGTTAATCTGCATAAAAAAAAAATCTCTTTGTTTGTTGCAACGGATCAGCTGGTTGGTTCTATGCTCCCACGTGATAGGAATTTCTGCTGAACCGCGAATTATGCAAAACGCCATCGCTGCGTCTGTATATCAATAAATGCCCGTAGATAACTTCCGTCTTCGATGTTCAGTCCGATCGTTCAATGGACGGGGGCCACTGATACAAAAACAGCGGAGGGTCAGACGGACCGGACACCGGCTTATATTTACCGTCACGACCCGCAACGGAGTGACATAGTATGAGGAAACCGAGAGTAGCATCACCTTTTGTAAAATAACAATAACCTGCGCTCTATCTTACGGATCTAATTAAACCTGCTGGATTTGCATAAGTGATGTTACACTAACGTCCTGAAGCGCGTGGCGCCCTGTAGTTTATCGTATTTTTATTTGAAAAAAAAATTATCAAAATTCAAAAAATGTGAGAATCTAAAATCGAACAGGCAAAAAATCAATTTCATATTTAGTTTTCTTAATTATATACGTGTGCCCGTCCATTGAAAGCAGAAATTGCACGAGATTAATTACTTGGAACAATCTGAGAGTTTCTAGAATTCAGAGAATGGTTGTAGGAAGCAGTAGAGACCTACAAAGAACAATAAACTCAGCAAAGAACAAGAAAATCAAATGGAACTGAATCTTCGTCTACGTTTTAGTGGCAATAAAACACATTTATGGCTATTTGTGAACGACATTTATGCTCATTCAAAGCCATCTCAGTCAGCTGCAAAAGGATGAGGTACTGGCGGTTTCAATAATAGAATTTGTAGTTGGTAATTGTAAAGAGAAGTCGAGTCTTTGATTATCTCTCTCGAAATGAAAGACCATCAATAGATCAAAGATAACCGAATTTTATAGTAAGACGCAGAATGTTAAGACTAGGTTCTGATGAGAAACTTTACTTCTCACAATTTGGCAGTTTACCTGATTACTTCATTATATATATATATATTTTTTAAATTTAAGCTTTCATTTAAAATAATGATTTGTCATAAAATTACTGTAGATATTTTCTAAACGCGTGATCCAAATGAATTTTAAAGTTTGTGACAAAGTCGATTCGTTTCGTTTTGGTTTCAGCTCGGGTTTTCCACCAACCAGCCAACATGATGTAATAATTTGTTGTACATAAAGTCAAAAAAAAAGAAGGGGGGAGGCACGCAAATAAACAGAAATGTCCACGGCTATTTTACGCGAGTTTGACATAAGGTGTAGCGTTAACCCTCTGCACCCCGCTGTCCTTCAAGGCTGCGAGAGACGGTGTCTTCCTCGTTAATATGACCATATAACGACAGGTATGTATTCCTGCGACCGCGCGCCCGTTTCCCATGACAACTACACTGAACAAGAATATGCGACCAGTTCGATCAGCACAAAACACCGACCAGAACCATTTGGGCTGGAGTGCAGATGGAGGTGTGAGTAGAGTAAAGGGGAAGAAACAAAACAACAACAAACTGTCGTGTTATGGAGACGGTTAAGAACCATCCTTACCGTGCTGTTTAAAGAAATGCGACAATTTAGCAAATGAACTCTTAGACCCGCTAACATTCCTGATAATTCTAGACCAACATCAATTACCAGTATAAAAATGCTGTCTTCTCATCTTAATACTTTACTCGTCTTAATGAACTCTCCCATTTTTTTTTGATAATGAGAGCATCTCTCTCTCTCTCTCTCTCTCTCTCTCTCTCTCTCTCTCTCTCTCTCTCTCTCTCTATCTCTCTCTCTCTCTGTACTGACGCCATATCTCTGTCTGTAGTGATGTCATCTCTCTCTCTCTCTCTCTCTCTCTCTCTCTCTCTCTCTCTCTCTCTCTCTCTCTCTCTCTCTCTCCAGGTAGTGGTATTATACTGCCGGTAAGAATATAAAGATGCTGGTAGAAGTCGGCTTTCAGTCGAGATAATTGCAGTTAAGGATTGATTCCTCGGCCTAGATTCCTTCCCATAAAAAGAAACTCCGCTTTATGCTATTAGAAGCTCAGCTGCGAATCGTTTTACGCAAACAGATAAAGTCAAAAATAAGACATCGATTAACACCAGAAACACGAGTAATTGAATACAATGTCGCAGTCTTTTTAAATTTGATCTTTTTTTTTAAAAAAAAAAAATTTTATGATTGAGGACACTAATCTTCTTTTCCCATAAAGTCGCTGTAAAAGATATTTTTCAGATTACCGAGAAGACGCAATGGGAATTTCATAATGTATTTAGAGAAACTTTAAAATGTTATTAATTTTCAACTATTAGATGTTTGGCTTTTAGAAACGCAATGAAGTAAGTAATCTACGGAGCGAAACTGATATGGACACACCTCCAGAATGTCAGAATAGTCGGATAAAAGTTATTTATATGATATTTAACGGGCTAAAACTACTGTTTATTAAGAATAGAAAAAAATGAGAAGGAATTTATCTTTAGACCACGCATATCTTTGTTTGATGTCTTCCCCTTCCCCTTAGGAGGAGATAGCGCTTTAATTCTTGCCCCCGTGGTTCCATGAAGCTGGTGATTAGATTTTTGCAGTATTTAACTCCAGCACTCGTCGAAGACTTCGCCGTTAATGGTTGTCAGTGAGCGGATCTGGCGCGTATGTTACCCACATTCGTAGTACAAGGGACGTTCATTTGAATTTCCCTAGCATTTTCGAGTCTGGGCTCCGACGAGGACATCCCACTGTATAAGTGCTCGCTGTTCCCACCAAGACGCAGCAGCTTCAGCAGTGTGGGCGCCCGTGTCTTCTGGTACAACTCAGTTTTTGCACAATGAACCCCTAGCCATCTTGGTCCTGGAGACACCCTTCTTCATCAGCTTTCCTGCGCACAAACTGTCTTCGTTTGGTCCAAAAAATGTTCTTCGTTTCGACTCGTCGTCTACAAACTAGTATACGCGGCGTGTAATCCATTCTTTTTTTTACCTTGGAGTTGGTGGCCGAAGCCCGGTGTGGAGCAAGCTCCCTTTAAGGCCTAAAAGGCCGGGTTGAGGCGCCGAAGCACCTTGCGTGGCCGTCACGTGTTTCAAAGCCACCGATAGCCAATTAGAAATCACGTGCATTACGTCACTTGATACTCAGTGTATATCTTCTCATTAAACACTATTTTTACAAAATGCAATTTTCGCATGTGTCTGTACTCATTTCTACTGTGGATCACAGAGATGCAATGGCGTTGGAATTGGACATCACCTATTTAGTTTAACTTATGAAGAAATGCGCACAGTGAACAGAAGCTATAAGAAAATTCAGGCCACCTCGGGATTGAATGTAGGATGGCGTATGGTCTAGGAATGGCTAAAGTGAAACATCCCGTCACAGTAGATACTCGACAAGTGAAAGATACACAGAATATGACTGATCGCTTCATCGCGACGATGTTGTTGGCCCTAAGGATTGCGGTAAAAAGCCGAGCCCTGCGCGTCTTGGCGCTGATGTCCTACGAACCCCAGTGCCTGGAGTTAATGGGAGGCAGGACTGTCGACCTTAGTTTTACCCACACCGCCCCGAATAGTCAGGAAATAATGAACTTTAGCTGGGAGAATCTTGCAAGCGGTTATGTTGGCAGCAGCGACGCGACCCCCCTCTTCTTTCCCACACAAGTTATCGAAGAACATGACTTGTTGCCAGGACAGAAGGGGGGAGAGAGAGAGATGGAGATGGAGAGAGATGGAGATGGAGGGAGAGAGAGATGGGGAGAGAGAGGCAGAGAGAGAGAGAGAGAGATGGAGATGGAGAAAGAGAGATGGGGAGAGAGAGGAGAGAGAGATGGGGAGAGAGAGATGGGGAGAGAGAGGAGAGAGAGAGATGGAGATGGAGAGAGATGGAG
This sequence comes from Nautilus pompilius, assembly GCA_018389105.1. NCBI lineage: Eukaryota > Metazoa > Mollusca > Cephalopoda > Nautilida > Nautilidae > Nautilus > Nautilus pompilius. Next base: position 771,002 of record JACATO010000663.1, on the reverse strand, counting down.
AGGAGAGAGAGATGGGGAGAGAGAGGCAGAGAGAGAGAGAGAGAGATGGAGATGGAGAGAGAGAGAGATGGGGAGAGAGAGGGAGAGAGAGAGATGGAGATGGAGAGAGATGGAGATGGAGGGAGAGAGAGATGGGGAGAGAGAGATGGAGATGGAGAGAGATGGAGATGGAGGGAGAGAGATGGGGAGAGAGAGGGAAAGAGAGAGAGATGGAGATGGAGAGAGAGAGAGAGATGGTGAGAGAGAGAGAGGGGGAGAGAGAGAGAGGGAGAGAAAGAGATGGAGATGGAAGGAGAGAGAGATGGAAATGGAGAGAGAGTGTATGTGTGTACTGGGTTGGTACCTATTTTACTCTTTCCCAATTATGTGGTTGTTACTCTCCAGTTGTTCTGAAACTCTGTTTACTAATAATCTATTAATTTCTGCTCTCCGTTGTTTCATTATGTTGTTGCCCCCATGAAGAGTTTACTGTTTTAATTAAATGAATTAAACAGCTTCTATATCTGGTCGAAAAAAAAAACTGTATAATAGTTGGAGAAAAAAAAGCTGTCATCCTTATCTGTGTTATAGACGGATTACATTATCGCTTTGTTTGCTGACGAATGGAATATTGCAATATGAATTATAAGGTCTAATCTGTGGATGGTCATCCGAGCTACTGAACCGCGACCGAACTAATCCCGTTAATGGCTAGAGCGTGTTTTTATGATTACATGCCAAAACCTGGTAAAATTTAAATGCCGAAAAATACTACAATTATTTAGAAACAGGAACCGTCTAAAATATAGTGCAGACGAATGTACAGCTTATTCGATGGTTTACCCCCACATCACTGACCCATAGTTGAAACTCACGTGGTTTTGTTTTGCGTCACGATTACAAATCTTTTTAAGGTATAAATCTGAGTCCTGTCCGTCCGCCCCAGAAAGTTTATTGAGTTCTGTTTTTAAAAGCACAGATGGCCAGCCAACGTGGTTCAGTGGTGAGTGTGTTGGCTTCAGGACCTAGGGGTCCCGGGTTCAATTCCCGCTGCTGGCTCACTGTTGTGACCCTTGAGCAAGGTCCTTTACTGGTATTGTACCAGTTGCTGCTGGGGAGTGGCCCGTGTAGGCGCTCAGACAGAGGAACCAAAGGCGGGGGGGGACGCTCTATAGCCAGGACAGAGGCGAGCCTCCTATGACAAGGAAAAGTCAGAAGAATAAACCGCTGCTGAAGACGGATGCACTGGGACAGAGTGGGCATAACGACGGTGCAATGCATCCCACTCTTATGAAATGAGTGATCGAAGAAGAAAAGTACAGATAGATAGATTAGGCCAGATCTTCCGCATTTTGAAAAAAATATCATTGTTTCCAAACCAAGACAGCACTGAAGATTAGCACTGATGAAAACGGTAGGAGTGATAACGGGAAAGATAATTGTAACAGGGGCAGCGACCGGAATAAATTCCTTTTTCTGCCATTTCCATAGATGATGCGTCACGGTGATTTACTGTCGAGAATAAACACAGACGGCGAACGGCACTAAAAAATAAAACACCAACTTTCTTTAGGAATTAAAAATGACGAGTTTTCTAAAAGGATATCAACGAAACCGCGTGAGTTACGTTAATCCGAAATTACATTTCCTTAATTTTTTTTTTTTTTATAATCCAGCTTTCCGAGTATAGTTTTATGCAATTTAGTTAGCGGTTAGCGTGATGGCTGGACGGTTACAAGGCCACCTGGCGACAAAAACGGAACTATCAGTGGTAATGCATGAGCTACTGTGCAAGAGTCAGACAGTCGCAGGTCCTACAGCAAGCTTTATTAAACGGTAGGCGGAGGGAGATCATGTCTCCATCCATTTACAGTAAATAAAAGATTTTACAAACCAAATTAAAAATAAAAACAGAACCCCCCCATTATCCTTCCACTCCGGTTGGATTTAATAAAAATAAAAAATTGGCCTAAGCTTCCTTACCCCTTATAGCGTCTTAAGGACATACAGAGAGAAAACTCTGTTCTAGAGGGTTCAGCCTGGATAAACCTACCTCTCCTGAGCGTATTAGATTACGAAGGAGTTGGGTAGCCCGCTGCTCTCGCTAGGACGAGGTACACTAACACTAAAAAAGTAACACAGGTCGAAATAAGGCCTCATTTATAAACAGCTGAGGCGGCCGGTCGTGGAACCGACCCAGCTCACACCACATACACTTGCTACTTCACACACACCACACACCCCTAGAAAAGTCACTGAGAAACTATTGTTTCTGCGATATTAGGACAAAGTATTAAAAACAAATTACCTTTTTTTTTTTAAATTGGCTTTTGGTTGCTTAGACTTTCAATATGAAAGCAATTTTTTAATCAGATATTTTCGGGCCTTTGTTATAATGAATAGACTTATTTTAAATAATATTAGTTATTAAAAATTAAACTAAACACGAGCTTCTCAAAAAACAAGTTTTCACAGCAGCGATCTACCTTTAGGAAAAACGGGAGTCGTTCCCATCCCAGCGCTGATGCTGTGGATAGAACCGACTTACAGATACTATCATTTCAGATCCTTTTATTTTTGTGGCTGTTTATACAGTTATTCTAAACGAAAGAATGTTTAAATGATTTGTAAACTTTGATTTTAAAATACGGCTGTAGCGAAAATAGCAAATGATAAAATATAAACGAACCCCTAATTAAAATTATTTAAAGTGCACATCTCTATTTCCCCCCCCCTCCATTAGAGCACAGAGGCTCTTAAGAAAGTAGCAGCATCAAACTATGGAGGCAAATGGCCGATTAAATTCAGAAGAAATACCTCGTTGCAGTTGTTCTAGTCCAGCTGTTTTACAAAGGCTGCATTAAAGATAATAGATGTTATTGCAAAACCACTGCACCTCTGTTTACACGCCTCCAAATAAGTTGAGCTCCACCAGACTTTCCTTCATACCAGAAATGTTTGAATAAAACTTGGAAGGCGGATACCAACATGGCGATGTTGCTCTTGCCCCGGGGTTTAACGTATCTAATATTAAGAGAAAAGTGAAATGTTGCAGCACTAGAGCATTGTGTGGGTCTGGTAACAATGTGGCTAAGCTTGATCGTGTTGTACGTACTCTTTCACGAACTTGGAGCGTTTAATACATTTTTATCGAACATGCATGAAGATGATGACTAAGGAAAAATGAAGTATGGTGTCTCTATCAATATACGCGCTGAGCATAAATTCTGTTACGTACCTATGGCACCGAGACGCTACACAGAAGCCCAGAGACGGAAGATTATATATATATGAAAAATGCTGGACCTTTGTAGCAGACAACTTAGAATAATCGACCTCATCATCAGTTGTCCTTTTTCTGAACATTGATTACAACTCAGATTTGTGATAGAGCATGTATTGAACGTACCCGTAAACCACTTACTCGTTGAGAAGACAGGGCAATTACGCATGAAATGCTCCACACGATTTCTTTGCAAATCTAGCTGACCCAAAGAACCAACAGTTGAATGCCCGAGAACTAAGACTCAATCATCTTGGTTATCACGCCCGTCCTCTTTCGAAGCAAGGTTGTCAGGTCGACATAAGTCAGCTAGACTTAATTGGGTCAATCAGCTCTTCCCGTAAACTTGGGAGGCATAGACATTGGTACGATAAGAGTCCGCTTCTGCTGCGCTGTATCGATTGTCCATACAGTGGACAAGCTCACAGTCACGGAAACGTAGCCGGGTCTGTTGTTTGAGGTGGTGGATTCATCAGGATGCAGACGCAATTATCTTAGAACTAAGTCATTGTGTCTGGAACCCTAAATGTCATCAGATGCTGTGGAACAATGTTGGATCCTCTCATCTTTCTGATCACCTGATTTACGCCCCTTTTAAAAAGCTCGTTCACCCGTTCTCGCGGCATCTGATACACTTCTCGATCAGCAAGTTTAAATAGCTATTTCTAACGTTCCTCTGAAGACAATCAAAAGCTGGTATGAACAATAAACAGAGACCATTCGTGTCTAATCTGCAAGAACAAAGATTTGATTTTATTGAAATTTCTCTGTTGATTAGTTTATAACCATTAAGATAAATCATACAAATTATATTTCATCTCTCTTTATGGAAAGATAATTACAACGTCGATGCTAATTAGGACGACGGTTGCCGTAACAATGAAGTGAATGAGGATATTCTCCGGATCAAGAGACGCTCATTAATTTTAATGTTCCTTTAATCTTTAGGCTTTCTTCTTTATTAGAGGTAAAAATAAATCCATTTATTATAACACAACCTGAGCTGGTTTACTTTTAATAATTGCCCTTGTAGAAGGTGCGTTTAGTACAGTAGAAAGTCTGAGAAACCAAAAATTGTATTTAGTAATTTAGGACTTCGTTTATTTTCAAAGCAAGGTGTCTACAAAGAGCAAAAAACTTTACTTATTTTCGAATGAATAACCGAATGTGTTTCTATGTTATTTTACGCATGGTCGCACATTTCGAAAATTATCTAAAGCAGTGGTTCCCAACCTTTTTGGACTCGTGGACCTTTTTCTCTGTGAGCCCCTGCTACACTTTCATAATTGAAAAAAAAAAATAATCAAAGAATAAATTTAGCAAAAAATTCACATAAATAAGAGTTTTATTTGAATATATTGACAGTTTTGAAATAAATTCACCAGGGAAAAACATTTTACACTCATCCTTCAACACATCTTTCTCAAAATTTAGTGACCTAATGTGATGCTTGTTGTTGTGCCTGGTGCAGCCAGCTTGGAAATTCGCGGCTGTGTATTTGCCAAAGCCAACCACATGTCATCCCCAACATCCAGCCTGTTCCTTGCCTTTGTTCTGATGTGAACAAGAGTTGAAAATCCAGTCTCGCAGAGATAGGTGGAGGCAAATGGAATCAGAACTCGGAAGGCGAGCATGGTGACATTGGGATACGACTGATACATAGCACACCGGAACTGACTCAGCGATTGATCGTAAAACAGGTCACGTGCCAGGGAATATATTGTATATTATATCAGAAACAAGAATTTTAGTATATTTCATCATACATTTATTGAAAATTATTTTAGTGATTTTTCGGGGAACAACATCTGCACATATAGTAACTGCACAACAGCTAAACAGAAATCTACTGGTATCAGTGAACTCTACCTCTGATCAGAACAGCTGTGTGGTGTGTTGTCGCGTTGGTGCCCAAGTTTGCCTAAAATTGAGCTGGCTAGTGTGCGTCCGGCCGAAGTCACAGTCCAGTCCTTGTAGTGTGCGTCGTGGTCCGAGTCCTTTAGCTGCAGGCCCCAACGGCGTTAGCCATTGGGAGCGCGGCTCGATTGCGTCAGTCCTACTGTGGTAACAGTTCGAGTTCCGGCCTTTGTCGCCAGCGTGTATTGTCTGTGTTTCTATGAGGGTGGCAGAGCGACGGGAAGCCGCGGGGGGTGATGCAAGTGTGTTACTGCAGAGGCCTGTGACGCAACCGGGAGTGCCTGCCGTGGGAGACAAGCCTTACACCTTCGGCGCTCGGCCTCCCATCGGTGATACCGGTGTATTGGACGCAGGGTAATTTTTGCATATATTTTTCTGGAAAAAGGTGCGTCTTATAAACCGGCAAATATGGTACATATATAAAAAAACACAAATATATACTCATGAACAGTTTCTTGACTCAGTCATACGACAAAAACTGAAACTTCCAGGGTTTCGCAAACCGACCCCCTAAAGTGTTTGGAACCACTGATCTAAAGGTTCAGACTGGTCCCGAGTATCACTACGCGAACTGTGCGACATTGCGCACAAAACAACATCCCACACTCCGTGAACAGAAGAGTAAAATCAAGTGGGTCAGTGATGAGCAATAACAGAATACGGTTTTTTTTATTACACTGGCACGTGAAGTAGCAGCATGAATGTTCTTATGTATCAGTAAAATCATCATCATCATCATCAGTAGTTTGCTCATGAATATCCGTGGCTCAGAGCCATACCAAGAGAGTAAATACATGATATAGTTTCCCTTTGGCTTTCTAAGCGAACGCCGGAGTGCGACGAAAAGCCTACCTTTCATTTTCAGATGCAGGATGAAACTCACACATTAATGAAGAAGAAGAAGAAGATACCAACGCCAGAGAGGTACGAAAACCAAACCCAGTCCTGACCAAGATTCGAACTTGGGCACTAAACATACCACCGGACTTTAGCTCGATCATGTATCAGTATCAGAAAACAAAGAAATAGCTTAACACGTCAGTATTCGCTCGTAAAAGATCGGCAGAAATCGCTTAATCTACAAACGATGGCCGATGATGCAATCTAATGGTTCGAAGTCATGTTTTCATGTAAGATGTCCTTTGAGAAAATATAATTTAACTTTTGCTTGGCTCTATTCTCTCATGTATTATATTATCTGAATATTTAAAACATTATCAGTGCAACTTTGTATCCAGTAACTTAAAAGTGAAATCTGAGGTTTTGAATATAAACGAAGCAACAAAAACTTAAAATAATTTGATTATTTATTAGAAAAAAATGTTGTTTTTTTTTAATATTAGAACCAAAAAAGTATTTGTATTTACGGAGTTGAAAGCTCTCGAAATGATGAATGCCAGCGGAAAGAAATCAGAAGAGAACTGCAGAAACTTATGGAGACTTTTCTTGCTGTATCGTCTTGGCAAAAGCAATTTACAACTGATGTACGCTTCAATCAATGTAGCAATCATCCAAAAATTCTCTTTTACAATGGGTAGCCTAAACTGCTTTCTTCAGCGAATTACCAGCAACACAGACAGAACGGTTTAGCGATACAGCGCCTAAAGCCTTTTGATTCAATTGTTGTCCATCTTTGGCTCTGTGCGATAGATGGAATTACTATTATGTCGGGGAATTTTGATAAATACTGAAAATCTTTTATTACCGAAGCTTCTCGGTTGAAGAGATTTCAATTTCCATTTTTCACTCTGCTTTTCATCTCGCCCTGCCTATCAAAAAGTAACGGTATGTCTTTCAGACAAACTGACCTCAACTCATAAAGTTTTTATTTCATTTTGTACAGACAAGTTCATCAACCAATAGGTGCGATTATCCTTTTGTGCCTCACACCCACCGACCCCTTTCCCATGATCAGGCTGACTCTGCTTTAGCGAAAGCTATTTTTGTCAAATATCTTAGTGGTTTCTTATTCGTTAGACTGTTTCAGCATATAGTATATGTTAATGCATTATATATGTGGCTCTCACTATAATTAATATATAGATTATCTTCCGTAATAACCATCGTCATAGTTAATGGGAAATCCCGAACCACTAGACTCTGGAGTGTGAGTGTGTGTGTGTGAGTGTGTGATGTCGCAAGCACTCAACCCACGCCTACTTCGGCCACCCTAACGACAAAACTTTCTTAAACTGTCCTGATTTGAACGTGATTGAAATCGAAGGAATCCGAGAAAACTCAGAAGAGGGAAGGAAGCCTCAGCATTCTCTAAATATGTAACATGGCCTTGACACACCGGGAATCAAACAGAGGCCATCTGGCATGACGAAGCACACTGGGTACACACACACACACACACACACACACACACACACACACACACACACACACACACACACACCACACACACAAAGCACATAGAAAAAGCCAAAATTTTCTTAACTATTTCTTCCTAGAGCCACCAAGAGAAAGGAGCATACCCATTAAGTTTATTTAATTTAAAGCTTTATTAAAAACAATTACAGTCATATTAGACACAGTTTTATACAAGAATATGACAACAGTAACCAGTTTTCGTTAGAATCGAAAAACGTATCCATACCTTTGTTAGTAATTAAAAGAAGCCGCCGAATGCAGGTGGACATTTTCTGCAGGTATCAGGTCGTTAAAAAACTTTGTCAGTTTTATATTATGTTAGCTTGGGGTTTGGTTTTAGCATATTTGTGAAGGTGTATGTAGATAAGTTATATATCAATCGTTTTGTATCGTGTGCTCTGGCATACATTACACAAAACCTACCTGTTTAACAATCATAAAATGGATATCTCTTCAGGATTCTGAGTGAAGCATGGATAGGAATGTTTTTGTGCCATTTTGCTTCACGAGTTCAAACCAGGCCACAAAGCGAGCGAGGAAGCTGGTGACGTTAAGCAGGAATGGGGAGAGATCACAGAGGATGAGCGGACAGTACAGCGATGGTTTGTAAAGTTTCGATCAGGAGATGTGAGTCTCGAAGATAAGGAATGTAGCGGACGTCCTTCCAGCTGTGATGACGACCGTCTGAAGGCCTCAGTTGAAGCCGGTCCAAGAAAAACAGTGCGACAAATCGCTGCAGAGCTCGACCTAAGGACTGCAACTGTTTCCCGGCATCTTGACGCAATCGGAAAGGTGAAAAGGCTTGACAGGTGGGCGCCTCACGAGTTGAATGAACAACAACAAAATCGTCGATTGGGGATCTGCTCTTCGCTTGTCATAAGAAGCAAAATCCACCCATTTCTTGACGGAATCGTTACGTGTGATGAAAAATGGATCCTTTATGACAATCACAAACGATCAGCACAGTAACTCGACAGAGACAAGGCGCCTAGCCACATTAAAAAACCCATCCTTCACCAAAGAAGGTCATGAGTGTCTGGTTGACTTCACCTGGTGACATCCACTATAACTTCTTGCATCCTGGCGAAACCATCACGGCTGAAAGGTACTGTTGTGAATTAAACGTTGTTCATCAGAAATTCTCCCAACGACAGCCGGCATTGGTGAATGGAAGTGGCCCAATCCTGCTCCACGACAATTCTCGTCCTCATCTTAAAAGTGAGTCTTCAGAAACAGAACACGTTGGGGTACCAAGTTCTCCCTCACCCAGCCCATTCACCAGACCTTTCTCCCACAGACCACCACCTTATCAAACACCTCCACAGCTTCCTCCATACGAAATCCTTCTCCCACCAGCAGCAACTGAAACTGCCTTCTAACAGTTTATCGACTCCAGAAATCCAGATTCTTTTTAAAGTGGCATAAATGCACTTTTAAGTTGTTGGCAGAAGTGTATCGATTGTAGTGAAATTTATTGATAACTTCACGTTCAGTAACGATATGAAGTCTCATTGTTGCGGTAGAAAAAAACCGACAAAACGTTTGTAACAACCTAATATTTATTATTCGGAATTCTGAACATTAGCGTATACTCGACACTAGTTTGCATTTTAAAAATCTCACAAAAGATGGTTCTGTTAAATCAAGGTAATGTCTTTGAAAATCTACTTGGTGTGTATATACATCTATATATATATATATATAAGTTAAACTTTTATTTTAACCAAAAAAAATTAGCTTTTTCGTTTACATATTACAAATTCTTGGCAGCTTTGTTTTGCATGGATTTGATAGCTGATGGCATATAAATCGATATCAGCAGCAAACTGTCATTAATCACTTTGATCTGTTTTTGTCGATGCTTTATTAATACCCAGCAAAATTCGCATTCACCACAAGCTTTTTAAATTTTAGAATCTTTTCTCTGATTAAGAACATTTTAATTTGCAAACATAAGTTAAACGACATGGATTTGTTTAGAACATGTGTCATAAACACAGCAAACAACAAAACCGTGTTCAGGGTTCAGGTAAAGCGATTTTAGATAATCAGTTGCATGTCGATCTGTTTTTAAGTATTTTAATAAGTTAAAATAATATCGCTATTTGAAAACTTGGTTTAGCGTTTACAAGGAGCCAGAAAGGTGTTGGGGCTCGTGCAAAGGTTCACATGAAAGAGAGACGGCCATCGACACAATATTTAAAATCGATCTAAGTTGTCGTTATTAAATGAACTTGTCAGTGACTTATTCTGCTCCTTAATATTTCTATTATCACAAACATTTTCGGACATTTATCCGTGCCCTGGCAACTCCAGGTCGTACACGTCGTATAGAGAAGACGTAAAGATTTTCCAAAATATTTGTCTCAGTGAAGCGTCCAATTTCATCTGGAAAAATCTCCTCGCTATGTTCTCTTTCCATCTTGCACTGAAATCGAACGATACAACTGTACGGAGATCTCTTATATTTCTTGTAGAATCACCGATCTGAGTTTTGAGATGTCTCCCAGCATCGAGCTAAAAGGTAGGAAGTGTGTGGTATCGGTGAGTAACCAACCACGTTATCTTTCATGTTTGTATTTTTTTTTTTTTTTTGGTGAATTACATAAAGGCGAGCTGTTTGGAGTAATCTGGTTTGAAATCGGAGTAGAAGGAACCGAGTGTCCCGGATATTGAATCTCCATTATGCGTCAGCAACAGGTTTTTTCGATCAGAAGTGGTGAAAGGTAGATCTCCTAATTTCCTCCGTTTTAACCGACTGGGGGCGAGAAACGATGGTTTTTACAAAGATCACAATGGCCTATATGATGAGTCAGAGAAATGCTTATCAACATGATTAGCTAACTAATTTTCACTGCCTCTATTAACCGCCAAAACCGCCCTTAATATATTTTCCTCATATACAATTCTGTTGATAAAATTCATCTTGTTTTGCTTTATCAACTCCCGCCATATTTGGTAATTTCGGTCGCTATTATTGGCAATTATATATAAACAGGACAATTTCTTACTGTATACGCACAAAAAATGGCTCTTGTTTTATAAAAGCCGTCCGTCAAACGTCTAAGAACCAAACATGCTGCTAGTCTCACATACGCTCTGAGTGCTCAAAACCTCAATGTCTATACAAAGCTCTTTCTAACTTTTAAATATCGTTTCCTAAATGTGAAGACCATCTAAGCAGCTTATAGAAAAAAAACCAAAGACTCATAAAAAATATTTTAAAACTAATCAAGCCCCGAACCCATGGATATTCCTAACAAAATCCAAAGAACCAACCAGAGAAATCTGGATCGGAATATCTCTACCTGATATTAGAATTAGGGGGTCAATCGAAAGAGACACTTACATCATCGACACGAAACCACAAGTAGAATGTCCGGTGCTCTTGTTTGACGAGAGCTGCTGCATTCTTTGGTGGTACTTGAGGAGGGTCGAAGTATGGTGACGGTAGCGCATGCGGAAGACAACGTGCGAAGCGGTGCTCTCTTTCAGCTTCCGGTTTCTAGAGAGATGAGACGGAAATCTCACGCTGACTGTTTTTACTGTAACTCATTTGTGTGAAATTTGCTCGATTGTAAGTTGGTTTTCGTTCTTCAGTTGTTAGGGTCTGTCATCATTAATACGATACAACTAGTCTATTAATTTTAATTAAATTCTTAAATCTGTTAATCTCTAAGTTAAGTTTGGAGTAAAGATTTACAAATAGACCTTCACAAAGAGGAAGAAAAAAACTCACTTTATGACTCGTTTTAAAATCTACATCAGTCTCATCTCAGAAGAAAGAGATGAAAACAGAATCTGTCACTTTTATCACTTTGATTTTAAATTTCGTTTTTCTATGAAAAAAACAAAAAAAAACATTCCGTCCTAAATATCTGTTGCAAGAAGAAAGAGTATTATTTCTGTTCTTTGTGAAGGAAATAATTTGTAAATTAAATAAAACAAACATTAAAACTTGAGCAAGCGTACGTCTAACTACAATTCTGCGATCACAATTTGTTATGAGATTTATTCATTTTTCAAAATTATCCAGAAAACCTTTTATCTTGATGTGAGGTACTTTTCTTGTATCCTCGAGAAACAAAACGTTTTTAATGATTAAAAAGGTGTCAGCCTGGTAATGGAACATTTTAATTGTGGAAAACAATCGGTATATTTCCTTTGTGTGTGTGATCTCACAGAAAACAACGTGACCATGCTATTTTCGGAAAACAGTCTAGATATTGGAATTTTGATTTTCATTCGATCATTATTCACCGGAAAAAAGATGAAAGGAATAATTAATCGGTTAAATCGGTATTTTAAACCAGTTCTGGCCATTTCTCTATTTCGGGATTACGAATGCTACAAAACGGTTCCACTCTCTCGATTTCAGAAATGGGACTGTTTTTAGAAAATTCTATCTAATAATTTGTAGAATGAATGAATGTAGATGTGAATGGATGGAGTAAAAAATAAAATGAAGAAATATTAGACAATTACTTACTGTGTTATTGTATTGAGATACAAATTAAAAACAACAGTACAGAGCAACTGGATAAATAATTATAGAATAAGATATGAAAATTTTACAATTACTAGAAAATTCTTATATGTCTGATCTGCTATTTTTTTTTTTTAAAATGCTACAATGATTAAATACGTCCATGTCTCTGTGTTTTGCTATGCGTCCATTATTCTGTCTGTCACTCAGTGTCGTAGCTTGTGTGGACTTTTCCTAAATTTGTTTTTTTTTTTTTTGCATTTCCGTATGTTTCCAGAGTCTTAAAGAAATAAAACACACAAATAGAACTTTGATTCTGAAAATAGGTATGCGCACTAGCACAAGTTTTTGGTTCGTTGCCAGCAATAGTAAGTCCGTTAAGCATCATTACTTCAAGAGCCAAAATTCACAGCGGGCCCCATTCCAGTAGTAACAGACCTACAAGAAGTAGCCTGGGCCTCGTGTTGAACCTCATGGTAGTTTTGGGGAATCAACACTTTTTATTTTGGAAAGGTAAATGATACCAGCAGAAAATTTTGTTAATCTTCATCTGACGCGTCTTTTCTAGTATCAACGAATACCATTATCTATGAGGAACACACTGATGAACCGGATTGTGGTGGAAACGTTACGGAAACATTTGGGAGAAAAACTTTAGTTGCTGTTGGTGAAAACAGATTTTGTGTTATCTTTTCAGTTGGAAAACCATTAAGGCTGTTGTCGAGTTTAGTAATAGATATGAAGCACTTTTCAGTCCGTTCTAAATTACAAACTTAACTTATTCAATGAATTTCTATGGAAAAAAAAATTAGCAACCTGAACGATAACAGATATTTACAGATTATGTAGTTGGATCCAGGAGAATAAGAAAAAAGGGTTAATTTAAATAGATTAAAAATTTTTTTGTAACTGAAAATTATAGTTATTAAAAAAATCCTTAAAAAACTGATCTTAAGTTTAAAATGATAAAATGAACCAATACTTTCATGTCACAGGTGTGATATAATATATACATATTATCGTAGGTAGGAAACGGGACCGTAGATTGTTTATTTGACCAACCATCTTTGCTGCCGTTGATATTTATCGGGACCCATCATTAATCAAAGAGAATCTATTTTTTTTTTAATTTTAATTCTGTAAAGCATGCATGCATTTATACATATGTATATAGTATGTACAAGTTTAAAAGGCTATTTCCGAACATTTCTTCCTGACTTATACAAATAGACGATCTCAAACAATAACACTAGTATTTAAAATCTGAATCCGGCTCACATCAGAAGTGACACTGGTTTAGGAAGCAGCAGGGCAGCTGGTTTGAAATCCCGTTGTTTTTCCCCCCATACAACAACAATCGTTTAAATGATGTACTAAAAAAACCGAAATTACGTTCACCTTCTCTACACGACGCTGTTCCATATTTCCTTCTCGCATAGTGTCCATGAGTGTCGTCACTTACGGGGAACACTTCTATCAATTCTAATGTGACGCAAACATTTTGAAAAAGTTTTGAGTTGAAACCGATAAAAACAATGTTTAGGCGTGATGTGTTTTCAGTCTAGGAAAAAAAAAGTTACAGATGTTTTCAGGAGTTTATTAGAAAATATAAAGCTTTCCTGACCATTTTCAATTAGAAAATGGTTCTGCCTAAATGAAGGTCTGTGAAAAGAAATAATATGTTATAACATTGACAATAAAAAAAATTAGTTATAAATAAATAAATAAAGCATAAAAGAAAAGGCGTTATTTTATTATTTGGAATAGAGTAGCTTCAACAAAAACGTCGTTAAAGGTAACAACACAAAAAATAAGATGTTTTTAGAGTAAATAAATTCCCTGTAGCTACTTGAATACACTAAAATGTAATCTTATATACCAATTATTTTCCTTTAATTTCGTATATGTTGTACACAATACTGAATTAATTACTATCAGTGAATAATCACATTGAAAAAAAACATGAAATTAATCGTACCTTAAGAAATTATTATTAATTATTTATTATAAAATGTTCAGATAGGATGCTTTTCCAAAGAAACCAACCGAAACGTACAAATTCAATATAAAATTGAATCTGTTTTTTGCAGAGATGCAAGATAAGTGATTTCATGTTTTTACTACATATGTTTGATAAATATGGTAATCAGAAAGATATGGGGTATCACACAAATATTGAAAAAATGAAACTTTTTAAATTACCAAGTCAGCCAAATATCAACCAGTAAAATGAATTCGTTTATTTACTTTTTTCTCAATTTATTTACTAAAGTAAATGCAAAGAAATTGTTATGGAAATGTAATCTTTCATTTTAAAAGATTGACTTTAGACACTATTATAACTCACCTGTTCAAAAGGCAAACAATATTCTCACTGGTTTGGAAATCAGAATTTATCATTTTTTTCTTGAATATTAGGTTTGGGGTGATTTCAGTAACTATTTTAGTGAATATCCTTTTATCACTATTCCATACATTTTTGTTAGTACAATCAAAAAGTTATTTTATTATGGTCAGCGAGCCAGTAGCCATGCCGTCTCAGAGATTACAGATATCTTGAGACTTTTTGCAAAAATGTATGAAACAAGTTTTTCATTATATTATACATCCAAACAATCTCTGAAGATAACTTTTTTCAGTATAAACTATCGAAAAATGTTTATTACTAATTTTTAAACTTCTCATTACATCATTTTCCAAGGACAGTTTCGATTTGCAGTAGGTTAGAACACAATACAGTGGTTTATGTATAATCTCATTTCTGATTAAAACGTTTTTGTTTATTTTCTTTTAAGTTCTCTAAGTCAAATTACTATATGAAGACAGGTTATACAAGGCATCCAATTAATTCATTAAAAATCTTATTGCTGAAATTTCAATAATTCTTTATTTTCTCTTAGCAAGATTGTCCTGCGTAATTCTACACCTGGATTTACGAAGTAATCTTATTGTGAAACATTTTTTAAAAAATACTCAGAACAGACGGATTCTTAACTGTAAATAGGATGTACAAAAGTAGTTGTGTTCATTAGTCAAAGAATGTTATCAAACAAGGAGCAGCTTTTGTGGGACCCTGTGAATCAATAATCTGCCTTTAATATCAACTGCTAGAGGAAGAAATTATCATCCTTTCTACTACATGACACGGTGTATTAACTTTAACAATAACAGCTAGTATAAGTATAATTTTGTCTCATGGACTCATGAGTAAATAGTAAATGAATTATTTCTTGAAAGCTTTGATTATATAATGAACAACGTATGGACAAATATTTTTGTAAAATTTGAATGTACAAAAGAGTAGAGAACGTAAAGAAATTAAGTAGTGTTGCATATTTAGACCTTTGTGATTTTATACAAATACAAAAAAATAAAAATGTATTACAGTATAAATAATTAAAGAAATTTAGTAAATGTAAATTAAGAAATTACTAACATGATCTTAAAACCCTGACTGAGTTAGGAAAAGATGCTGGAGTGATTAAATACGTTCATGTCAGATGTGATGTACTGTGTGGTGATTATTCTGTCTGTCGATGAGGCCAGAATTTGTGTTATTTGCCAATTGTGTTTGTTGCTATTCCGATTTTGTCGGGAACTATCAGCATTAGCGCAATAAATTATAACTGTAATCTTAGTGAAAATACGAATATATAAAAGTTATATTCAGAAACGTTGTGTTCACTGTCGGGAATAGTAAGTCCTCCCACTATTATTTCAAAATGCAACATTTACATCCGGCTTAACTCATGTAACAAATTGTAATTAATAGTATATGTCGTTTTAAATCTCATTGTCTTTTTATGCAGAAAAGTTTAGTTTGTAAAGTGAAACGCCAGAATCCAAATTGCTCTCATCACCTCAACCTAGAGTGGCTTATTTTCTTTATCTCCTATAGTGCATTGATGGACTGTAATGTGACTTAAGAACTCCAAGAACATTTGAGTAAAAACGTCACTTGCAGAGAAAACAATTTTTGCGTTCGTATCTTAACAGGTGAAAAAAAATTAGTGCTTTTCTTTGCATGAACTTATGGTTTGAAAATGTATCGTTGCACTCATCAGTCTAATGCCATTTTAAGAGGCTCTAAATAGAGATGATTAATATCAATTTTTAATCCAGGAAAGTAACTTTATTGATCAAAGTAATATTTGTTTTCAAAATATGGACACAGTATTAAGTGTAATCAGGTGAATTATTATTCATGTATATATATATTTAAAGGCGCAAGATATTTATTTTATCAACTATTCATATCATGAAAACGTAGTGGCAACTGATTAGTGTAAAATCCTCAAATGTGTCGATCTTTTTTATAAGAAATCAATCGATAAAAAGGCAAAACAACATGAAATTAAAGATTTTTCTACAGTGAAGCTAGATAAGTGATTTTACATCTCTGTTTAGACTATCTGCCAAACACGACACTTTGAAAGGAGAGTGTGGGATAAATAAGAAAAAAAATGTAGATTTTCTTGGTTTCCATATCAGCCAAATATTTATCCAGTATTATAAATATATTTTTAAATATAACTTTTGCAAAATTTGTCTCTAACGTAAAAACAAGCAAATGTTATGCAAATCTATTATTTGATTTTGAAAGATAGATTTCTTCAGTAGTGCTTGCTATTGAAAATATACGCATTATTCTTACTAATTTGGAATTTAAATTTAAGGGTTTTTTTTTTTGTTTCAGGTTTGCGAACATAATTAAAAAGCCTAATTGGCTGAGTATGTTGGTTATCAGTTTACTGATAGCCATATAAGTTCATTACCAGCCCATAGCCTTTCAAAAAATCGATACATAAAAATAAGAAATTAAAACTTTTTTCAGTAAAAATAATATTATTTTAAGATTAGTTCTGAAACTCTCAGTTTGTTTTTTTTTTTATAAATAAGAGTATTAACTTGCAGTAACGTGCTAATAGTAAATTGCTTTATTTAATTGATATATTTATGGGAGTCTTCCGAAATTGAATTTATTTCTTCATTTAAAAGCTTACTGCGCTGCTATCCTATTTAAAAATTGTGTTTATTAAATGGGCGTCATCCACGCCACCCCCATCTCCATTCGTTTCAACATCCCCCACCCACGTTACCTTATAGAAAAATGCCTAAATTATAGGTTCAGCTACCATTTTCTCACCAGGGTTTTAGACGGCATCAAACAACTCCTAAATGTAGAACTCGCTTTGCGATACAAATTTGACAGTATCAATATGCAAGCGCAGCGGGCATCAATAGCCCTGCGTTAGGGGGCCTTCTATGCTTATTCTAATAGATGGCCACGCTTATACACACGTTTGGAGCAATCTAATTAAAATATATTTAAAATTTAGATATTTTAAATTTTCAACACAAATATTTACTACTACATGTGTGCTAGGCTATATAAAAACCAAAACCCATTAGACGACAGTATTAAAAAAAGATATTTGGTGCATAAAATCTTTAAAGATGCTCGGGACTTGACCTAAAACATCAGGCTGACTGCCCATACGACATCAATGGATGAAGCCCGAGTGCTCTGTACACTTATCAGTAGAATTTTTAATGCCTGGCTGTAAAAAGTAAATGTGACTCAGTTAGAAACAATGGAAAACAGACAGTTAGACGGTTTTTTTGCGGTGGTGCACCTATGTAATGCTTTTTGGAATGTATGGGCGAAACCATTTTTTGGAAGGAGGTGGGTTACCGAAACATCATTACGGTTTCGGAAGTGGGACATAAGCTTCATGTGGTGCCTGAAGGTGGTCTTATGATCCCCGGACTAGAGGCAGAGGACCCTGTGATCGCTCCTTCAGCTTGGGAGCCTGCTAAAGAAGCCCCAGACAAATGCCGATCCAACGAAATTCTAATCCCTATGGCAAGAGAAACGGCCTGGTCGTAGACCAGAGAGCGTCTTGATGTTAGCCAGGGAGAGCCGAGAGGCGATCTTATTGGAAGTTAGTCATGAGTACAGCAACCTTTGCCCTGCGCCTTTAATGCCAACTGCTCAAAGAAACATTATGATCCTTTCCTATGTATGACATAATGCATTCATTAACTTAACACGTTCGGCTGATCTAGACACAAGCAAATTACTTGGATGGTGAATGAAAATTGAATTAAATACCTTGTAAAATGTTACAACAAAACTCTGAAAATTGAACAAGTATATAAGTTTGGTTACGCGACAGCAATTTCAGTTTGTTATCAAATATTCATTTTCACCAAAATGCTGTAGAAGATAAAACTGTGAACATGTTAGATATTTCTCTTAACCTTCAGGAAACAGGTTTTATACGATTAACCTGATCATATCTTGAAAAATAATATCAAAACATTCATTTTTTTTAAAAAAAAACGCCAGTAAACACATGAAAGGATGGAATTAGAATGAAGCCAAAATATTAGATACTTATCCACTGTGTTATTGGATGTAAATAAAATAAGAAAAATGTCACTGTGTGAATGGTTACGGAAACACTATAAGGGAAAATTAAGCAATTATTACTGTGAACCTAAAAACAGGCTAAACAATATTGCAGTGATCACAGACGCTTATGTCTTCCATCCGGTGTACCATATGGCTGTTATTCTGTATGTGTCTATCAGGTCTGAATTTGTTTATAATCCGTCTCACTGTTTGTCTCAATATCCGTGTTTCTCGCCTTTCTCTTCTTTAATTTGTACCATTTAATTTTACTTTGTGATATCAGAACGAAATATTCATTTTCAAAACAGAGACGGAGAAGTGACTGTGAGAGGAGTATATTACTACTTAAGAAACAAGTTAATTTAATCAAACTGATAATATGTAAAACAAACATTAAGTATTTCGTATAAGATCTCCATATATGATGATCTTAATTTTATGAACCTAACCAAAAGATAGACAACGTAACAATAAATCGAAGCTTTCTCTACGGTGCTGGTAGGAAATTGATTTCAAAATTCGATTTTTTAATGTTTGCCAAACGGCTCACTAAAGAGTTTGGAACCTAATAATAAAAAGCTCAAAAAGCCAGATTTTTTTGGTTATCAAGGAAGCCAAACAGTTACATTAAAAATGTTGTTTTATTTATTTGTTTATACGGTTGATTGCTTTTCTTTCTATCAGATTTTCTTTCATTTCCTTTAGTAGCCTTTGATTTTAATCGACTGATTTTGCATATCAATAGAACTTTGTTTTCTTGAAAAGTAAAAAAAAAAAAAATATTTTTATAAATTTGGAATTCAAAATGAATGGATGTTTTCTTGATTGTCAGGTTTACAAACAAGGTGAGAGTTCCTAATTGGATAAATAAACTATTATCAGTATTCTAGACATTTTTATGTAAGTACAGTCTAGGATTATTTTAACTAGGTCAGAATGTCTGCATCCACGTGATTTCATAGCTAGCCTATTATCTTTGCAAAAATTGATAACATAAGTGTTTTTTCTAGTACACAGTACATACAAAGCGACAAATTAGAACTGATTTCCTGTATCAAATAATGAAAAATATTTAGCACTTATTTTAAAATTCTTTATTTTTCATGCTCGAACGAAAGTCCTGTCAGATCACAACATACAATGGTGTATGTATAATTTTGTATTTTGTGTAACTAGAAATTTATTTTCAGTTTTTAAATTTCCTTTAGCTGAAATTAATATTTAAAGTCAGATTATGCAACATCTTAGACATAGTATAATCCTCTAATGAAACTTATTTCTGATATTTCAGTATTTTTTTTTGTAAAAAGCATGACTGAAATATCAGAAATAGATTTCATTAGATAATTATATTATATTTATTACGATAAATTAACTCTTGCATACAATATTTGTTTCTTTTTTATTGTTCCGCTCACAACAGGCTGATTCTAGGCTATAAATAGGAGGAAACAAAGGAGTGGCTGAATTTATTAGACAACCAAGTAGCAGCTTCTTTTTCAGCCTCTGACTTTGTCTTTCGATCCAAGAGAAAGAAATTTTCTTCTACATGGCATAATGATTTTAAATTAAGTATAATTGTTATAAGAAAGATCATATTTTGAGAACTTCTTATGAATGAAAAGTGAATGAAATAATTCCAGAAAATATCTCAGGAAACGCTAAAAAAAAAATAACCTCAAAACTTAGAGTAAACAATTAGTTAAAATCCGTCGATGTATGCATGACTGGCTGGAGAGCAGAAAATGAAGAAATGATGGATACTCGCCGTGTAATTTAATCCAGATACAATACCAAATATCGGTGTAAATGGTTTTGGAATTTTGGTAAAAGAAAATTATACAATTACTAACTAACATGACCGTAAAATCTTGACCTTTACTTTAAAAAAAGACGCTAAAATGATTAGATTCGTCCATGCGTCTCTGCGAAGTACTATATATATATCCATAATACTGTTTGCCAATTATTTCTGTAGTTTGTGCTTAATATTTTCCATTATGATTGATGCTATTCTATATTTGTTTGGAGTCGTGATTAATTCATGAAACCAAATTTTTAAAAATCTAAGAAAATTAAATGTAATATATAAAGAAGGTAAACGTTTACAGTAGTATTTTGTTCACTACTGTCATAGTAAGTCCTCACAAAACAACGTCGAGATTTTAAATGTAAACCTTGGTTCGTCTCAGGAGTAACAATGTTGAAATTATTAAACAGGTGCGCCATGTTGATAAATAGAAATCATAGTAATATTACCATTGAAATGATAAAATATGTGCATGGCCTTCAGTACGTTCATTATTGAATTTGTCACTGAGGGTGACAATTCAGTTGCTATTTTCTTACATAAAAATTTCTTTCTAGCTTATTACGAGGCATGTTACCTTCATCTTTTTATAAATTAAACTCACTTAATTTTATTTATGTGTGTGTGTTAAAAGTCTGTCAGAATCTCGCAATATTTCTCTTATTACAACGTTAAATATCAAGCGCTGAGACCATAGCTTCAAGATATTCAGTCCCTTTCCAGATTCATTTCAAAACTTTTTCATACAAAGAGAATTGTCGTCGGGTTTCACGCTGTCGCTGGACAAGCCATCACTCGGGCACCTGATGCCAGCTGCCGAAAGATTAAGGTCCTTTCACCTGCATGACGTAATGCACTAACTTTATAGATTGACACGAGTTGATTAATTGACGAGGACGTTTCACGAAGCTGCAACTAACCGGGTTTTTACAGAATCGACTACCAACCCTGATCTAGTTGGCCAGCAGTGTACTTCCCCCGAGCACTTGTAGAGCGAGTTCCACAGTTAACTCTTTGACCGGCGTTCAAGAACCCCTAACCGTGCCCGTGTAATTGCCTTTACTACGCAACCTTTTCCTTCAAGCTCGCGGTTGTGAGACGCTGTCCACAAGACCGCGAAGCAACGAAATCTTGAAAGGCAAAGTATTTTTTTGCACACAGTTTTAATTAATTTATTTTCCGAAGACATTTTGGTTAAGAATTTTATCTTTGAAATAACGCGCATGCTATATTTTATATTAATACATTGTGCCCATAATGGCTCTTCAAGTATGGAGGAAGATATATCGTGTTTGGTGTTTGTAACACTCGGACGTCGACATTCCTGGAACTGTATACAAGAACAAACTGATTCCTGAGCTTTTGGGTGAGAACCACAACCACGGCTGCCAGTGTACGAATAATAATTATTTTTAAGTCTTAAAAAGTTCGAAAGCATCATGAGAAGTGCACGGATTACTGTTAGAAGTCTTCGTTTGGCATATTAAAGATGAACTATAGCTGATACTCAGTCAATGTTGCTTTGGTAAATTAATCCTTATGTTCACTGCTTCCATCATTTCGTGACTAAAAAAAAAGAAAAATCTTTTTTCTTGTTTTGATATTTCAAATGAAAATAATATCTTTTACCTGAATATTTGTTATAGATGCTTGAGTCATCAATATTTCTGGTAATAATTTTACATTATTTTACAAAATGAAATTATTTTACTTCGTGGAGAATCTTTTGTTTAGGACTAAACAAACCGAGAAAGTTATTATTTACTAAATTTTCCTTTACATATTTTAGGTATGAACTTCAGCACACAGAGTGAAAACCCAGAATGTAATGACTTTTTCTTTTGTTAAGTTGGATGTTCTAACTCAATTATGAACTTAAAATTGGTGACAATTTATTGATAAAGATATTCGATATCTAATTACTAATTTCGCAATCGGACGTTTTATAATTTATTTCTCAAAATTAAGTAAATCGTTAAATGCACCACCATTGTTTTTGTTTCACTGTACGATATCGATCTGAGGTGAAAAATAAATCGTTTAAGTGGAAAGATTACACTAAAAACCGTTTTTATCAATGCATCAGAAATATAGGACACATTAAGTAATTGCGTTGACTTAAGTTGGAGTCATTCCTGATGTCTATTAGATTAGAGGAAACAGTAACCTTTCACTCTAGCTAAAAGAATTTTAATAAAATATGTAAGATATAAAAATATTTTCTTCATGAACTCACATTAAGGTCAATCATTCATATTATAGATATAATGTAGTCTAGAAATCAGTGCTACATACGATTATTTGGAGCCAACCTTGAACGACATACAAGAGAGTTCACTGAGAAATTTGTAGGCGATATGCTTTAAGAACTTGATTGATAAACCTTTTATTGTTTAGAACTTGACACCTGAGTAAATGGTCTATTTTTTTTAAATAAAATTAAAATTTTAATATGTTATGATGCCGCTAAAATGGTCTGTATCATTCTAATGGTAAACTGATTCAAATTTAATTAAATAAGGCAGACACTGTAACCAAAATTATATGAAAAATACTTAGTGGCTAAATACAGTTTCTGAACAACTGTTCGAATTATTGCGTATAAAATTTTAAGAGTGCAAAATGGATACATTTGCAATTCCGATCAAGATATAATTACAAATAGGTCCAAAACATTTCCTTTTATTTTGCACAGTTCAATCCTTTCATTACCTTGAAAATTTCCATCTTCTTTTGAACGTGTAAATAGAAAAATTAAAGTGAATGCCTACAAAAGATGACTGTATTAAAATTACGTGTACAATTATTATTTGAAAGCAAAATCTCTGAAATGTTGTGTTTTAAATACTCATTTTTATTCTAATATAAATTATGAACTGAACTTCCAAGCCTGCAGAATAAATAAAAACTTCTTTTCTATATTGAAAGAATGCGAATCTTTTCTAGAAGGAACTGAAGTCAACAAGCTGTTGTAGTTATTAATGTATGGCTTATTTTCTATCTTCTCAGAAGGTAGAATAAATACGGGTGAGAGTTTCTTTGTTGAATTTAATTAGTGTGTATTTCAAAGGATTGATATGTAGCCAGGAAAATTTAGACGTCCATAAACATCAACGACAAATTTTTTTACTTCTATATCAAATGCCCTTCTACCTACCGGTCCATATCAGCTGTGCATGACACTTGGTGGTAATCTTTCTTGTTTCGACTCGCTACCAAGCGATTTTATAGCGGTAAACGTGGTTTAATGTGTAACTCACAGAACAGCTCACTTTTTTGAACGGAATGTTTTTATTACGTTTTTTGGTAGGGATGTGCTTAAGTAAGCTGGTATGATGTTTCCTTCTATTTCTAATTATATTATTACTTCGCTTTAAATTTCTTTTGGAGTTTAACGGGTCAAACAAATTTCCTCTGGATAAATGGTACGGGGCTTCATCAGCAAACTAACTTTCTTGTCGGTAGCGACTAGAATTTGTTATTTACACATTTGACGAAAACTTGCATTGCGGGCGATAACTCACCTTTCTTTTCGGTTTTATTGTGGTATCACTCATCTATACGTCGGACCTTCATCGTTTATTGTCATGATGGTGGGTTGGTTACGTTGTTGTGACATAATTATAATTTGCATTACATTTAGTGATTTTTAGGCGTCATTAGTATAGGGGTACCCGTTATACGTCCAGGGTACGTGCCAGGAAAATTGGACTTATAACGAAACTACTTATAGCGGAGCGGGATATTATTTGCCATGAGAATCGATGTAATAAGGGGGGGTGCGTTCCGAAAATTACTTTACGTCCAATATTAGACGGAAAGCGAGGCATTTTATCTCATAAGGATCAGTGGGATGAGGGAGAGTTAGGTTCTGCGTCCTTCTCATACCTTGGTGTAGCAGCACTCAACAGTGACAATGACAAATTCAAGTGGTCTTACCTTGAAAGGTTGGCTGGTCGGGTGCGCAGGGGCTGGTTGGTCCGAGTGTTGAGGAGAGAATTAATCGGAGGAGGATGGAGATTCAGGAGTGTGTGTGTGGGGGGGGGGTCATCGTCCACTGCCAACATCCGTGAGAACGTCATCCATGACATCTCCTGAAGATCATTCAGCCAAGTGTTGAGCATCCTCTTCGTCTTCTCCATCGACTGGCTCCGTTGGCGAGTTATCTCGTTTGAAGCGCGCTGAGGCATTTCCTGGCCCCCTTCTTCGAGATATCGCCACTCTTATTACGTTGAACTACGTCCAGCTTCGCATCAAGAGTCACGCTACTGTGAGAAGAGGACGTAAATTCGGGGCCGATGCGAAACGACACGTATATGATTTTCACAATTTTTTCAGAGGTACCCAAAAATTCTATTATACTAGCGCGCCTGCTTCGTTAATGCCAAAGAAGTTTCTGTAAAGTTAGGTTTCGATACCTTTTAAACGTATGGAATCACGCCACAGATCTTTTGGTAAGAAGACGACAAACGTTTGGGTGCCCTCCAAAAGTGGCAAGGCGAGATGCATGGCCCCTGTCATCATCTCGTCCTGTTCTTCTCAGCAGAACAGCGCAATATCACGAAATGACTGCCAGCCAGGTATCTTCATTAAAGTATCTAAGTAACATTCGTAATATACATTTTCTAATTTGTTAATATGAATTGAAACTAATAAATGGTTACGACAATAATTTAAAGCAAACAGGCAAAATGTATATTTGTATAAAATTTGGGAAGTTCGATATTTAGGAGAAGTTCCAACTTGGTTCCTTATTGATGTTTTCTAATTCAACTTGATGAATGACAATTATCAAACAAGCAAACATATAAATAAGAGGAAAATTCAATTAAATTTGAATTAATTTATAGTAACGACAATTATAAAATGGTAACAAAAGTCTCATGAGAAACCTAGGAATTACGGAATTATTTTGAATAATTTGAAGCGGTGATTCTTCAGTTTTCTGCTGACGTCACTGAAATACCAGAATTTATTCACCGGTTAAAACTGGAACAGCTATTGATTTTTAGTTCTTATATTATTCACTTACAGTAAATCATCGAGTAGCACGGGTCATCATCCTAAATATCTGTTAACAAGCGATGCGTTTTAATAAAACGCCGTCTTCATACAAACGACCAGATGATAAAGATGTAAATCATTCATAGCCGGTGGTTCGCTGAGTCATCTCTTACGTCACAAACACGTGCTTCTTGCATTGGAGGCTGCTTCCGCTCCCCGACTGTGACGAAAATAACAGAATCGAGTAAATACTCATAATGGGAGTCATAAAAAAAACAACAACAAAAAACATCATCATGTTGCAATATATATATATATATATATATATATTTACTCGATCGATCCTTCTTTTACGCCACTGTTTGTGTTGGAGGAGACGGGCGGGGCGGGAATGGGGCAGCGGTAACCTGAATATGTAGTTATGGGCACCGTTCTCCTTCAGAAATTGAAATAATTCGGCTGATGAAGAAGTAGCGAGGAGACACCGTGGTACAGCGGATGGGTCGATTGTTGTTTTTTCTCTCTCCTCCTTCTCGGTGATGTGAAACTACAAAAAAAAAATGGCGGGTTCTAGTTTTAAATAGGCGATAGATGAGCGCAGGCGGCTTTCGGATTCCACAACAAGGAAAGAGAAGACGAGATTGGGGGGGGGGCAAACTCTGTCGGGAAAAAAGCCAACGTTTTTCTTCTTCCACCCAATATTGGGGTATCAGTAAAATGGCTGCGATTTTGTTACGGTGGGAGTTATTAGGGAGCACCGTCGGTACTTAGTGTTTCAGTAAGGGGCATAGGAATCTAAGAAATGCGGGCGTCTTCACTCTATTCATTTAGCTCACCTGTGATAAACTGTGTCTAGACTTTCACGGGTTGGCAGTAGTTGCGACAGCCACAGGTATTCTACCGATCGCTCCACCAGCAGCTCACAGTCCATTCCGACCAGTTCAGCCGTCGTACGCCAGTTCACCGAAAACCAGAAGACCGGGAAATGTTGTCTTTCTGAAATAATAAACCGACCCAGAGACAGACGCACCATACAATTAACAACGACCTTTATTACATGACTTGGCGTTCAAGAAACCGTTTCTAAAATCGATAAAACATAACGGTAGATCGTTCGCGTTATCTTTACGTTTGGTTTGCAGACTTCTCTAGAGTTATGAGCCAGGACAAAATGAAAACAGTACCGGAGTGCCCGCTTGTTTAGGATTTGGATATTCAAGTTTGCCTGTTTTGTCATTTCAACAGTTCACTTAGTTTAAAGCCAGAACTAAAGAATCTGCCCCGTTGTTTTATTTTAAATTTAGAGTATAACATAATAATTTGGCTCTTTTGGTTTAGATATTATTATAAATTTGATAAAAGTGAGATTTGTGTTTTTTTTCTATATATATATATAAATTCCACACTGTACAACTCTATTTCTTGGTGTTGGTCTCAAAATAACTCACCTGAAGTCCACACCGGATAACACGAGATCATATTATTTTAGTTTTTTTTTTGAAGAAAATTGTTTGTTATTTAAAACAATTTCTGAAACATTTTAGCATATTTTTGGGAATTAAAAAAAAAAAAAAATTTGTCGCTCTGAGAGATTGCCTTTCGACGGCAGTGGCATAGCGGTATTATCACTTTCCTTAAAACGCTAGCCAGTCTACACATTAAGAAAACGGAGTCTTCTGTGTATACACAACTACCTGCCACCACGTGATCAATCAGTAACTACCGACAAGAGAAAACGAAGCGCAGTGTCTGTTACTCTCTGTTGATCTACTCTAATGCCATAGCGTTGCTCCTTTTGGTATACGTTTGTCTCCCAAAACGTTTTACTAATTTTATTAAGTGGAGCCTTTTGTTTTGTCTTTAAAAAATTGTTGATGATTCAACTGGAGGAGATATTCCTTCAGAAATGTTCAGATTTCATTTATTATAGATCACATGATCAACATTAGACAGAGAATCGGAACCTAGACCCGAATGCGGTGCTGCATATATACGATCATCCTTGGTATTTCTTTCTTTGTAAATATATATATATATTTTAATGTAAGATATTTAAATTGTTTCTGCTAGATGAGATACCTGTAAAGTGATCTTTACCTTGACAATATTTTTATTTAATAGTTTGGTGACAACGCCTAGTGCAGAGTCTTGTAAACAAAGATATTTGATTTAATTTTAATTTACCAAAACTTCAAAATAATTACTTCCTTTTCCATAAAAATATGATTTCGAAAAGTAGATTTTCTTCAGAAAAAATTATTTAGCTTTGTCTCACATTCAGAATCATTTCAGATCATCCTTTACCCTTCCTTTCCGCTTTTGATTTTTATATTTTAATGGAAAATACTTTTCTTTTTCCCATCGTTCTTTTGAGACATTAGTAATTTGTATCTAACTTGCATACGTTTTCTTAAAGAACATTTGTACTATAACATAAACTTCTAAATATTAATTTAAACTTTTATTAACGATGTCATTAAAATGAAGTCTCGCATTCCGGAAATACGTTTGCTTTCTATACCTTTAAAACCTGAGTGAACATAAACAGAACAGGTGAAGGAGATCAGTGGGGGAAACTTCAATTGTGGACGATGATGTCAGATTAAGAAAGAAAAATTGTTTTAAATGTAGATTAGCAGAAGAGCAGAAGTAGATGATGAACTAGGAACTACATTGGAAAGTGACGAAGGAATGATAAAGATAGTTTAGCGTGAGCGTATGACCGCCATTCGATCCCTGTCTCCTCTCGTGAGTCGAACCGCGTCCCTTATTTCCCGAACCTTGTTCACGTTTTCTTTTGCATGTCATTAAGAACATTCAACTGTTAAATCACCCACGCTGGATTTACATCTTTAACTGAATTCTCTTTAATGTCAACGGGAGGCTTAAGAAATGTTCGGAAATGGAAAACGTACAGCAAAACCGTAGATAGGATGGTTTTCGAACAAACGAAGATCAACTGCACATAAAGTGAAGTAAACATGTGTGAGATGGGGATAGAGTGGCGCTCACGATGCGCAAACTTCAGCTGCTGGTTCAGTGATTGAAGGTTCCAGACTTTGGAAATGATATTAAGAAATAGTAACAGGATTAAAGCAAGCTGCCAGTCCTTCTCGGGGGAAAGAAAGATGCGGATCCTCAAGAACCAAAACAAAACACACTGGTGTCACTGAGAGAGAGAGAGAGAGAGAGAGAGAGAGAGAGAGAGAGAGAGAGAGAGAGAGAGAGAGAGAGAGAGAGAGAGAGAGAGAGAGAGAGAGAATTTAACTTACGCGCGAATATTCGTTGTTAAAGTGGAGAGAAAATATATTCTACTTCAAGAGGCTGAAGCCAACAAACGACCGCCTAAATCCAGAAAGTTACTTCTGCCCTGTCATTAAAGGGTTTTTGACTTGAGAAAATAAACTTCTGACAAATTTCATAATCGTTTTCAAATTTGAATCTCTGCAGACCAACATTACTTTTAATACTCCGCCCTTTACGTAGTTTTACGTATTAACCTGAGTTTGGAATTGGCTGTGTTGGTTACTTTAACATAAAATGCTTAGACTTTTGATCTCAAGTAGGAAACTTTTATTATATTTTCGACATTTTTAATAAATATTTCACAAATGTTTTGAATTCTGGATTGCGGTTACAGAAACAGTATTTACGTTTAAGCCAGACTGATGCTTCTGGTTAAGTGTTAATCTGGATAAATTAGTGTGCAGAAAAAAAAACTAGATATAATATGAAAAATACAGACAGGAACAATATATTCTTTCTGACAAAGTTTTCAATTCTTTATTATAATGTCTAATAACCGGCCGATCTATTAATAGGCCAAAAATTGTCTGATTAAGCCGCGACATATCCCTCCCTGGCTGACACCTAGTGGGTTCTGCCTTTTTAAAATCCAGGTCATGGTAATCGGAATCTTAACAAATCAGCTGCGATCATTTTTTCTTGGTTCGCTGCCATGAAGTCGCTTTTTTTTTTTTTTTTTGGTCTTATACTTTTCTTATTAATCCATTTCTGTAAAAAAGAACAATAATAATAATAATAAAATTGCATGAGATCGTTCTTAAGATACTTTTGTCAATCGATCACTACATTCTCACGATTTTAGGGTCGCGTCTTATACACCAACTCTAGACAAATTATTTAAAAAAAACAAAAAAAAAAACAGTCAAACCAAATCGAGATGTTCGTGACCATGAAAAAAAATTAGATTACTTACTTACCTTTGTTTACCTGTCAGAACAGCATTTTTTTTGCCCCATGAACAAACCCGCACTGTTTATTCTGATGATGGCAATATTAGTAGAAACGAAATATTGGTGAAGTCATAGCAACTCGATTACATTGTTCTCCTAACCGCCATACTTTACCCTTCCTTCTCTCTGTAACAGTTTGATGATCCCAGATAATTTTACATTTGTTATTATAAATTAATTTTTTTCACGCAATATATTTTTCTTTTTGTATATCTTATTTAGGCACGAAAAAAACTGCTTATCTGTGAAATATTGGTTGTATTCACGAGTCAAACAATGGAGCAAGACGGTATTATGAACCATAAATGTCACCGATGTTTTCTACTCGAAGAGAAGGTATGACTATTTCCTTAACATGAGATACTACAGGGTGTTTCAAAAGTAGCAGTGCATTGAAAGAAATACTTATATTTGATGTGTTTGTGAACTATAAATTTAAATATTCACCTTTTTACTTTCGCCAGTATAATAATTGGGAGACGTGTTGCGTTCGGAATGCCGTCGCCTCGGATGTCAGAACTGATAGCGAGGCTGACCTAAATTGTCGACTGCTACAGTAGTATTTCTGAAGTAAGCCATAAAGAACGACCCTTCATGTCTTCGATATGATGGGAAGTACGCTAGTGGTGTGCGGAATTTGTTTCTGGAGAAATTCGGTGAGGAACGACGGCTGCCTCGTCGAAATCGTGTGAAAGCGTTAATCGTAAATTGTGGGGAAACTGGTAGCGTTTGAAACGATTCTCGAACTGGTCGGGCCGAAGGTTGTGACTGGTTATGGCAGCCATTTGTAAAGAAGCCCCCCAAAAATCGCTCAGACGTTTGTCGCAACCGCAGGTATCTCACTGACCTTTAAACGTAGAGCTGTTCGTAAAAAGAAGTGTTTTTTTCTTTTTTCCCATATAAAGTACGTGTTGTTTGTAGATTTGCACCCAGAGATGCATAAAAGTGGGTGAAATTCTGCCGATGGTTCCAAAATATTGCAACAAAAAAAAAACAGAAACAGAAAAGGGAGAACAAGTTTTAGACTGTACCTTCTTTGGGGATGAGGCGTGTGGCTCCACCTGTCTGGCTATATGAACGCCAGAATTTGGGCCACAGACAATCCTCGTACAACATTTGAAGAAAAACAGCATGGTTTACAAATTGGCGCATGGTGCGCTCTTTCCAGAAGACGTGTCGTCGGATCAGTGTTACTTTTTTAAATAACGTTAAATTTTGAACTGCGCACTAATGAGATTTTCCGCCACTTTTTTCTCTCCAACAAACCAACTGAAGACGAGAAGCGGGACGGATGGTTCCGCCAGGACGTGCATAACATCTTTACTTCGCTGCACTGTTACTTTTGAGACACCCTGTATATTAACTTTTATATGTACAAATGGTATAGGAAAATTCATATCTAGAAAGCTCTTTACGAATGAAATTAAATAAAATGATTTAAAAAAAAAATACATTTCAAAAATACAAATGATATCTTGATGAACATAGTATTCGATTTGTAAGATCAATGATGCACACACGAAAGAATAGAGTGCAAAAAAATTTTTTTAAATAGTAGATAATTTGTTGCTATGTAATTGGATCAAGATAACAGGAAAAAAAATTTATATCACAATGTAAATGGTTTAGGTATTCTGGTAAATGGAAATTATACAAATACCACCATGACCATGCGGGCCTTCTCTGTAGTTTAAAACAAGGCTGAAAAAGTTTAATTTGTTCACGTGTGTTATATGAAGTTCTATAATGCAATTATTATTCTCTCTATCAATTATTGCTATTGTTTATATTTAATATTTTATACAGTATTTACTTCCATTCCGAATTTCATTTTAATAATATATAAAATATCTCTCTATAAAGGGATAAATAGTTTCTAATTCACTTTCGGAAATGTTAAGCCTTCACAGGATAAATTCATATTTTAAAATATAAGTCCAACTTCACCCCAGTGATAAAACTTTTTAACCGGCAACTTTAGCCAGATATCAAATCTTATTTTCATTCCATAAAACGAAACTCTCCTGAACTAACAGAAGACAAATTATGGTGATCTCACCAATTAACGTACATTTTTTTTGCCCTCGCTTCGCAGGTATGGGGTGACATTACCCAGCTGGATGCTTTCATAAACTCGGTATACCTTTTGTGAACATTCGTAAGGAAGCTTCAGTTGGAACCGGCGAAAACAACCTTTTATTATTATCTTTTCGGTTAAGAGAAAAAATAGTGTCTGTTCCATCGAGGTTATTAATGATATAAGCGGTTTCCAGATTTGGATATTTCAAAGAACATCAACGAAACACAATAAAGCAAAGTGTATCAATTATAAGTAAATAAAGAAAAAAATTTAAAATTTTTTGCCTTGCAAAAAAAAAAAATCTCAGTGATCGGTAACAACATTCAAAATAAATATCTCAGTTAAATTATTTTATACCAGGATGGATTAAATTTGATCTTATTAATAAGCTAATAAGCATAGTCGAATTTTTTGTAACAACTATAAATTTTCTATATTTTTTTGCATGACAAAGTCTAATTAAACAGGAAAAAAATAACCATGATTTTAAAATTGTAACAGTATGAAAGCTAACGTGGAAATGTATTCATTTTTAAAAACGTATTATAAATTATAACAGTTTGAATTATTTATAAGTATTCAAAAGCAGACATATGGATGCTAGTTAAGGGTGTCGTATCAGGTTCTGGACTTCAACTGAAACGAGTTTTTCTAATTTTTATATCTGAAACAAAACTTTTGTTCATGGATGTGTGAAAAACTTTCCATTTTAGATTTTTCGTGCGCTGTAAATAATAGTAAATTAAATGTATAAAAATATTACAGTTTTTTTTTTTTTAAATCGGAGTTTGAATCGAATTTTGAAAATACACCGTTGTATTTATAAACGAACTTGGATTTTTGTAAGAGAATTTAGATTAAAAAAAAAAAATCAATATGTAGTTTCAATCCAGTAGTGTGACTTAACAGATGAAAGCAACATTTGTCTTCAGAATATTGACGATATATATCAATTTTAATCAAATGAATTACAAATCAGGAACCCATGCTTATAAGTGTTAAATAGTTATCATCAAACAGATCGTGTAAAATAAGTATTAGTAACTAGGTTGTATAAAATCTTCAAAAATCTTTGTTATTTCTTTAAGAAACTAAGCAAAAAGTAAACAACAAAAATTTAAACTTCCTTTTTATTTAACGAAAGATGGATAATGCATTGAAAGGTTGTGATCTACATAGAAAGGTTTGGTACGTACCACAAAAAATGGTAACTTATTTAATTGTTTTATTTACCAAAATGAATTGTTTTATTTATTTACTTTTTAAACTGCTACTGAAGTAAATGGTAAGAAAAGTTATGAACAAGTGCTTGATTTAAACGACTGTTTTCACGTACAAGTAGTACTTTACGATCCTACTGATCAACTACATTCCTACTTATTTTGAGTTCATAATTTGAGAATATTCTTGATTATCAGGTTTGAGAACATGAACTATTCGGACACATATATACTATACTATTCCTTTTTTATGCTAGAACAGGTCAAAATGTTATTTTAACGTGGCCAGCAAGCCTGAAGCCACACCAGTTCATAGCTAAGTTCTTTTCCAAATTAATTTACCAGTTTATTTTTTTTCTTTTTTTAGCAGAATACACATAAAAATAATAAATATTTAAAACTTTTCAATATAAAATATATCGAAATGTTATTTGCACTATTTCTTACATTTCCTATTCTTTATGTTCTAAAAAACGTTTATTCTTGCAATCAGAACATAACCGTGTTAGAGTGCACCACGAGTAACTTTTTATTTAATCTGTAAAACTATGTTTTATCTTTACGATAATACAACTGGGATTATACAGTTATTTGTATGTAAATAAATCTTTCTTCCGCATAGCCAACTTTGGTCAGACTGCTGCTTCTTCATTGTAAGTAATAAGTAAAAGGATAATTACTTCGATCAATCAAACAATGCTGTCCCATCTGAAGATCCAACAGTCCACCTTTAATTTCAAAGGTCTGAAGAGAATGTATGATTTGTTTCTGTACACGACATATTTTATTAATTTTAATACGTACAGCTTATTATTATAATTATATTCTGAAACATATTATTAATAAAATAGATAAGATCATTTCGGACCCTTACCATGTTATGAACGGCCTATAGTTAATAATTATTAAATATTCATCAGTGTACATCTGAATGAATAATGTAGGAAAATGAATAAATTGTATAAATTCACCGACTTTAAAATTGCATTGAGATTTCAATCAGGAATATCTAATAAAATATAAATCAGAGAAAATTCTCATAAATGTAAATTATACAATTACAAACAAGACTTAACAAGATTGTTTTTCATTCAAAGACAGATACTCAAGTCACTAAATACATTCATTACAAATATTTGACGTAATGAATGATCTTGAAGCTAACAGATACTTTTGTTTTTTTTTAAAAAAGATTTCCTTCTTGAATTATCAGGAGCTGTCAGAATCAATCTAATAAAGTTGTCTATTAATTTTATATAAATTCTAAAAGGTCCATATATTTTTAGTTTATGAATGGAGTACAGACAGATAAAGATAACAACACTCGATGACTCAAAAACTTTTACAGAATTAGTTTAGAACAGAAAACGGAACCCGTCAGACTTATTCTTCCCACTTAAAATCTTTAGACATATTTTTCACGAAACAAACTCTATCATACACGTATATGGTGCATAGGAGATATCTGCCTATTGTAGTTTGTCTTTTGCTGGTATAGCACTCGTCCAAACATTGTGAACCAATAAGAATGGAATTGATCAGCTATATAAATCATCATCTACATGCTTGTAATATCGATTCGATATCAAAGATAATCGTTTTTCAGAAATTGTAGAGAGAACTGACTGCAATTATGGTAGATATTTTCACGAATAACAACAAATTGTCATTAATCTGATGATGACCTGGTAAACTTATAGCGAATAATTTGTGTATAACGTCACCCTAAACGTGAAAGGGTAAAACGCATAAATAAGAAAATAAAAGATACGATTAAAACCAAGCTTTTAAAAAGCTGATCTAATGTTTTAAAACAACGATCAAACGATAACATGCATAAAGTATCTCTTGTGACAAAATATCTGCATTATCCGACTGTCATTGGATTCCTTGGTTTAATTAATTCGCTATTTTCCATTTGCTGCTATTCCGTATTTGTCGTAACCTTCATCATAAATCAAATATAGCAAAATGGTAAATTAATTCTGTTCAAATATCTATGCACAAAAATCCGTAAACAATATTAATGTCTTAAAAATAACGCATTAACGGAGAGAGAAAGTAAATAATTGAAACATTAGTTTTTTTTAAATTTAAAATCTACATCCGGCTTTAACTAAAATAACATCAGCTGAATGAAGTAACATACGTCAAGTTCTAAATCCTGTTCTTAATTTATGAAAAAAAGAAAACGAACTTAATTTTAAGTATAAGTTTCTAGAAGAAAACGTAGTCTGTTCTCTTCTTGAGTCTTCCCCTTAACTCGAATAACAGCTATAACGATGGTTGCCGCTTGACACATTTCGAACTAACAATTAAATAAATTGTAGAAATATTATATGGAAACTGAAACTGAATAGCTATTTAAACTTAGATACTAGCATATGATCTTGACTTTATATCAAAGACATGCTTTTCAAAATTTCTAAGGAGAATTAATTATAAATATGCAAGTTATTTTTTCAGGAAAACTCAGGAAATAACTCATTTTTTTGAAGAATTGAAGTGACCCATTACCGAAAAACTTATAGTAAGTACTTTTTAAACAATCTAGTTTAACCATCTCACGTGAGATACTATGCTGCCATTACTCTGTGTCAGTTATTGCCGTAGCCTGTGTTTAGTATTTCCTACTATCAACGTTGCCATTCCATAACTTTTTGGAGTCGTGATTAATTCAGGAGAATCAAATTTTTATTTTAATTTCATTTTTAAAAAGTATAATAAACATCGCCAAACCGAAATATAATCTAGTGACCTGAACGATGGCAAAGTGTATCGGTTAGAAGGAATAATAAATTTAAACAGTCCTTTCTTTAATTGGAGAGGACGTAACTGGAAGAAAAAAATTGTCAGTGATGACAAAACCTTCCAAAATAGTATTACCATTAATTTTTTAAATTTTTATTGTTGTAGATTGCTACCAGGATAAAATAAAATAAAAAGATCTTATGATACAAACATGGCTAAAACCTTTAAAATTAATAAATGTTATGTTTTTGCTTAATAAAGCGGAATTAAATATGCAAAATTTGCATAAAAATATAAAGCTTCTGTGTTTAGGTGTATAACCCTTTGAAATATTCCACATACTTTATGGGAGAATAACCAAAAGTAAATAGCTTTAGGGAATTCAAAAGCGGACATATAGAAGTAGTGTGTCGAGTCATAAGTATAACTAGAATAGAGATTTTCCAAGTGTTAGATATAGAGAAACAAAACCTTTGGCCATCGCTGTGAAACGCTTTCTATTTGGAATTTGTATACCCTATAGACAATAATAAATTAGATGCATAGCAATATTCAGATTAAAATAAAATAATTTAAATTAAACAAAGGTTGTAAATATATCGTTGTAATCATAAGAAGGTGCTTTTAAGGTGTTTTTTTATAAAGAAGATCAGTGGCTACTTTTAATCTAATAGCGCAACTTGACTGATTAAAGCAATATTTATTTTCAAAATATGAACAGTAAATTAACTGTAAACATTTGAATTAATATTCATGAATAATAATAATAATAATAATAATAATAATAATAATAATAATAATAATAATAATAATAATAATAATAATAATAATAATAATAATTTAGTTTATTAACATGTGTAATTTCTGTATTGCTTGAAGTTTGTTGAATGTTTAAAATAGCGAAAATTTAATCTTTCTTCTTTAGTTTAATTTTTTGTAAGCTTATTACAGATTTTGTTCAAAGACGTACAGGTAACTAAATAGAAATGACGACGCAAAGTTTGATAGTTACCTCCCTTGTAAATTCTAGATAAGGATCTGCATTCTTTTTCTTTGGAAGACAACTTAAGTGAGTGTTTTCATTATTTTTGGAAATTTCTACGGATCACAAAGCGATGATGTGACCGTATAATAAGTACATGGAGAAATAATACTGTCTGTTTGGCGCAGGTAGTTGGCCATATCACGCTTGTGATTTTTCGCTCTTTTCTTCGTTATGTTTTATAGAAGTGGCGGCTAATATTTCGTTCAATTTAATTAATCCGTCTCTCTCTCTCTCTCTCTCTCTCTCTCTCTCTCTCTACTGACGCAATATTTTTCTCTCTGTGTACTGACGTCATCTCTCTCTGTGTACTGACGTCATCTCTCTCTGTGTACTGACGTAATCTCTCTCTGTGTACTGACGACACATCTCTGTGTGTGTACTGACGTCACAACTCTCTCTCTGTGTACTGACGCCATCTCTCTATGTACTGACGTCATATCTCTCTATACTGACTTCATCTTTCTCTGTGTACTGACGTCACCTCTCTCTGTGTACTGACATCATCTCTCTCTGTGTACTGACGTCATATCTTTCTATACTGACGTCATCTTTCTCTGTGTACTGACGTCATCTCTCTCTCTCTTTCTACTGACGTAATATTTTTCTCTCTGTGTACTGACGTCATCTCTCTCTCTGTGTACTGACGTCACATCTCTCTGTGTACTGACGTCATCTCTCTCTGTGTACTGACGTCACATCTCTCTGTGTACCGACATCATCTCTGTGTGTGTGTGTGTGTGTACTGACGTCACAACTCTCTCTCTGCGTACTGACGCCATCTCTCTCTACTGACGTCACATCTCTCTATGTACTGACATCATCTCTCTCTCTATGTACTGACGTCACAACTCTGTGTGTACTGACGTCATATCTTTCTATACTGACGTCATCTTTCTCTGTGTACTGACGTCATCTCTCTCTCTCTCTCCCCCCTCCATCTTATTTTTCCTAAACCAGAAATATTCAGACAATTATAAACAAATAGAGAAATTGTTTCGAATCGAATAGCATCCGAGCGATGGTGGCGTACAACGATAAAAAAAAACCCACTTCCGAGTGGTGATATGTGGGGGAAGAGAAGGGCGACAGGGTCTGGCTAACAAAGATCTTGAAGGAAATTAATTGCTAAACCAATATAAATGCAAATACCAATCGAGAAATAACGAACCGGATACTGGTTTTATTAACCTTGCCCCTCTTGGGGGTTCAGAAGAAAACAAAAAGGTAATCGCCTTCCATTCCGACTGATGGCCGGGATCCCTGTTGGACAATGCGATCGATTCCGATCTCTGTATTGACGTCGCCGATTTCCTTACGTCCGTTAAAAAAGTCCTAGAGTCTCTCCGAATTCTAAAATATAACCGATCGCGAACTTTCCAAACATATGTTAGTTCTTTTGAAAAAAAAAACACTTCATAAATAACCAGAGATAGCTGTATGTATCTATGAAGATCAGTAGTGCATTTAAAAAAAATTTTTTTTAAATTAGCAAACTCGAGATACGTTTTTTCTCACGGGAAACTGAATTTAGCAAAAGTTAAGAAAAGTATAAATCTAATAAAAAGACATGTTTCAGATAAATGAAAAGAGGAGGGTTAAATACTTAGCTTTAAGGTTGGATGTGTATTCGCTCAAAAGTATGTTCACAGATAAAGAAAAAAATACAGTTGTTATTATATGCAAGCAAACAAAATGGATTCTCTTCAACGGAAGGAAAGGTAACTTAAATATCAACAACAACAAAAAAGAGAGAGAAAGAAAAGTTGGCAGATAATTTTAATATGGACGTTACAATCTGATAAATATAAATCTGTATTTTTTAAACGGAGGTCAAAACAGGTAATCGTCTAATGTCCTCACCTGTGAATGATGTAACGTCACATGACACCAAGATTCCGACAAGTATGTATTTTAAAGGGCCACCACCGCGCATGCATGAAGTCCCGTGGTTCATGAACTGGCCCCTGTTACAGGTTTTCACTGTCTGTGTGGCACGAACAGTGAACGTCAAGGATGACACTCATTCCACCGAATTAATTAGAACAAAAGGTTTTAACCAACAATAGGTACTAAAGGTTTCGTATATACAGTAAAACCTCGATTTAACGGACTAATAAGAGGGGAGGGGGTGTCCGTTAGTGCCGGGAGTCCGTTGAATCCGGACTTTACATACGCATGCGCAAAAGGCGCCCAAGAAATAATTTTTTCGAACAGCTCAACCTGGACTTTTGTCGGGAGACCAGACAGCGTCCGTTGAATGGGTCATTTAAATCTAGGTTTTACTATATATTAAATGTACATAATTTTACTCATGTATCAATAAAAGCCATTGCAAACAATAAGGAGGTAAATAACGGAGTCAGCGACAGTAAGAGATGAGAGTTTCAACAACCAGCGACAGAGGCAGTTTGTAACAACTGATTGCGTAGCGCCATCTGTTGCAAGAACGAAAAAAGAAGGAAAATAGTATTACGGATGCATTGCTATGGAAGAGAGTGTGGTTAGTAAAAGATACCTTCCGACCACGTAAGGGGCCGCTCTGTCTAGGTGTTGCAGCTCTGCTGGCGACGACTTGGTTGCGAGATAAAATTAACTGCCCCCGCTGAGTTTGGGAACCTGCTTTAGCGAGAAAATCGCACAGGTGAGTCTGACCATTCAATTTAGAACCCCCGGTTAAATTTTAAGTAACTCGAGTCGCTGCAGCATCCTTCCCGAATTATTAGTTAAAGAAGAAACAGCCGAACAAACGGTTCTCTTTTTTAAAAAAAATCACCTTCCAATTGTCTATAGATTCATCTCAGCAGTTCCGCCATCGTGAAGGTCTCTCATAATTTGAATACGTATTTGTTTAATGTCTGGCGCATTTTTTAAAAAAAATATGCATCTTTTAGATGGAGCAATCACCACATCAGAGTCCCGTCCTTCGTGGCGTGACGGGATTTAGGGGACTGTTCTGCGCGCGCAGGCTTCCGAGAAAACGAATAGCAGGTGTGCGACATGGCAAGGTGTCGTGTAGATGGGTGCCACCAGTCTTTGGGCTGTCGAAGCATTATCGTGCCGGATGCGCGCTGTCGCCGTTAAATACCGGTCCCGAAGAGCGTCAGCGGTGACACAAGACAAAGAGCTGTCGGACGACGCATAGTTTTGCACCCACCCCCGCCACGAAGCGTCGCAGACATTCAGGGAGGTGGGGGTTGGAGCGCGAGTCGAAGAACGGCGACCGCGTCGAGGATAACTGCTCCAAAAAGGAGGCGTACGTGCGAAGAGAAGAGAGATGGGCCCCGTCAGGTCCAAAACCAGCAGCACCGGTTGTCTATTCTGTACTCC
Organism: Nautilus pompilius; assembly: GCA_018389105.1. Classification (NCBI taxonomy): domain Eukaryota; kingdom Metazoa; phylum Mollusca; class Cephalopoda; order Nautilida; family Nautilidae; genus Nautilus; species Nautilus pompilius. The sequence goes on along the minus strand of JACATO010000663.1, from coordinate 731,050 downwards.
GACGAGACCAATTCCAACGTTTCGCTTTCAGTGGCCGCGTCGGAGTTGGCAAAAGCCTGAAAATCTGACAATCGCACCTGCTTAAAGCGCTACCACTGCTTTAACAAAACGTGGCATTTCGGGAAACATATCTGGACGGTGCGATGGTCTGTCACACTTCTAGAACAACAACTGTGTGCGGTCCACCCTAAGAGCTCTAATATGAACTCACATATACGGATCATCTCGACCGGATTAACTGGTCCATTGTTCAGTTGTGCAAACGCAATGACCTGCAACCAGATCTGGACCGCGTGGTTACCAAGAAAACGATTCGTTCCATGTTTAACTGGTTTCAGGTTATAAATGTTGCACATGGTGGGCAAACTAACTAATATCTTTTTCCCCCCCGTTCTTTGTACATGCGTCACAAGTATTGCCCCTAACGCTCGGTTTAATAAGGCGGGGAGCACCCTATCTCCATCACAGCGCGAGAAATAGCGGCAGATCAAGTCCGTCCTGTTGACCAGAAGCTCCTTCCGTTCCTTGACCTCGGTTTCTGGTCGTGTTGTGCCGAGTTTATTGCCGATATAATTGTTGCGAACCGGAGCTAACGTAGTTACGCTCCGGCAGCGGACTTCACGACTTCCGGTTTTTACCGGCACCAAGCTTCTCTTCTTTGGCTCGCTCGCCGCCCGCTTGTGGCTATACAGGCCTCGAATATCCACAAGGAGGTTCTATTCGATGCCCTGTCGATAGATGACGTCAACAACTTGTGGGTGGGTTCTCCTACACTTCTTCCGCTTCCGCCCAGGGCTTTTTTTTCCGATCGGAATTTCTGAGGTATGTCTGAAGTGAAATCAAAATATCGGAATGAAACAAAACACAGGGACAAAAAATAAAGAAAAAAAAACACTAACCGAAGATTATTTTTCCTACGAGCTGGAGAAATAACAGAGACGGTTCGTCCTGTGATATCACACCTGTCCTTTTGTCTCTATAGAATAGTATCGCTTATCTAGAAGCAGTCAGGTAAAATCTCCAGAACAGTCTTCCGCACAAGACACCTCCGGTTCGATTATTCGGATGTTTACTTTTAAATTCGAATTTCTTTACGATGTTTTGTTTGTTTTTTTTTTTGTTCTTTCCCGTCTCTTTCCAGCACTAATAGAAGGTATTTCGAAAAATCCTGTCTAATAACTTTCTCAAAAATGGCTGTGCTATGCCGTCCTGAAGAATCCTTCCTCTAAAACAGAAGAAATTAGCAAAGACACAGAGAAAAGAACAATGATTTTTAAAAAATCTTTTAAGCTATTTTCTGTTCATTCAATTTCAGATTTAGAAATCAAAGTGCAAGATAGTTTTATAACAAATAATTCTTTGCGTTCTAATCTTAAGATGTATGTTCCATAAAATATGAATAGTGCTTTCTCCTTTATTTATGACTTCCTGCTTTCCAAGGTTTTATCCTGTTTGCTGAAAGCTACAAAGAAAGGAAGTGTCATTACTTGTTCACCAGGTGGCGCCATCTTTTTTTTTTTTTTACCGCGGTTACAAGCCAGACGTGATTTGCGTAAATCTATTCGTTAAAGAAAAAAAGTCTTTTAATTTCCATAATCTGCGCACGGTCTTACCGTATAAAATAAAAGGATATATTAAAAAGTTAAACGGATTACTGAGAATCTTGAATTAAACATCGTAGTGTATGAAGAAATCCGAAAGTCTACAGGAAAAAAATAGAATTTACTGTTGTTTGTGTTTAACTACTATATGCGGTTTAATAATAATAATAATAATAATAATAATAATAATAATAATAATAATAATAATAATAATAATAATATGATGATGATAATAATAATAATAATAATAATATGATGATGATGATAATATGATAATAATAATAATGATAATGATGATGATAATAATAATAATAATAATATGATGATGATAATAATGATAATGATGATGATGATAATATAATAATAATAATAATATAATAATAATATAATAATAATAATAATAATAATAATAATAATAAGAAGAAGAAGAAGAAGAAGAAGAAGAAGAGAAGAAGAAGAAGAAGAAGAAGAAGAAGAAGAAGAAACCTAAGTATTTACAATGACCACACAATTAAAGACTTAATAACATGAGAAAAAATGCCTGGTTTTTCTGTAGCCAAACGTGAAGATTTACGTGATGGGTCATGTGATTAACTCGAACTGTACGATCCTCGAGTTTCTTGATGCCACCCTGTCAGAAGATTTTCTTGGTTGCTCTGTAAGCCACAATTGCACTACTTGTTGGATCTTCAACCGGCATCTTTCAGAGGCCTAAAGAGGTGAAAACTGGATGGGGGAAGGTCCGGGCTGTAGGGTGCGGTCTCGCATCATCGAGTTACCGCCCGTGGCACACTGCCGGGGCGTCCTGGCCGGTCTCCGTACACCACCGATGTCCGGCCATTTATAAACCGCACTTTTCTTTGCGCCATACAGTTCTCTCTAATGTTTTACCAAGGTTCGCGGTGAATTTCAGTTTGGCGGAACACCTTCTGGCTACAGAAGACCAATCACAGATCGTCGCCATGTCCTTCACTCGCTCACTGGCGCCACGTGTTGCTCTGCGGGAAGCTCTGTTTTCCCGAAACACCCCTCGTATGTATGACGGTTGAAAACACACAAGTAGAAGCAGTAGAAACTTTCGCTTATTCGAGAATAAGTCAGCAAATAATGAAGACTTTTGTATCATAAAACTCTCGGTGCAGCTGGAGGGGGGAAAAAGGGGCAGTCGCATCACTTTTCTACGCAAGGTTTCGGAGAGACGTTTGTCTCGAACATCAGGGACCCCACAGGAGCGACCCCGCACGGACGTACTTATCAGATATGGCGGTCTATCTGGAAGTCACGTGCTCACTTTGTTCGGTTGTTGTCGACAGACTGTGACGTCAGCTATCGGTCGAAAGCGAACAGGAAAATGAACAGGTCGCTGGAGTTGTCCTGAAAATTTATGGAAGGTAATTTAACTTAATTTGATCTCTTTCCCAACGAAGGAAAATTTAAAAAAAAATTTTTTTGTCAATAATGAGATTAATAATTATATGGGGGGGAGAATAAAACTACAAACAAATAACTGGGAAAGATAATTGTGAATAAACTGGAAACTTATCTTCGGTCATTTTTTTTAAAAAAAATATTATTTATTATTCAAATGCCAGGGATTTAAAGATGTGCTAAGCTGAATAACCGGTGTTATCAAATCTAGATGCGGTTGAACTTTTAGGTGTTAATTCTCAGCTGTCCATCTTAACCAACATAATTGGGCAGCGCGGACACTTTGACTGGTCTTTCAGCGTCGTTCGATTATGATCCAAGCAGTCAATTACCATGTATGGCTGGTCGATATCCGTAGGCTACTAATTAAGTACGAAGATCAATATTCTCTAATAACTGTACCGTTGAAGCGCGTTTTCTGTTTCCTAAGCACCGACTTGCTCGAACTGGTTCTTCCATCATTTTTTACTGAACTATACAGACAAAAAGAGAACGACATTAATTTTATAAAGTCTGGATTTTCTAATGAAAATATGTAAAATATCCGGTGCAGTTCAGTAAACAGCTTATGGGATGAGGGTTTTCAAAGTAGTTAAAGGTTTTGAGTGGATGGAAAGAAAACAAAATTGTTTCGCGGGAATTATCAACTCGTTAAAACGATGTAGCAACGTGACTAAATGAACTGAATACACTGGCGGCTGTGATGGGTGGTAAAGATGAAAGATAAGCCCCAACTGCGCTTTGCCTTCTTGGTCGCCCGGATTTCCCGGCGCAGATGAACAGACCAATTTAAATAGTAGGGGCTTAGCGCTTCCTCGATGTAGTTGCTACGTCCAGATAAGGGGGGGGAGTGGGTGAGCACGAGATTAACCCCATGTTACGGAAACAGAGCCAGACCACTATTCGCACTGATTCCTGGCCAGATGCGATGACGCTGGCAGGATAAAAGAATTACGCGTGCACGGACATTTGGCGGAGTCTCCTCTGAACCTTTATGACATTTTCGTGGCAGGGATGCGATGAGTTTTGATGTATTGTTTGGAGATTTCACAAAGCCAGCATCTCCCGCTTTTTCTTGACCGCTTTGTTTTTGTTGTTTTTGTTTTTTTTTTAACGATCCTCAATCGATGTTCGATCGAATCAAGATTCGGGTTATCCCCACGCTGGGGTCATTTTCTCAACCATGGCCTCGCTGGAGCGGTGCTTCCTTTGACATCGTCAAAAGTATACATTAAAAGGTAGATAAACGGCACTTTAATTATATCCTTAACCTCAGATTTAGGCCGTGGTGTCCTCGAAAATCCAAGTGTTCTGCCCCTCCTCCTCTCCTTCCCCCTCGAAATAATCTTGGATGGTTAGTTTTAGCTTCTTCGGGATGTGAACGTACCCAGTAGATCTGCCAGGTAACATCAGTCAGTCCTGCTGCTGAGCCCGACGGTCGGTGACTCAGGCACTCAAGAGCGCGCCACGGCGCTCACGGAGGTGTATTGCCCTCTACAGATGCAACTTATCGTGTGCTCAGCATTTTATTACTTAAGGTAACAATCACAGAATCCCTGTGCGGCGTTAACCCCGCACTTTCTTGTCACTTTGAACTGAGCACAAAAATCCGGAGAAAAAATGACTAAATAAAGTATTCTAATATCTTACAGCCGAGCTAAGAAACTCCAGCCAATTCACGATGTCATGGGCCAGTGTTGTCCGAGTTGCTTCAATAGTGCATCTACAATTTCACGAGGGTTTCTTATTATTCAGCCTTCTAGAAGGTTTAACTAATTTATATAATTACGCCCTCTACTTGGAATAAAAGCGATCTTTAATGGGTGACACACTGAAACAAAAAGCAATCTTTCGACAGTTTTTCCGACACGCGGTAAATGCCATGTAAATAGCAAGTTAAAATGGTCTTTAATGTCAGTTAGGAGACACGAAGTACAGATGGCCTGTATAAAGATTGCTAAGTTGTTCGTAAACAATACCTTTATTTAAGCCCAAAATATGTAACAATATTTAAAGCGGATATATCGAGTTCCCTTTCAAACGTCAGTGAACTAGAAAAATAAGCAAATTTGACATTTTTAAACTTGGAATATTCTGCATACATTTGAATTGGCGAGAAAACTCAGGGTGAAAGTGAACCAGTTCTCGTCTCGGAACAGCCGTCTCTTAAACAAGTTTTCCGCGCTCATCACTACTATCGATCAGTGATGATCTAGCGTTTGCCGCCGTCTCTGGGGGGGGGTAAAAACTGTGTATCAGGGTTAGGGTGAATCTTCCTCTGTGTCTATTCATCGAGGCCACGGCAAAGTAGTAAGTCTCTTGTCTGCATCATTCCTGTTGCGTAACAAACGTGACGTCAGTGAAAGCCGTTGCTATTTTAGTCGGATGTTTCCAGGTTGTACCGATTTGCCCGTAATATCTGTAATTCTTAATCTCGTGGAGTAAAAATGCTGCTGCGCTCGGAACAATGATGTAGTATGTCCATGTTCAGGGAGAGGAAATGAAAATGTGGAATAGAAAGCATTTTATTTCAATTATACCTCATCAATCATTATATATATAATCGCTTCCTGCTTGTTTGTAGTCAATATCCTACACGCGCGCTCGCGCGCGCACACACACACACACACACATACGCGCGCGATGTAGTTTTAAAATGCTCATAGTCATTCATTTAAAGTTTAAAATCTAGTAATATACAGTATTGGGAATCATTATATAAACACACAGGATATAGATAAATGTTGAGCAATTGAAACCGGGAGACGGCTGCAATACGTACACAATACACTATTACAGAAAGTACACAAAAGCGAAATGAACAGGTCGTACTGCTCATTAGTATTTGGTAGGTGAGCCCTTTGCTTTACATAGAGCAGGACACCCTGTTTTCATGTCTCCATAAAAGTTATCAGTGTATGACTGGGAAATCTTGATCCAGCTGTCTTGTAGCACCTTCCACAAGGTGTCTGGTTATCGTTTTTGGCTCTTTCAGCAGCCATATGACCCCGTACAGCTTCAGTACCCGTTCGTATCTGGAATTTGTGCAGACCAAAGCATTTTCTGAGTGTTCCACCAGCTTCTTTAGGCTCCAGAGAGCTTTCCGCTATATCGCCTGCATATTTGGGGTTCGATCTCGCATTGGAAGTTGAACCCTGGCCCAGTGAGATGTTTTCTTTAGAAAATGGCCCCATAGATGAGAACCTGCCTGCATCCATCGGCAGCAGGTGTATCCGACACCTTAGCTTATATGCATCCAAGTGCTTTACTGTAGCTGTTGTAGAATAACTGTTATACCGCTCCAGTGCGTACCTACAGAAAACTGCTGTTGTTTGTTGCCAAGCAGTTCAAATGTCATCTCACCTGTAAAGAGCATCTTCCAGGTTTAGTCATCCGACCGTTTCACTTCTGCTGCCAGGTTCAGCCTCGCTGTTTGGCTGCCTCTCCTCAGCAGAGATTTTTGGGAAGCTAACGCATCCACTGAGATCACTCAACGCTAATCTGTATCTGACTGTTCTTGAAGAAGTGTCGACTCCCGCACTTGCAGCCAGGTAATTTACAAGATCTCTACTGGCTCGTCGTCCACACGCAGAGATCATACCTGAGATATTTAACATCAGTTTGGGCCTCCTTCCTTGTTCGTAACGGGTTTGGTATCTCCTCCTCAGAGTCGCGCATACAAATTTTTTTTGAAACATGATGTCTGGCTGCACTTTTCCACATGGAGTAGCTTTCATCAGCTAATACTTTGATTTGGAATACAGCACTTTCGTCTAAATCACTTTGGTCTACAAACACTTTGATCTAAAAGCACTTAGGGCTAAGGGCGCAACAGTCCAGCGGTTATTCGGGGAAATGCTAAAACTGTCATTATATCACAAAGACTTAGTACGATTGTTGCCGATTATCAAAACAGGGATACGGAAGAATACCTTCGTGGAATGGTCCATATTTTTGGATTTTAAATTATGCCTTTATTTTCTTCCAGTTTTAATTGCCTTTATTCTATAAAAAATAAATACAATCATATAATTTATAAAATAAATACAACACATGACTTTTGTTTACATCTTTTGTGATCAACGTTTAGCACACCACGTTTGGATTGGTTTTAGACCAAAGTGATTTTAGACAAAATACTTTAGACGATTGTACCAACACCCTTTCATTTCTATATACTTATTTTCTTCCCAGTAGCCATAATACTCGCCACTCTACAATGATTTCTCTGCCTATTTTATAGTCCTTCTGCATGTGTATCACTTTCTGAGTGATTGCATAACAACCAATCACAATGGACCACATAAACACGTGACTGTAGTATGAAACATTCCATTTTTACACATGAAATGCGATTATATCTCGTATTATTTGCATTTTATATCCAATTTTTCTTCTGTTATCATAACTATTTTCAATACTGTATATAAAAATTTTCTATATTCAATTTATTAAGTAACCTTTTTTGTATGATTAAATATATTTAATTGTGAAGATAAATACATGGTAGGTAAATCTTTTATATAGTGAATACTGTATTATTATTATTATTATTATTATTATTATTATTATTATTATTATTATTATTATTATTATTATTATTATTATTATTATTATTATTATTATTATTATTATTATTATTATTATTATTATTATTATTATTATTATTATTATTATTATTATTATTATTATTATATTATTATTATTATTATTATTATTATTATTATTATTATTATTATTATTATTATATTATTATTATTATTATTATTATTATTATTATTATTATTATTATTATTATTATTATTATTATTATTATTATTATATGTAGATTCTCCCTGTGTTTATTTCACGGTTCTAAGATGTGTGCCAAAGTTTAATTAACATAAAATGCATTCATAATTATATGAGATATTCCAAGTAGGGATTTTACTGACGTTCTTTGTCATTCTCCTGTCAACTACTCCAAATGCTCTTCCTATCACAGTTGGCACTGGCATTTTTTTCATTTCTCGTGATTTGATCTTTTCGATCTCGAGATCTTTATATGTTGACAGTTTTCTTGTATGCATTTCTTTCTGATGGTATTTCCAGATCTATTAGCAGCCATGTGCTTTCTGCTCTCCGCCCTTGATGATGTGTCTCTCATGCTCGCCTCGAGTTCTCTGTCTGTATGTACCCGGATGTCCTATTAGGCTGTGACTTCGTCATTCTCTAAGACACAGTCACAGCAGAATTCTGTTCGGTTATAGCTGAGCGTTCTTTTGTCTTTCAATGCCAAGAACGCCATTGTCCTACATATTCGTGCCTCGTTTAAGAGAAAAACTTATCGTAGCACACCGTCGCGGGACAGAGGGCAAACAGGCGCTTGTTTTTAGTAGAGTTATCTGTTCAAAGTCTAATGCTTCGAGATCTAAAGCGAACGATTGTGACGTCAGAATTTAACGTTGGAACTTTGGCGCTCTGCAACAATTTAAAGACAAAGGAAAGCAAAGTGAAAGTAAATGAATTAATATAACGCGTTGAAAAATAAAGACGGTCCGGTTAGTCAATGATATATGAACGTTTTGCATACCCTGAAAAATGCTTAAGTTGCAAACCTGCAATAACTCTTGCAGAGATACATTCGTTACGAATCTGAACAGTCAATCTTCGGTACTGATGTTGCTATGACAACAGTATTTTATTTCGCGTTAAATTTAATTCGAATGAAATTGGTGGAACTTTCTTCTTGTTGGAAAAAACGCTCATTCAGTATATCACATCCGATTAATGATGACAGTCCATCCAAGTTAATTGTTTTCCTACGCAAACCGTTTTTTTTTCTCTTTCTTTCTGTCATCATTAATGGAAGTGTTGCTTCCCATGCTGCTGGTTTGTGGCCTAAGGGGTTAGTACTCTTATTCTGCATATAAAATTAACGTCGCCATTGTCTTTTGAAGCGTGACCGTCGCTCCCACTGGTCCAGATAATGGCGCCAGTCCCTACCTAATCTAAATCCTTTCCGTATAGTTTTCTTCTTTATTTTTAATTTAGCCACCCGAGGATATTCTGTAGCTTTAGAATAAATTTTATTTAAAAAAAAAAAAAGAAGAAGAAAGTAATCGACAGATTATTTTTTGATTTTTGATGGGGTCCATGGCTGTTATAATGATGACTTAAAACTCGAGTACCGAAAAGGGAGAGGGTGGGGGCGGGACCCTGCGGGGTGAGGATCTTCGTGGAGACACCAAAGGTCTACTTCTCTGCCACAATCCTCAACTAATGTTGGATTTTCACGAGGCCGGAAATTAAACTATTAATTTGTGCGTATGCATAAGCAAAAATAACTTTCTCAGCAAACACAATGGTACTTGTTGAACAGCAATTAAAACAAAAATATTTACAGATAAAAAATACCGATTTTCTAATAGGATTTCGCCACGAAACGTCGTCAGTCTGTCAGCTGCCGATTTACTCCTGAACGCTCCGCGCACTTCATTCATCTAGTGGCGCACTAATAAAACATGGCCGCTGCAACTTCCTTTGTTATGTCTTCAAAACAGACGCGAGGGAGGCAACCTCAGTCGGCGAGGGCACAAAAGGACGTAAATCTTAATGATGGATTAAATCAGAAGTACATGATGCAGAGTAAGTGATCTACTACGCTCAGATATGTGCTTTAAACTGCGTATTTAACTAAACCTGAAAATAAGGGAACTTTACAGGATTGAAATTTTATAGCTGTTAATTTTATTAGGAAATGAATTCTGATTCTTGCAGTGAGAAGCTAATTCCTTTCTCTTACAATGTATCTGTTGGCTCGATTGTAATGTATACGATCTCGTTTGTTCAATGTATACGTCGACGTGCTTACAAGAAATGAGGAGACTTTAACCACTTGTCAAATATCACGTGCTAACTCATTGTACAGAGATTTTACAAGGACTTCCGAGTGAAACTGAAGAGTAAGTTCCCTTTTAAGCGTAAGAACTCTTCCAATCCTGCACAGTCACGCCACACACATTGGTCCGATTGTCTCAGATGGTGGGATCCGTTCTCTAACTTTTAGCCATAAATTATGGCCTACAAAGATAGCTTACATTTATTATAACACACACACACACACACACACACACACACACACACACACACACACAACACACACACACAGATAAAGCATATTTACAATTGTAATAAAGAGTTACAAGCTAATTAGCTTTAAACATTTGAGCAAACAGTAGAATACCCAAATATAGTTTATACCGATGAATATAGCCATAATCATATCATAAATAAGCCTATTTGCCAAGAGGTCGATAAATATTTAACTTATTCCCAGCTAGACACCGAGTAGGGAATACAGTAGAATTCATTTAATTCGGCAACCTGTAATCCGGCACTTCCAATGTACCGGAACCAGGCCGAACTAGTGTAACTTATCACCGCTATGAGGCACTGTGCACCAGCCACCTCCCCGAGGAGCGTGTGTGGATGTATAACTCTCTCTGGAAATATTTTCTATTACTTATTTCTCCAATAAACATTCGTTTCTCTGAATTATTTGATAGTTTCATTAATGAACAGCCCTCCGGCCAGGAAGAGTTTTGTTAACATTAGCACCACGGTACAGCCGTACTGTGCTGAGTTACTGGACATAAGGAAAGCCACCGTCTGCTGCTCTTTGTTCAGGGGAGATTCTATCACGGTTTTGCTCATTACGGAGAGGTGCTGTTATTGTGATGCCTATTATTTAACTATGTGGATACAAACCAGCTCCTGTGTAGTCCGGTACCTGCCGGATTGAAGGAATTATACTGTAAGTGGTCGTCACGTGACAACCTGTCCCAGCCTAGGTTTACCAAAAATTAAGCACGTACCCCCATAAAACTCCGAAGTCGAATTACTATTTGTATGAAGAATTTACATTGCGATCTACCCAACGTATAAACCGCTGGAAACACAAGCAAAAGAAGCTGCATAAACAAAACAACGAACAGAATAGGAAAATTTTACTTACGACATCGAAAGATTTCTAAAATGGCTTCCAGTTTCTTTACGGTCGCAGCTACACGGCGACTGTCATGGCGGCGGCGGAATCCTCTGCTTACAGATGCGCGGCGAATGGTGGTTGATTTTGCGTGATAGATCATAGTGCGCTCTTAACAGGTTCTACCTTGTGCTGCAGACGACCAGCACAGGTCTGCAATATACGATGATCACAGCCGACCCCTTTAATAGATGAATCTAATTAGTACTGAACACAAAGTACATTATGATTCTACATCTCCAATTTGTTTTCGTATTTACACAGAACTTTTAGATATATTAACAATCGATAAAATAAATTATGCTTGTAATGAAAACAACAAAAAAAACACTTGTCTTTCTAAATTTTACAATTCTGAGGAATATCTCTGGCGACAATAGGAGATGAACAAGTTCGAGGCGTTTCTATGTATTTGAACAACAATTCTCGTGCGGGATCACGAGTAATATTCGTAGAGATGACAAATTACCATTGGCTAGGTCAGTGGCGATGTCAGGCGCTACACCGCCATCTAAAGAACTGAACGCCAACACTGGCAGACAACACCCTGAATAGCTCAATAATGCTTACTGTTCAAATAATAAAGGGGTTAAACCGTTTAGAATACACGGTGCGAGTACCGACAGTCTTGCATGCACATGGGTTATTTTATTTTTAGTATAGTCTCCAACCGAAGTATTTGCCTGGAGTCTTGACGCAGTTCTCCTAGAACCTGCAAGAAGCTCGGCGCACTGGCCGCAGACCAATTCCTGGGCCGCTGTCTTCGACACGCCGGCCAAAAACCACCGGTGATCGTCTCCTTGTCTGCGAAAATGGCGGCTTCTTCTTTTTAGACGGCACTCCACACTGAGAAACGGCAAGAAGCCACAAGATGCAAGATCCGATGATGTGGGAGTAATGGCGCGACAACCATTGTATGTTTGCCGTTCGCTCGTACAAGAAGCGGACTTAGAACGTTCTTGGTAGGTCTCCATGGATACTGCATTAGAATTTAAGCGAGAATGTAGCTTGGAAAAAAAAAACACACACACACACAGAAGTCAGACCTAGATTAGATTATATTCATCTGGCAAAAGTTAGGGGGGACGCCTGAAAGAAAAAGAAAAGATTATGAACAAATATTTTTTTGTGGTTTTATTACTTTATTTCACAATGTAATACACCTTTAAAAGATGTTAGCAATACTCGTCAGCTGTTGTGATGACGGTTGAAATCTACGAGGCCATTCACAAATTTCTGTTCTGCGAATACGTTTACTACGACAGGGGACCTGCAACAGGTGATTAACTCCACAGCGAATAACACCTGAAATATTGTGTGTTGTCGTGTTTTTTTTTTCAGAGTTATTTCAGTAACAAACATCGACATTCAACTACTGACAAACAAACATTTGTAACATAAAACCCTTTAGATACTTATAAAGGTTGAAGAAAATTTACGTTTGAAATTCCTTTAGACCTAAACCTATTCTGTTAATCCTTTGTTGTGCTGTTGTTCACTATTTCAAATCGTTTTATCGCTGTCCACCTGACGCATGAAGCTAATTAACTAAAATATTTCACATTGAATTTCTTTTTAATTAGTTGAAGAAAAAAAACAACGAAAAAGAATGAAATAAAAAAGAACATAAATTTAAGAAAACAAAATGACATCGATTGCAGTACCTCTATTTATGTGTAATAATAAAAGGGAAAGTTTAAAAGTATTACCGTAAAGAAAGGATGGAAAAACAAACAACGAAATCAGTTGCATCTGCGAAATACTTGATCTGCTTTGAAAAATTAAAGGGTAGAGAACGGAGAGAGAGAGAGAGAGAGAGAGAGAGAGAGAGAGAGAGAGAGAGAGAGAGAGAGGAGGAGAGAGAGAGAGAGATGGAGGGAGAGAGGAGGGAGAGGAGAGAGCGAGAGATGGGGAGATGGGGAGGGAGAGAGGTGGGAAGATGGAGAGAGATAAAAGAGAGAGAGAGAGAGAGATGGAGAGAGGGATGGAGGGAGAGAGAGATGGGGAGATGGAGAGAGGGAGGAGGGAGAGAGATAGGAGAGATGGAGAGAGATGAAAAGAGAGAGAGGGAGAGAGGGATGAGGGAGAGGAGATGGGGAGATGGCGCAGAGATGAAAAGAGGAGAGAGAGAGAGAGACGAGAGCGGAGAGCGAGAAGAGGAGAGAGCGAGAGAGAGAGAGAGGGATGGAGAGAGGGATGGAGGGAGATGGAGAGAGAGATGAAGAGCGAGAGAGAGAGAGAGAGAGAGAGAGAGAGGAGCGAGAGAGAGAGAGAGAGGAGGAGAGATGGAGGGAGAGAGATGGGGAGATGGAGAGAGAGAGAGAGAAGAGCGCGGGCACCCAGGCTGTTTCTTACTTAATTTCTGAATGGAGCGGATCGATCGACTCTGACAGAGTGAAAGTAGAATATACAGACGGGCGACGCCAGGTCCCTGCCTCAACGCCTCTCGAACATCTGCCAAGCACATTCGAAGATGTCAGCAGATGAATTCAAAAGGCTACTTTTTTTATACTTGAAAGTTTAGCACACACTTCTGTATTGCTGCTGAAGCTGCTTCTGCAGACGTCTCGCCTACATAGAGCCAGGTCTTCTTCTGAACGGTGAGTGCTCATCACCGGCTCCAGCTAAAAGCCCCGTCAAAGCTGCACTTTTGGTGGAGAATAAAAGCCGTCCACTCTCGTCAACAGACTTTCCACGAATAAGTGAATATAAATAGTTTCGTTTGTTTACCGCTCATCGTTTTGCGATCCCCCCCACAAATTCGGTTTTTTTCCGTTTTCTCTTTTATTCGTGAACGCAATTTCTTTAAGGAGAACAACAAAAAATGACACCTTACAGATCAGCAGCAGCAGCCCGACGCGAGAGCGACCTCCCGGGTCCTCGGGCCCCTCCGGTGTCGGGTGGACTGGGCCGCTTGTCGGCTCGACGAACGTCTCTCAGTCACGAGGAGGACTCGACGGAGAACAGGCCACTTGTCTTTAAGGGATGCGATGCCATTGAATGAGCCTCGTTCGGAAGTCCAACTCGCTCAACAACACAACAACAACAACAGCAGCAGCAGCAACTACAAGAAACGCGCGCGCACAACGCATTATTACAGAAAACATACAAAAAACACAAAATGAACACGTTGCACAGTGTGTTAGCATTTGCCATGGGACCTTTTCCCCTTTGTCTGGATCACGGCACCCTCCTGTCTTCATGCTCCCGTGAAGGTTATCGGCGTATGACTGGGGAATGTTGTTCCGAATACCCTGTAGCAGCTTCCATGGTTGCCGGCCGACCGTACAGCCTCAGCCTCAATAGCGTCCATATCAGGCCAGGGGGCGTCTCGGTGAGTGTTCCGCCAGCTTCTTTAGGCTCCAGAGAGCTTTCCGCTACATCACCTGTATGTTCGGGGCTTAATGTCGTATTGGAACTCGAACCCTGGGCCCAATGAAGCGTTTTCTTCAGAAAATGGCACGATAGATGAGAACCTGCCTGCACCCGTCGCAGCAGGTGCATCCGACACCTTGGCTGATATGCAGCCCCACGCTCGTGCCGATCCACCCCCGTGATCCATTGTGGCTGCTGCAGAATGACTGTTATACCGCTCTTCGCCCGCCTTCAGCAAACTGCTATTGATTATTGTCAAACAGTTCAAACTTCTCGCACTTCAGCCCTGCCGTTTAGCTTCGTTCCTTCAACGCAGGTTTTCGGTTAGCTGCACTTTGTGCTGATGTTATTGAAGAAGCGCTATATTCGCAAGACCTCCACCGGTTCCTCGTCCACCACACAGACAGCATTTCTTCCTCGACCACAGGTATTGTCAAAAGTCCCGGTTTAGTGTAAGAGTCTTGTTTTCAGCTCTTTCTGAAACATTAAGTCGGCTGCAATCTGCCGCATGGAGTGGACTTCACTAACCAAGATCATGTGATATTTCCTTCCAGGAGCCATATATTCCAACACTCATCCACCGCAATTAAAAGATTTCACTGCTTATACTTTGATATCCTTTCCGCAGGGTGTCACTTTCTGATTGCTAACCAATCACAATGGAGTCTATCAACACGTGACTGTTCTATTGAACAGCTCATTTTTACACATGAGATGTGTTTCTATTATTTGTATTTAATAACCATTTTTTCACCTTTTTAATAATTATTTCTAATAATTTAATTTTTTTCATTAGATATACAGGTGAGAAGACAAAATGTTAACATTTATTAAGACTTTTATTTGTATCAGACTAATTTTGTAAATACATTGAAACTTAAAATCTACAAGCATCAAGTGCAGAAATAAAAAAAAAAAAAGATTTTTGTGATGGATTCATAGTTTTTACTTTAAGATTGAGGCAAAACCCTGGCGAACGCCTACACTACGCAGAATATCTAATAAAATATCGTCGGCCATCTTACGGACATCAGAGATAAATCTGCACCGTCAGCCGCATTGAGACATCACGTGGTCAAAACGTCACCCCGCACTAAATTCGTTGATCGCTGATAAATGTTGCGCGGAATAAGATAAATGTGGGCTTTGTTCTATATTTACTCGCTAAGCAGCTTATGGGACTGGTGCTTCTTCTTCCGTCAGAAGGAGAGGCTTCTCGGTTTTCTCTCATTTGCCTCCTTATACAGGCAGAGTTACTTTTTAAAAAGACGATAGTTCTTTACAGTCGCCTTTTGCTGTAGACGTTGTCGAATAATAATAATAATAATAATAATAATAATAATAATAACAACAACAACAACAACAACAACAACAACAACAACAACAACAACAATAATAATAATAATAATAATAATAATAATAATAATAATAATAATAATAATAATAAATAATAATAATAATAATTTAGTCAGTTTGATCTATTTCATTTTCGATCTTTCTAAGAGAGAAACAAAACCTTGCATTGTCTCGATACTACTGTTCGGTTACCAGTTTTTCAACTAAAACGTTCGTGGGTGGTTTGTTGTTGCTGTCTCATCTCCTCTCTCCCCCCCCATCCCTTTTCTTTCCGTGAACGTTGATGCAGGACACAAACGGGATGATATTTTTCGCTTGCGATTCGATTTTTGCAGAGAGCAAAAGACAGGCGGAAAAGGTGGGCCAGGATCTCGCACTAAATGGCACCACCAACGGAAGAATTCGTTTTCATAAGAACTCTTTGTAAATAATTTCTAAATCCCGAGGGAATGAATCTAACCCAACCACTTCCTCCGCAACTACCGTTCAATATTTAATATCCTATTACACAGTCATTTTCTTCAGCTATTTTTGCAATTAACAAAATCAATTGCTTACTATGCACACACACACACACACACACACACACACACACACACACACACATATATATATATAATATATATATATATATATATATATATATATTAAAATAATTAGTAATATTTGTGCTTATGGAAGTAAAACTCCGCGGATTCGTTAAATGCATTTCATTTAAGAATAATTCTTTTAACTCATAAATATTTATTTGCTGCGAGGACCTAATTAAAGCTATTTCGTGACCAAACGCATTCCCTCCCACCCGGCCCAGGCGGAACTGAACAGCTGACCTCGGGATCGCTCGTCGTCGTACGAAATCGAAATGAGTCGGAAGTCGGATAAGACGCGGAGGGGAAAGCGCAACACAGCGGATCATCCGAAAAGTAGAGAAACGTTAGCTGGCGACCTTCTTCGGATTTCGGACATTTTTTTAAGAACAAGTTTTAAATTATTTTCTAAAAGTTCTGAATCACGTTTTTTTTTCGCGAAGGTTGTTTTCGATGTCCGTTCTGCGTGCAACGACACGGCGGACATTTTGCGATCTGCGGACGCGTCACGTGACGTAGTAAAAAAAAAATCATACCAGTTTTCCGTCAGCGTACGGAGAAACTGTCAGCAACACGACAACATAAACTGGTTAGCACGCCGAGCGGCTTCTCTACGAGTAACTTTATAAGTTTAAAGAGAAAGAGAATCTCTTGGCAATATTGTCAGCAATATCTGAACACGTAACTCGCCTTCGACTTCCCATTAAGCGATGAGCACTGATTTCGTTGACCGGAAGAGACCGCAAGAAGGACAATCCACTCAATGGGCCGCTTATGCGTCGAGCAGCCACGCGTTGATGTGGATACTTTTGGTGTTATTGACTTTTGGTTCTACTTATCCAGTACCGTTAAGCAGTATCGGAAATCTTTGATATGCAACAAGCATTTATCCTTGCAGCGCCGAGTTCACCTGCCTGTTACGGTATTATCGCACGGCGTGTATGAAGCAGAAGCCACGTCAAATGCGCATCCATAGAAAAGTGAGATAATCGCATTTGCTTGCGTTTCTTCCGACTTCACAACACGAAATAAACAATTTCCTTGGCAACTCGAGTAACTGCTTCGACAGGCGAGCATTGCTATGATGTTTTTTTTAAAAAATCTCTCGTATCTTTTTTGGCTGTGACTACTACAGGAGTTCAAAAAGACCCGACAGGAGGGTATTAAGGAGATGCTATTCCAGCGGGTTTTATTCAAGTGTCTCCAGTACTTAGCAAAATCTACTCCAACAATACGCAGTATGCGAGAAATTTTTCCGCTACGTTTCCGAAATAAGATTCGCTGAGATTTAAATGGCGTCTTCTATGGGTGACTAATACAGCGTAGTTACCTGCTCTTGTCACAACACACCGACGAGCAACGAAGTTTTACTCTAATTAAAGATTTATAGTCATTCATGTGTAGAGTTATATCGTTTTTGTTGTTGTTTAGAAATAAGCTTAACCTTTTTTTTTTATCTGTCAGAATAATTATACTTTGAAATCTTGCGATGCTTAGCTTATTATTGTTTTTTTTTTTTTAAATTTTTATCAATTTGGCCCTTTTATTTAGAGCTCTTAATCCAAAAAAAATAGTTACAAAACGCTAAAGAGTAGATAAAGATAAAGATTTCCGTGTCATGAGCTAAAACCCGACAAGATAAGAGGGAAAGGATGTAAGCCAAAGTTTTCCAAACAGCTTTAATTTGAACCACTATAATATCTGGGAGCACGAGGACGATGACCGAAAGGCTGTCGTAAAAAAGATTTTTTTAAAAGAAAGATTTTGTTAGGCTGTGAAATAATTAATCGAATCATCGTAAAAACGGTGACAGGTTGTTTCTGTTTGTTTCTTTTATCTGTGCGCGTGTAGTTACAAGTGCAAAATAATGACATTTTCCAATTTTGGAAAACAGGCAGAGGAAAATTGCAGCACCGAGTGGATTCAGGTCTATTTCTGAGGTTTTTAATGAAAGAAACGTAACACCATTTACTTTGATAATAATGCGAAAAACATTTTTTAAGGAAGTGTAGAAAAAATTTTAAAAAACAAAAGGTTATTCCATGCCTTGAAGATGTAACAACAAGATGATACACTAGCTAGGTACTTTTCTTCTCCACCATTATATTTTCTGTTCAATTGGGAGTGGAACGACTGAAGAAAAAAGAGATTTCTGCTTTTCATTATTGTTCCTTTTAAAGTCTTTACTTTGAAAGTGTTTAAGATTTGTTTATAATTGACGAAAAATAGTAAAAAAAAAATTATTATAAAATTCTGTAAGCGAATGTCCTCCAGGAATTTCACCTATCTCCTTTTGTGCATAAATACAAATGTCAACTTCAAACTTTTCACTAATCAGATGTCACCATTGTTTAATACCAAGAATCATATATCTTTTTCCCATCATGCCTTTGTCCGGCTTAAAGCGGAAGTTGTGCGAACTGGGGCTGTGTTTTTTTTTTTCTTTTGCAATATCTAATTTTCTCACTCTCAAATAGTTAGGTTTTTTTTCATATTGAAAGTAATTTGTATCAACATTTTCACAAAAATCTGAAATAATGTATTTTAAGCGCTTTTCTGCGTGTAATCTTTTATTAAATTATAAAGCATATATATATATATATATATATAAATCCAGATAAACGGCAGCATTTAATAATTTGAATTACACGTTAATGAAAATGAAAATTTAGCTTAATAAGGCTCGAAGTCGGAAGTGCTCGGCTCCACTCGGGTCTCTTAAAGATTCGTAAATGACACCCCTTTTTTTCTGTAGCTGTGCAATACCGACGACAGCAAGGAATTCGTAAAAATTCCTCTTTTTTTTTTTAAAGTATAGGTTAATATTCTATAGAAAACCTCTACATTATGTATGCTGGCAAGTGGTCGTTTCCACTTCTCATTATCATAAAAAACTTTCTTTTTTTTAAGTTCAATAAAAGCAGTAATTGATTCTTTAACGTTTAAACATGGGGCAGCCCAAAACGAGCTTGGAAATGCACATTTTTTCGCGTTCGGAAATCTATAATATAACCATAATTTTCCTGCATATCACTCAGCGCGGTGCGGCGTTCATCTGTATGTTATCCCTATGTCTGATATTGTACAGAAAGTAAGCGCTACATAGAATTCGCTGAAATGTACATTGTCGCGCAATCCACGAAGAACTAAGGCGAGCGAAGTTATCTGCTCCTGTCCGATCGCACGACACCAAAATAGCAACAAATCTCTATTCTAAAACAGAAAGATTTCTACTTTTTCGTATCGGTTTGTATATTTTTATATATAATTTTTCTTGTTTTTAAACAATTAAAAATCGTTTTTTTTTCTTTCGATCGTTTAAGCAAATGTTTTGTTCCAATGAGATTTTTAGTTTATCATAGTGGACTTACCCAGAAGAAAAAAGATAATAATGTGTACATAAGCATGAAGATTGTTGTAACGGTTGTGAAATTAATTCCGTACAAGTATAATTAAAACTAATAACTGAGAAAGAATATTTATTCTGAAGATCTGTAACGATGCATTTACATCAGAAATTTTTTCTGATTAGAAAATTTTTAAAGCACTGGTAATGAGAGAGAAGAGAGAGAAGAGAGAGAGAGAGAGAGAAGAGAGAGAGAGAGAGGAGATGATGATGATGATGATGATGGATATGATGATGGATGTCAGTACATAGAAAGGAGAGAGAGAGAGAGATGATGATGATGATATGAGGTCATACATAGAAAGAAGAGAGAGAGAGAGAGAGAGAGAGAGAGATTGAGAGAGGGATGGAGGGAGATGGAGAGAGAGATGAGAGAGAGAGAGAGATTAGGCGGGGGTGATGAGAAGAGAGAGAGAGCGCGAGAGCTCTAGCGCGCTCGCGATGATGATGATGATGCTGATGAATGTCCGTCCATCCCGAATCGAGATAGAGCTCGGAGCGAGCTGATTATTATATGAGGATGTCAGTACATAGAGAGAGAGCGAGAGAGAGAGAGAGAGAGCGAGAGAGCGATTAACAAGTTACCCAAACGTTATAGATAGAAACTTTTTACGGTAGGTTGAAAGATAATTAACCAAACCATCTTAAGACGTCGTCTATTTGTCTTTTTCTATATGTAATTAAAACTACCAAACAATTTAGTTACTCGGTGATAGAAAAATGAGAAAAAACATTAAAACGTTTCTTTTTTCAGGTTAATCTTGAGTTTTTTTCCATGAAAGGAAGTCTACGCTAACCAATGGAGAAATCCGAAGTTAGGGTTTTCAAATTACGATTTAAAGTAACAATCAAAGAATACAGATTTTGCCAAAATTTGTAGGTCTTTTTATTAGATTATTATTGTATTCTTTGAAGCGCATTCTCTATAAGAAAGGACATAGATTTTCTTTAAACGGTCCACCCATTTAAAATGTCAACTCTCCAGTTACTGAGGTTACATAATTGAGATTTAAATAAAAACAAAAATGACTTCAAGTGATATTTCTTTTGTCCAGAGGGAATAAAAGAAGCAAGAAACTCGGTCTTTTGAATCACCAGTCTGAATTTAGGAATTGGGGGGAGACAGAAACACTGGCACCGAGACGTCTCCACTAAGAATTGGTTCTCACGGTGCATTGCGTAACCGCTATTCTACATGTGAAAAACACAAGAATGCGAAGCTGTTATCTCTGTATTTTGATTAGATTTCCATTAAAGAAACAATCCTGCATTAGTAGCTGGTTTATGGAAAGTTAAGTTAAAGGGCTAGATAATCGTCCAGAGGCCAGATTTCGATAGAAAAGTGCAGCGATTGATGGCATTTAGCATGTACTTGTCGAATGCGGCTAACTATTTGGTTCTTAGTTCTACGTTAGTTTTCAAAAGTAAAACAAAACAAAAAAAAATATGTCAAAATAATCAGTTTTATTCGTCAAATGTTCGAAACAAATTTCTCTTTATGTAACACAGAAAATGGATATGTAAATAAATTCTAGTAGGAAGATGCAAAAAATTATCTTCGGTATAAAAATATTTTTTTAAAAAATCGGTTTTTCTTCATACCAATCATAGATCTGCTGGGATTTGTGCACCATAGTCATATCTTTCATGGTAAAGTAAAAGTACCTGGCAACACCAACAAAATAAGTTGGAAAAAAAACATCTGTTTTAAAGGGCATTGTTACGAAGGGTTATCCGCACTCGTTTGGACGGTTACCTAAGGTGGGGAGGTATTGTTTAGGATGGAGGGGAGGAAGTCACGGACTCGGGTGCGATTTTTTGGCTAGGAGATATCCGAAGGCCAGTTATAGGTCAGTCATGTGAGTCACGATCCCACTGTGTGCCAGTTTTTGGCTTGGCGAAGCGGAACTTCAACGCCGACCCAACTAGTTTCTGATCTCTTTGCGATCACAGGGAGGTTGGTATCAGATTGGACCGTACCCAGCACGAAAGAGGACCGTATGCGAAAGTTCCCATAGTGTATATTTCCACCCACTCGCAGCCATAAACAAGAGGGGTTGAATAGATGCGCTGCTGTCACGTCGCTTGGAAACCACGTGCCTATTGGGGCCAAGCTCTCTATACCGATGAGTCAAGATTTCGCCTTTATCGTGACTCATGGTGCGTACTCATGGAAAGGAACCACAGCGGTAGTCGAGTTGGTTGGGCTGCGATGGTCTGGGAAAGAATTTCGTTGGTTGAGTGTACAGACCTGTATGTGGTTCAGGGAGGTACCCTGACGGAAATAAAGTATTGGTATGAGATTATGGATCTCTATGTCAGAAGATACGCAGATACAACTAGAAATAGCTTCATTTTAATGCATAATAACGCTCGTCCGAAAAGAACTCGTGTAACCGATCAGGACCTTCAAGACCAAACCATTACCTGCATGGCATGGCCAGCATGTTCTCCTGAGATGAATTTTATTGAGAATGTTTGGGGTTTCAGATGCTTTAGGAAGATGTGTCCCCTTCCTCCGGTCTCCTCCAAGATCACATAAGAACTGCAAACTTCTCTGATAAAAATGAGGAGTTCATGGCCACCTGCTTCTGTTGCTAGGGTTATATATAAGCAGCAGGAATAAAAACACTCTGAGTCATGCATTTCCTTCAGAGGAAGACCCCCCCCATCTCCCACTGAACACTTTTACTTTATTTTTGTTTACATTCTTTATGTTAAAATTCTTTCTTGTTTCCCGGTTTGTTCCTGCTCGATTCCCTTTATACCCGGAAATGTTTTGCAATTTGCAGATTTCTTTGATAAAAGTTGTTACACGAAAAAGAAGTTTCTCTTAATCATCTGGTAAAAAAAAATACAATTGAAGCATTTTGCAGATACTTTTGATTTTTGATTTGGCGCCTGACTTTTGAAAAGTGTACTAAAAGTTCCTTCATTTTACCTTTTTTATACACATTTTAAGCAGGGCTCTGTACAGCCCCAGTAAAGAAGAGTTTCGCAGAATCATTCCACGTTAATAGGCAGATCCTATTGATACGCCCTGATGCCATATTATTAGGCTTAGCCACGTAGATATTAGTTTATCTAATACTAGAAACTGTAACCAACCCTGTCAATCCCGTCAGTGATAAGTAGCTGGCAATTTCGGGTCCATCCATCCGACGCCGGGAAAACCGTTCCTTGCTCTCGTATTACAACCAGCAGCAAGGAATGGTTTTTCCCCGGCGTCGGATGGATGGACCCACGTGTCTTTAAGGGATGCAATGCCACTGACAGAGCCTTGTTCGGGAGTCCAACTCGCTCAACAGCAACAGCGCCGACTCTCCAGTGCAAATACCCTGTAAAACGGTGGCAACAAACTGCAAGCAGTCCACAGAATTCTTTAACCTCGCGTTGCTCTTCTCTCTGCGCA
This sequence comes from Nautilus pompilius, assembly GCA_018389105.1. NCBI lineage: Eukaryota > Metazoa > Mollusca > Cephalopoda > Nautilida > Nautilidae > Nautilus > Nautilus pompilius. The sequence continues at coordinate 707,859 of JACATO010000663.1, read as the reverse complement.
TCAAGTGAGCAAACTCTCTGGTAAATTTTAAAAAAGGGGGTGGGGTGCGAGAATACACCTCGGGCGTCGAGGGTTTTCCGTGACGAGACGTTTTGTAGCTAACGGCGGAGCGATTACACCTTCTTGAGGAAAGCGACTTCTCCGAGACAGGTCCCCGCGGCCAGACGTCGCCTACTCTGAAAAGCTACGCAACCAAACATCCGGGCAACTCGTTTTTTTTTAATATTTTTTTAAAAAAAAATCTCTACGTATTAGAATTCTGTCGTTTCGTGCAAAAACAAAAAGCAAAAATTGCGTGGAAGATTATCGGGGGAGATGGGGAGAAGCAGCGGAGTTAGATTTGTTGCGGTACCAGTAATTCCTAATTAAACATCAGCTGTAATTGACGTCACACTGAGAGTCGTAGCACGTGACGTCGATCGCGGCTCACCTACAGGTTAAATCAAGAACTACCGATGCTGTCACGAATTCCCGTCTCACCTGCAGATTTCCAGAAAGGTCTTCCCCACCAGAACGTTCTGAGCGAAGTCTTCGACAGGGTTTTGGCAAACCTCTTGTTTTGCATCAATGAATGACAGCGTTGATCTGACGCCGTGATAATTTAATAACCGGATCCATCTGTTTCCGGGGAAAGTTTCAGTTGTTTTGGCAGACGGGCCAGGCAGTATTGCTCCCACTGAAATATCTCATCACTTCTAAAACCTGCTCAACTCTGATTTATATCTTTAACAACAACAAAATACCGAAGATAACACGCACGGGATTTATTATTAATAAATTACAAGTGATAGACTTTAAGTGCATTTCTTCTTTTGTCTCTGTGATCGTAGTTAACTTATGTATTAAAACGGAGAGAGCAATTTTTTTTAAGTTTAAATAAAATAGTAATACTGTACAGTAATAGAAGTTCTGCTTAACAACGTTCGAATGAGCTCGGCCGAAGTCGGAAGTGCTCGGAACCCATTCAGATGTACATAAGCGATACTACTCTCTATTCCTACTTTCTTTACACGACTATTAATGTTCAGTTTAGAAAAAGAAAAAAAAAAATCACGTTATAGATTTTCCGGTGTTTGGTTTTATATGCCGACACAGTTTCTGACCTACGAATTTAAAAGAAAGAATGTTTTTTTTTTTAAAAGTTAAACTCTTTAAAGCTATATACAACTTCATTCTCGTTGTGGCCGACCGGTTAATACTTAAAGCAAACAAACAAAAAAGACAGTTAATATATTAAAGTAATGAACCATTAATTTCCGGTTGTTTTTTTTTCTTTTTCTTTAAAGAAAAAAAAGAGAGAAGAAATTATAATTATGCCTATGATTCAAGCTGGAAAGAGAGGTCCCGCTGGATAGTCTAGTGTTAAATCGTTGTCGCTATGGCAACTGTTCCTTGTCTAGCCAGGCGTTGCCACTAGTGCGCTGGCAGACAGAGTGACAGGTGGTCACTTGTCATACCTGTAATTAGCGGCAGGTAAATAGCAGAACTATCACGAAAGGCGGGTCCGGGTGACCAAGGCAAATGGTCAGTAGCGGTTACGCTTGACCAAAGAGGGCAGAAATCGAAAAAGCTGTGGTTGTGTGTGTGAAATGGTTCTAGAGATCCGCGGTGGAAGTATTTTTTTACCATATGCAGGAACTAGAAACAGTTAAGATAATAAATGAATAAATACATTTTAAAAAAAAATAATTAAGAGTAGTGTGTATTTCCATTTTATACCGCCACGCCAGCTTTAAATGCTCTCTGCTCCATCTCGTCTCCCTTCTCTCTCTCTCCCTCTCTTCTCTCCATCTCAATCTCTCTCTCTCTCTCTCACATTCTCTCTCTCTCTCTCTCCATCTCTCTCCTCTCTCTCTTTCTCCATCTCTCCCCCCTCTCTCTCTCCTCGCTCTCTCTCTTCTCATCTCATATATATATATATCCTCCTATCTGGTGTGCATCGATAAACCAGCTGATATGACCTGCCGCCGACAGCAAACCACATGGCATCGCGTGTTATCCAGCTATCGAATTTTCCCTCTTTGCAGGACGAGATTATTCACCCTGGCCACGCGAACGTCGTGGTGTCTGGGGGGGGGGGGAGGCCACGATCTTCATCTTGTTCTGACGGCGATGACCGGGATATCAACAATGAACGGCTGGCTGGCTGGCTCTCTTTACCGTGAACTCCTCGCGTGTTTGTGTGCGGCGGCGGCTGGGGGGGAGGTGTGTGTGTGTGTGTGTGTAAGAAGCCGAACGAGAAGTGGCAGATGTGGCTTTAAGAGCTCTCAGCATCACACTCGGCGTGTTTATTTACCCCCGACGCGGCGGAGGCTGGCGATCCGGTCAGGTCCGCCCGCCCGCCCGCTCGATCGCCGTCCTTTTCGGCGGATGGTGCTTCTTGACAGCAACGCAAACGCCCTCTACCGTCGAAAAATAAACCAACACACGCCGCGTGCATGATATATATATTTTTTTTTTTAATTATTAGGTAACTTTTCTTTCCACTTTTCCGTAGCTCACCTGGACGCTGACGCGCCGGCGTGACGATGCCCCTGACCTGACCACGTGGGAACGAGGCTTGTCACATTGCGGGACAAGAAAAAAAAAAAAACAACAACAACAACAACAACAAAAGAAAACAACAGCAGCAACAACAACAAAAACCCTGTGTGTACTCTCGCTTACGCGGATTTCCGGAAAGCGAACAGGGCGCAGTCGATTGCGTGCCCGCACACGCACGCACACACACACACACACACAACACACACATATATATATGTACCTATACCGGCCTGAGCGACCGTCAGTCGAAAGTGTTCCGAGGTACAGACCACAGCTTGCGTCCAGAAGTCCCGACAGGTAAGCAACATGGCCATTTTTTGTAGATTACCTTCTCGGTTCTCACTGCTCCGTTCTCTTCTGGTTGCGTTCTACGTTTTCTAGGTGATCTATGCGGCTGTCGTCGATCCGCTGCCGTGCGGTTGACGCGGGGGTGGGCAAGGGTGAATGAGGGGTCTGCTCGGTTCTTTTTAAAAAACAGAAGCCCCCCCCGGATGTAAATATTCTAGAGAAGATACAAACCAACACCTCACTTCCCCCCACAACCTTTTCTTTTTATTCCTTCGAGTTCGTACACGAAACATCGCTAAGTAATTAGGGAAAACACCCTGTAAACCCAGAGCGGAAATAATATCGGAGTAGTGCGAGAAAGTCGTGTAGCCGTGTGAACTAAAACAGGGCGTCCTTAGGTGGGTGATGCGTTTAATGAGAGAGGAGATGATGGGGCTATAAACCGAAAACTTAAGATGAAAGCTGCTTTTGTCTCATCATCCTAGAAAAAGTCTGATGCATTAGTCCACCATAGCTCCATGGAACTATTTCCGCCCCTCTGACTCTCTCACTGCCTAGTAATTTATACCTCTAGTACTAGTTTCAGTTACAAATTAATGTTAACCATGACTCAGCCGAGAAACCCATATATATGAAACAATTGTACACGATTAAAACAAGTATATATATTTAAAATATTTACTGAAACGAACTGTCTTCTTACTAATTTTCTATCTAACTGTTCTGTTTGTGAAATTTGCTAAAGCTCCCCGTTCGTGAGGTTATCGAATCTGACACCAGGTGTCCTGCGTCCTTGGAGTCTAAACCTCACAAAACCAAATACAAGAATAAACCAACAAAGAAAAGACTGTAGCATTTTTAATAATAAATTTTGCATTTATTATTATTATTATTATTATTATTATTATTATTATTATTATTAATTATTATTATTATTATTATTATTATTATTATTATTATTAGTAGTAGTAGTAGTAGTAGTAGTATAGTAGTATAGTAGTAGTAGTAGTAGTAGTAGTAGTAGTAGTAGTAGTAGTAGAGTTTAGCCTTTGGACTAACCTCCCCCATCTCTTCCACACAAAGAAAAGGTGAGAACATCAGCTTATTGACGCTATTTTTCAAAAGAAATGATAGCAGAATAACGCCAACGAACAAGTGCCTCCCCTCCTAATTTCAAAAATAAACAGTAAAATCTCATTTTCTTTTAGTTAAACAAAAACCAGGAATATCGCCACCTTCAGAAGTCTGCCATTTCCAATATACATATCACGTCATTCTCTTTCGCTTCCGTTTGTACGTTTACAGAATACGCTTGGTTTTCGTCCAGGTATGAATGTATCACCTGTAAATTATATTCATGTATGGCCAGCGTTACTTATATACCGGGAGGGAGTCTTCAGACCACTTGTCAAAGTGTAATTGGTAGCCGATAAGAGTACTTTTTTTCGGGCAGATTATTAGACGGAGAGAGAGAGAGAGAGAGAGAGAGAGAGAGAGAGAGAAGAGAGAGAGAGAGAGAGAGATGGGAAGAGAGAGAAGAGAGAGAGAGAGAGATGGGGAGATGAAGAGAGAGAGAGAGATGGGGAGATGGAGAGAGAGAGAGGGCTAGCCGTTTGTTCTAGCCGGTAAACTGCTCGTCCCAGTCCTCGTTTAGGAATCCGATCTCGCTTAAGCGGCGATTTTTCTCTCTCTTTACTTATTCATTTATTTATTAGCGTCCACTTTTCAGAAAGAAATTATTTGCCTAGCTCCTGATTGCTTGGCGGCGAGGTTCGCTCTTTTAATGATTAATGCGGTCGACTCAGGTAGTCCGTCTTCCAGAATCCCGAACGATGCAGTTAGGTAAGTTGGCATGAGGCCTGTGGCCGCTCTGTGAAACGTCGCTTCAGAGTGGCATGGTGGTAAAGCGTTAGCCATAAATCTTTTCAAAGGATAATACGTCAGATATCCCGGACTGCTGTTGTCCTGGTAGTTTTTGATCTCCACGCGGAGTTTCTAAAGCTGTAAAAATCCGTAATCTCCCTCTAAAAAAAAAAAAAAAACGTGATTGATACACAGATGTCCCACGAATTAAAGTTGAGTTGTATTAGCCATACGCTCTTGGCATCCCTTCCCCTGCACACATCACACTGCCGGGCAACGATGTCGCTCGATCTGGGTGCGAGATCTGTGGTCTAAGGCCAGACTTTCGCTAAAGATGCTGAACTCGTGGAGAAGGGAAGATGCAGCTCTCAGCCAGCTGTTTCAAGCTCGCTTTATCCTCTGCGGCTCGTGGATCCCCCCAACAGAGAGGTCCTTCGTTGTTTCTAATCTGCATAAATAACCCTGACATGATAAAAGGGTTTAAATAAATATAATATTAAAACGATTCATAAATCGAAAAAAGAAACTAACTGGGAATAACAACGGTAAAAAAAGAGAGAAAAAATCGAGGAGGTCGCAACGTACATCGAGAAATAGGGGAGCACCGCTAGCCGGCCAAGCGGGACGGGTCCGTGCTTCAATCGAAACCCCGGCCGGCCGGTTCGGCCGCATCACGATGCGCGTGGCGGTTGATTTCCTACATCAGTCAGTACCCTGCTTCAGCTTTCAGTCTGTTCAGAGAAACTAAGACGCGGATCTCGTCCGGTTTACTTTATAGAGGCGTTTACAGTAAATCCGGGGATTATAAAGGTAGGTTCTGACGCATTTTTCTTTTTTTTGGCCCGTGTGTCGACGGATGTGTCGCAGGAGGGGGGGGGCTGTGGTGATAAATCAGCCACCGTGCATAATCTGAGGCTTCAGCTGAGCGAGGTAGATCAATTGGAAACCGTCGTGAAATCTAGCATTTGGTCAGCCAGCTTAGAAAGCCGCATCGATAAATAGTTCCGAACTCTGTTAGCCCTGCGTAAGCAGCACCCAGCAAACATTATGGTAAAGCATCGAACCCCCCCCGCTGTATACCGCCTGAGGAACACTTACACCCCACTACCTTCCAAATCTTCATTATTACTCGGCAAAAGTTGGGCCCCAGGGGTTATGAGACGCTGTATCTTCCCCATTAATAATAGATAACCCTTTATGACGACAAAGCCACGTATCTCTCCAAGTCTCGTGTGCTGTGCTTTACATCACGAGTCTATAGACTGAATACACAGCCATTCACACTCGTTTGTAGGCTGGATTGTAGGAATGATTAAGGTGAAAACTGCCAAAGCCAACGACTTTGATTTATCTTTAAGACAAGAAATCGAAATTTCTAACAAAAACGATGATTGATTGGTTCAGTCGAGACGTATCCGTAAAGAACCAGCCGGCATATACGCCGCAACAATGTCGAATGTTCCACCTTTAAAAAACATATCAATGAGTTTGTTTCTTCAATGGGTTTGTCTACTTATTTTAAAATTATTATTTCGCCTATGCGAGACTGGACTTTGCAATCAAAGCTACAACCACGGATCGACTGAAGACACGGCGACGACAAACCATTCGGCATCGATCTTGTGCCGACCAGAAACTCGTTTTCTTACCTAGAACGTGGTTAACCCTTTCCGAACAAGCCGAGATGTAGGGCAGCAAAACGCGTTACGATCGTTTCGCTAGAAACTGCTGTAATTGTGGCAGACGGAAAACGCGTGGTCGACTTAAATATGGCCGGAAAACACGCAAAAAATAACAGCTCTGTTACCAGGGGTTTATATGTTTAGCTGCTGTTACTAGGAAGAGTTAGGTTTCGTCCCGGAGAGGAGAAATATATATATATATATATATATATCAGTTTGATTTTCTTCTTCTCGGTTAACATCACCGCTATAACAGCGACCAATAGTAACTTAATTAATTGGTTTCTTATCCAATTTTGTTTCCTTGCTAACATTCAGTATCTTTATGGGATGAAATGCTTCCTCATCGCTGCCAGGTAATCATGTTCGATTTCTGTTTTCCTCGGATTTTCTTAAAATATTCCGAAACGGGTCAGAACTCGAGTTGTACGCAAACAACATCACACAGAGGCGCAAGGTTCTGCCTGGATCTCCTCCTCCTCGCACGGCGGATCCCATTCCCCGACGAGAACAGACCAAGCTAGTTACGCTTGTCAACGTGGAGGAAAGTTGAAGACCTGGTTTTCACTCCGGCTCAGTGAAAGAGACGGACGTATTAACCACCTGGCCAGGTAACGCTTACCTATATACAGTAGGCACACCTTTGATCTGCTCAGTGTTTGTAGGAGAATCACGCTTAAGAGGATATATTTTTAAAAAACCGAAGATAAAAGGCGTATATATCGCAAAGTAAAATTAAAATTTTAATATAAATTACGCCCTCGCCGATAATAGTAATAATAATAACTGAACCGGAATGATAGATAGCAGTAATATATGTTAAAACCCGCGCGGGCTTTGTCTTTCCGCCCCTTTATTATTAGAAAATATTTCGTGAAGCGATACCCCGATAACTGCCGTCCTGTCAATTTTTTTTTAAGTGACAAAGGTAATAAAAAAGGGGGTAGAGACGTCAGAACTTTCACGAATGTCAGTCATCTTGCACAACGATGACGCACATTCAAACACCACGCGGTACTATGCACAAATATTACGCTAACGTTGTTGTTTGGCGCCTTCTTGACAGGAGAGCTATAAAATCATCATTCCATGCGTGTTTGGAAAATGTCGAAAGTTCAGATTTACTGAAAACTGTCCAAAAATTAAGAATGCAGGGGATTTATTAAAAATTTTAAAAATAATAAAAAGAACGCTTGTAGTCATGGGGTAAATTAAGTATTTATTAACAGACTTCAGTTTACCTTTAAGATGTTTAATAAATCTCCTTAATTCTTTTGGTTTAACGAGCATTACTACAGCATTGAAGTAAATCCGTTATAAGTTGATGTCATCGTTTTAAATACAAGGCTTCAACTTTAATTAAACCACGTGGTTCTGCCCGGGCTGATTATTAATATATGTAGCAACTAACACTTCATTTACGGCCAACCGGGAATAGCTCAGGTGTATGATGGATGCCACGTCCGTGCCGTGCGATCGGCGACTGGGCTGTTCCGAAAGGTCCGTGGTACAGCAATAGCGTGTGGGCGTTACAAATTACCCCCGTAACCAGTTGGCAAGTTTTTAGCATCAGGACTATTTTCAGTAGATTATGTGAAGTACTCTCGTTTTCGATGGCTTCCATGCTCAAGTGTAAGCGGGTGGATTTGTGGAGCAAGCAGCCTTGTCCCTGACCCTCTTGTGGTGATCGCGGCTCTGATCCAAAATATTTACCTTTAATTCCCTTCACAGCCTTTTCTGTGGGCGCAGCTGAGAGCGACTGGACAACACGAAACTTCAAAATAGAAAAACAGGGAGCTGAACAACCTTTAAAACAAAAATAACCTATATCAATAATTATTGTTAAACAAGCTTACGCTAAAATATCTTGTTATTTTTAATTTTACCTGTATTTTGTCTCTATAATCACCTACAAACATTACCGGTGTATAATTAGTACTATGTATTTCTGACCGGACGGCTCTCTGATCGAGGTAGACTGGCGGCGCGTCGTGACGTCATATCCAATCCATCATACAGCAATGAGGATATCTGGAATAACGATACTGTCAATGCCTGGGAAAATATCCATATTGAAATGTTAATACTCGAAACAGTCCGGCTTTGACCGACAGAGTATGATGTGACGACGATCCGTAGGCGATTCAGTTTAATAGAAGAACAGCCCAGTCAGAAATATAACTACAATGTCTTTTGAACTCGATTTACATTTACGAAACGATTTTTCTTAGACTCTCACATGATTTCTATGGACGGAGCTGAACTAGAAACATGTCATTACTAGCTTTTCTGTTGATGGCACAGCACCTACACAACAAGGGCGGGGTCCACGGCCACTTCATTTGATCAGCAGTGTAGTTAGGCAAAACACTTTAAGAAATAGAGTATTGAGTGTATTTTTTATTGTAAGATGTTCAGATATATTTCTTAAGTATAGAACAATGTTACCTGTGTGTTTTGCATTAAGGAAGAGGAGAAAAAATATTTTTTTGATAATAAACGTTAGTGGTGCTCTTAAATAAATTTTAAAAAAGGCTGGTGAGAGAGAGAGAGAGAGAGAGAGGGAGAGAGAGAGAGAGAGAGAGAGAGAGAGAGAGAGAGAGAGAGATGGTGAGAGGGATGGTGAGGGATGGTGAGAGAGAGAGAGAGAGATGGTAGAGAGAGGGAGAAAGATGGTGAGAGAGAGAGAAAGAGAGGGAGAGAGATGGTGAGAGAGGGAGAGGGATGGTGAAAGAGATGGTGAGAGGGATGGTGAGGGATGGTGAGAGAGAGAGAGAGAGAGGAGAGAGAGAGAGAGAGGGAGAGGGATGGTGAAAGAGATGGTGAGAGATGGTGAGGGATGGTGAGGGATGGTGAGAGAGAGAGAGAGAGAGAGAGAGAGCGAGAGAGAGAGAGAGAGAGAGAGCGAGAGAGAGAGAGAGATGGTGAGAGAGAGAGAGAGAGATGGTGAGAGAGAGAGAGAGCGAGAGAGAGAGAGAGATGGTGAGAGATGGTGAGGGATGGTGAGAGAGAGAGAGAGATGGTGAGGGATGGTGAGGGATGGTGAGGGATGGTGAGAGAGAGAGAGAGAGCGAGAGAGAGAGAGAGAGAGATTTATTGAAGAATAAACTAAAACATCGCTTTCTAATAAACAATATTTAACTCCGAAATACCATTATGTAGTAAAAAAAAAGATTTTCAAAGCCTAATCTTTATTTTCATGTAGGAGTTCGCTGAATCTTCAAAATAATCTTTTCAACTTTCTAATTTTTCCGTTGTTGTTCCTCACGTAAATGTTCCCCTGCTAAGGAACTGTGGTTCCACAGTCGTCCGTTATAAAACGTTGGCAGTCTTAGGCCAACTGGGGTGGGTGGGTGGGCGAAGAACTCTCGACATTGGCAGATGTGGAAGGAAACGAATGCCCGGAAAGGGTTCTCGTGGCCGGCTGGCAAAGAAGAGTGAAAAGAAATCATGACAGAGATAAACGTCACGTCAAACCGAACCGGGTGCCGATCGGGATTCGAACTTCTGTTTAACCGAAACTTTTGTCTTGGGGGGGGGGAGTGGAGGAGGTTAAGAGAGTTGTGAAAGAAGAAGCGGAACGAAGATGTGGCTTCTGCGGGTAATCGAGATCGCGGTAGGCTAGCACTGCTTGTGACTTCCTGATTCCGCGGTCCATGATTTAAAACTGCATTTTGGTGCGTTTTTTACCATTAAAAATGAGTCGTGTGTGTGTTTAGAAGAAATCTGTGGGTCTGCTTGTTTACGATTCCTCTTCCCATCGGTGAGGGGGGGGTGGAGAGGACAGCGCTCCTTCCCAATGCAGCGGGCGGCTGGCCTACTCGGCCAAGCGTTGGCTGAGCTTTTGGCAGGCGGCGTGACGTCACTGCGAGAGGCGTCCGTGGGCTGAGCGTGAGCGCACTTTGTGTAGGTGGCGGAGGGCAGTAGAAAAGCCAAAAAAGAGAAACACACCTGGTCAAAGACGGCGGCAGCAGCGAGGCGTGGAGTGGACGGTCCCTGCTCACAAACCAGTTTCTGAATAACGGTTCGCGGTCGCGAGGGAGGCAAAGCCGCGAACAACAGGGCGACATACGCTGCGAGGCCGACGCAGAGAGATCGCGAGAGAAGAGACGGAAGAGAGCCGGTTGGGTAAGAGTTAAACGAAGTAAGTTCTGAAGAATTTCTTGTAAATGACCGGGGATGGGAGGAATGTCGAACGTTAGCCGCCGAGACACCCGGCGGAGCTGACAGAAATCGGTTAGCGGCGGATTACTGGAGAAAAAGTTACTGCCCGTCCATAATCCGGATTTTGTCGGATTATCGTTCCGAACATATGGTAGTTATTAATTCTCTTTGGTGGGTTCCTCCACCCGTTTACATCACTTAAGTTTCTTTTTTTTTTAAAAAAAAAAATTAATCTTTTTTCGATATGATCACAGATTATTTCCGCTTTCAGTTTCTTTAAAGTCTAATGGATTCGTTTTTGTTTGTTTTGTTTTAATTTCTTCTGAAAATCTCTGATATCTCCGAACTTTAAGATAAACGATGTAGCATTCTGATGCTGTTGTTGTTGTTGTTGTTGTTGTTGTTGTTGTTGTTGTTGAGCGAGTCGGACTTCCGAACGAGGTTCCCGCAATGGCATCGCATCCCGTAAAGACAAGTGGCCTATCTGATGCTGTTGTTTCGTAGATTTGCCAACATTTCTAAACTATAATCATTTGCTTCCTTCCGACCGATATTTCCCAACTTTTTTACATTTAGTCTTCAAACTTTTGTTAAAACTGAAATTCTTAATTTTTCGTGTGTTTTTTTTTTTTTTATTTTTAAAAAAATTAATTTTACTGCTCTGGGCAGTTCCTTTGTTCGGTAATTTATTTCATCCTTTTGTCTTTCTTTCGATTAATACATTGTCTGAGTCGATGACAAATTGATATTGATTCTATTTCACCAAAGTCAGTTGAAAACAAAAACGAATCATATCAGATTTTAATTACTTTTGTATTTTTTTTTAAAAAAAAAAATCTAGAATGCCAACATAAACGAAAAAAATTCGTCTATTTCGACAGGTGATTAGTAAATAATATATATATATATTTGATGGCGCACAGGTATGGGGGACTCTTACTGTTTTTACAAAAAGAAGAGGTCTCCGGACCTAACCGCCAAATTCGCACGTCGTCGTTAGCAGTTAGAGACGTCAGTTTAAGCTTAAGTGTTGACCACTCACGGCTGGCTGGCAGCAGACATACACTGGATCTTGACTTCGATGCCTACGTTAAGCATCAGCCGACCTTCTCAGCATTACCAGACTGACTGTCTAGAAACACTGGTACTCGCAAAACTGCAGTTCCGTCCACCTACTTCGTCTTTGTTCGTCTTCGTCGAGGAAGGAAAACGAAAGCTTCGCCGGTCAGACCTTTTTTGGACTCTAGATATCCAAGATTTGTGCCGGCGGTTTCTCTTTATATATATATATATATATATAATGAATAAATCAAACAAACAGCTTTCCGACTCAATAGCGAAAAAACGATTTATATGGAATGGAGGGAATTCGTTTGTTATATCGAGAGGGGAGATAACTGGACTAACTATTGGTAACAAGAGCGAAACGTTGGACGAACCTATTTTTTTAAAAAATAAAATAAATACCTAAATGAAAATAATCAGTTCGTTAATATATATAAAGAAACGCTATTGTGCCATTTAAACCTATTATGTCCAATGTGTTTATTTAATAAACAGAAAAATGTAATATCAGCCAGAAAGACTTTCACTATAAGTGCAAATCTGTCTTAACGCTGTATTCATATTATATATTATGGGATCCACGCTATAGAACTATATATGATTTTCAATTTAAAGATCAATCGTGATTTTGCAGTCGAGCAAATACAATAATAACTGTCCGGCTGTTGCAGTGTTGATCGTGTAGACCCGTGTATCGAGAACGTCGCTGCGTCTCGGGGTGTACGAAGCATTTCGATAAAAATTTCCATTTTTTATTCTTTTTCTGTTTTGTTTTGATGTTTTTTTCCTGACAAATCCCAGCAGCACAAAGGATAGGCAAAAGACGGCTAATATATTTTAAGAAACTTAAAACGAAATCATTTTACGTACTTGTACATCAACGTTTAGCCACTGCCAACAATGTGTTTTGTTTGTTTTCTTCGGTGTGAGCTCGAACCATCAGCTGCAGTATTCTCTGTTTAATCTAATAAATATTGCAAATGTAAGTACAATATGCATTATTATTCGTTGTGTCTCGCTTTCATTTATTAAGGTAACTCAGTTATTTATATTTTCAGATCTAATTGTCAAAATATATCTAGAAATCCCGCAGGAGATTTATATTAATAGTAAAGATAAGAAACCATACTTTTGTAGATACATAGCAATCTCGTTTTGTAAGAGCATAAAGAATTCCGGATTTTTTATGTAATATTAGGAGTTTTTCTTCAATTTAAGATTTTCCTTTCTGACCATTTTTCCTTTTCCCTACTAAAATATAAATCATTGACCAGATTTCACAAATACAATTACTCCACACACGCACACACACAAGCGTGCACCCATATATATTCTTATATTCTATCAGTAACAGGGCTAGCACACATAGACAACTTAATATCGTGTTTGTCAACTATACTTAAGGTCAACAAATGGTTACCATTATTAATCCATCCTATTTTTTTACTTCGCTCATGAACAATGACCAAAGATGCAATAACTTCGTTTAGTTGATAAATACTTGAAAAGCGACTTCATCCATTAGCTTAAAATTTAATTTTCGCTGAGTTGGTCTTCTCATCACAGTTCCAGAGTATTTATTACTCTCAAGGTCTTCCAAAAAGACGGCGATTCACTCTTAGAATTCTAATGCCTTTGTGTTGGAACCAGTGCTTTCTGCCCAACAGATCCTTCTGTCTTGAGTGTATTTTGGACATTCTCTGAAACCATCCACGTTGCTTCTGGGTTCTGGGGAGAGCATTGGTATTTAGGAGGGGACGCTTGGCTCTGGGTTAATCTGGTGCCAGTTTTGGCAGTTCTGTCAACTTTTTTCTATCGTCTGTAGACTAACGCGTTCTGGTACCCACTGAAATATAGATGTGAAACCTCTTTCTATGAGCACGACATGCACTTGTTGCTCTCGTAGCTTCAGTCCAGTTTAATCTGCATTTTACAGAAATTGTAGAAAAGACTTAATGGCACTGAGGATATATATATATGGCAGGGTAGCTAAAGTGCAAACAAATATCAAAAGCCTTTTGAAAATGCGTTGTGCGGTAGCTGCTACAGATAACTCCGGCTTACTTTTACCTGACATTGAGGTAATGCACTTAATGTTTTGTTTGCCAGGTCTAAGAGATATTGAAGGTGCTCTGACTCTAAGAATAGAATTTATTGATTATAACAATGTGTAATGCTGACCATGATGCTGATTGCTGAGTTTCTGCCAGTGGTTCCCTCTCAGCCAATTTATCTCAAACTTTTCACTTACCTGTTTGTAATCCGACATAACATTGTTTAAGAAGACAAGAAACTTTGATCTATAACTTGTCATTTGGGGTGATCCACACAATGACGTTTGATCTCCACTGCAAACTTGATTGTTTTATTTTCTAGTTGTACAGCCGCGGCCAAAAGTCTTACACCACCTTAAAATTTTCATTATTCTGCAAAATAATTGTTGAACTGTTTTCTTGCCTGCGAAGTGTATGACACCTGGTGTGTTTCCTTTTTACGTATAAGGATTACGGCAGGAATATAGGTGATGTGAATATCTCTTGCATGTGCTAATTATGTTCAGCTATAGCCAAACGTTTTGCATCACTCTAAAAATAACAATAATAACGACATCTTTCTTCAAATCCAGGACCACTTCTAATCGAATCGCTCGCACCTGTCGCCATGATTTATTTTTAAATCTTTTCGGAAATCACGTGTTCGTGTGGTAGATTTCAGATCGTCACATTTCACCGGGGGAAAACTACAAAGCGGTGAGTTCTTCAATACGGTAATTAGGCAAATTAAGCGGAGTTTAGTTCTACTTCATCAAGCAAAATTAGAAAATTCTCGGGCGGTGTAAAACGTTTGTGTACGGTTGTCAAAGTAAAAGAATAAACATATCTATTTAAACAATTAATTTTTAAAAAGAATTACAGTTAAATTTGCTTTAAAAAATAAATGCGGACGGAAACATTTAACTTTTGAAGTGAAGGTTTATTTGCCTCGCAGATCTATGGATGAACCGAAAATAAAGTCCATGTTGGCTTTTTTTAATCTTGGGAAGAATTGCGGAATATTTAACTAGATCTATCTAGAAATTTAAGGACTGCTTAGCAACAGATGAGCGAAGGTAGAAAGTTACAGGGAATTCATGCAACAGAACGCAATAGTCAGAAGACTCGCCCAGCCCCGTCAGGGTAGCGTTCAGACTTGAATGTAATCGCAACTTTCATTACAAATTGAAGGAACGGTTGTTTCCGCCTGGGCTCAGTGCTAAAATTCCCAATTCAAGACTTTCGCAGAATATCAGGTTTTTGCATCTGGGAAAGTCTGTTTTAAATGTCGCTTCTTAAAGGTCATCTTTTGTTGTAAGTCGCCAGTGTTCTTGAATTCCTCAGATGGCTTTCAGGAAAATTCCTTTTTGCGATGAATGTTTTTCGTGTTCAAGTCAAGATACTGAAGCATTTATGTAGAGTTCAGCATAGATTGTTCCCAGACGCTAAGCATTTAAGATATAGTAAACTATTAAAAGTATTTAGATGCTTGAAGGACAGACCTAACGGAAGTTTCCAAAATAATTTTAAAGTTATGAACTCGTGGACCGTGGTAAATTCGTGTTATCACCTACAGATAAATATACCAGCTGACTAATGCACCATTATGGTTTAGTATTTTCTTTAAAAAGCTATAAAGTCGTAAATGAGTGGAATAAATTCCTGCAGTACTTGTTGATAACGATAGTATTTTGTATTACAATAAGTGACTAGAAGGAAAAAATCTTTAAATCAAATAAATGTATTTTAAATATATTATTAATTGATGGTTAGATTATAGGAAAGCAAAATAAATTTAACTTTTAGCATGTAAGGCGGCTGTACATTATTGTGATTAATTCAGAAACTGCCTACATTACTATAAAGGATTTCATGGTGAATGATAAAAAAACTGGGATATATACAGAACGAAACTTTATTTATAATTTAGCCAAAGAAGTTATCATAAAAGTATATTTGTATATTTTTAATAGCTTATTTGCCAATAAGGGCTATGATCTATCTTAGTGGTAATCATTATATATATATATTATAGAATTAGTATGAGCTCATCTTGGCATGGAAAGACGTATGGAGTCAACATAACTCTCGGGGAAGCTTTGGAAAGTGTTTTAAAAATCATGAAAATTCCAATCCTTTTGCATAACTTAAAAAAAAGAAACCAAGAGAAATATTCCTTGTTGTCTCTAAGTTATGATGATCAATAAGTAAACTGTTAAAAACCACGGAAATAAGCTTTTTTAATATAAACTCTTTTGGTAATAACTCAATGTATGAGTGGTAATGCCATTAACGTCTAAATTTCAAGTTACTTGTAATAAAATGAGTTGTCTCTGACTTATGTACAGCAGTGTAAAATTATTTTTTCGATGGCATCTGCCAGAAAAAAATTTTTTTCTTTTTTTTTGTTGAAAGAGACGAAGGTAAATGAATGTAGCGCCAACAATGAAAGTGAAGTGTTCCTTACTTTTCCCCGTGTTATGATATTTTTTTACATTTCTTCCCGCTGTCCTTCACCTTGGCAAGCCTGTCGCTGCAGCCCTACAGACTGCTGGCAAACGTTCCAAAACACATCGTTCACAAATTTTTTTCTCTTTTTCCATAGCGATGCATCGCGGCCATCAACTAAACACAAGGATCCCCTCAAAGACTTCGGTAAACAGAGCTCCACCTCGCGACCTCATGCCAAATGCTCCGCAAATTCCCTTCAGTTGCCAATCGTGAACTTTTGCCGCGAATGTAGCACACGCGACGCTATCGTTTTTGGGGGCATTCCTCTGTACTGTATACATTAATCGATCGAGCCAATAATCTCTGGTAAATACCCGACAAACACTACATGCTGATTACAATGGAAACCACTAATATACACATGAGATTAAACCCACAATTTCTCGCCTGTTTTTCTTATTTTACGTACTAATAGTTCTTCCATTTTTTTTTTAAATCTAAATAAAACAGCATCTGATCCTTTCAAAATTAAATTTCCGAAATTCAGGGTGATTCTACTGTTTATGTATCGTTTATTTATCACATTTTTCTCTAAAATCTACATATTACCCTGGTTTAAGGAAAGCTCCTCGCGCGATCTCTTTCAGATTATTGATTTATCTCCCATGTTTTCTGCACAGGTTTCCGCTCTGAATTTGAGATTTAAGTCTTATATTTTTGTAAAAAGAATTTTAAAACCGTCAAAAACAGGCAGTGAAAAGGTCAGCTGATGTGCATCTAGGAAACATCGAGTTTTCGGGTTTTAAAGAAACAAGGTTTTGATTATGGGTACAGAGAAGAATAAATACAACTAACGGCTATTCGTAGAGGACTGTGTCGGATTCCCTGGATCCCGCTAATGAAAAGAAGTTAGAGAAAGAGACGATGAAGGTTCCAGGAATCGACGATGTACGCCAGCTTTAGCTTTGACCCAACCAAGAAACAAGACACACAAAGAAATTCTCTGCGATAGTTAGGTGTAAAATAAAAACCAAAAAAAAAAAACAAACAGAAAGCAAGCCTTCCGGTTACTTGGTAGATCTGGACCCTAAAACTAAAGATAACAGACCCTGAAGTGCCGTTAATGGCACGACATCCATCAAGCTGCTGAGTTTGCAGCATATATAAAAACCGATCAAGTCTCTGTCTTTGCCACAGCCCTAATTTAGCGTTTGATATTAGAACTGTTTTTTTTAATTACCCAAATACTAGAATGCACGTTGATAATAATCTACGTGGTGAGGAAGAGCTGATATTAGGTATTTGACTGCCACACATTCCTTCGAGAGTTACCAAGAAACTAGAGTTCAGATAGCAAGAAAGGGCAACTGTAACTAGGTCGAATACCACGGGCACATTTAGTGTTCATCTTAAGACCTCTATGGAAAGGCAACGGTTTACCTCGCAGTAATTTTCAAAATTATCGAGCTTCAACTGTCAAATAAGGATAATTATATAGCAGGGAAATTGCTTAGAGCGAAAAGATATCGGAGATGTGTAAATTTGCCCATTTTTTTTTCTAATGTCAGAATCCCAACAACTGTTCATTAGTAGTAAAGTTAACCAATAAACATACGTTTCGACGGTTTTCTCTTTTTTCCCCCATGTCGCCATCATCAGGATTCAGTGGTGAGGAAAAATATTTGGTGTGCAATTTTTGCAATAGGTGCCTTTCAACTTTTGGAATAATCTTCCCATGGCGATGTAGGGGGGGATCGGTTAACCGTAAATCGTTTACTTTTACTACTACCTAACAGCCTGCAGTTAGTGATGATGTTTTCTTCCTGCTTGACGCCATCACGCGACCAACCACCACCCCCCCCCCCTGGTCGGTGCTGACACCTGACGGAATCGGTCAGCTTCTTCTTTTTTTTTTTTATTAACATTACATCCGACCAGGATCCCACGCGGGCTTTACAGCTGGTCGGGGGAAGAAGTTCAGCGGTGTGACGAATTCTTCTTCGAACACCGACAGCAACGCCGCCTGGTCGGACGGATGAACGCTTCTTTCTCCCCGCTCTCGGCGCGATCAGGTCCGGTTCGCTAACGCGCCGAGCTGACGGCCTCTACCGACGGTCGCGGTAATCGAGGTAAACCTGTCTCTTGGACGCCCCGAACCACGGGCAAAAGGAACCGTCGGTCCTGCGTGTTCTGTCAGCAACAGCGTTTGGTGGCAAGATGGCTCGTGGGCCTGGTGACGCGAGCAGTTTCTTTTCTTCTTCTCTCTAGACGTATTTGCAGGAAAGCGTAGGATTTTAAAATTTCATTCACCTACCGACTTTAGGCTTCCGTGTGGCACTTTGCGCCAAACTCGACACAGCAGCAGTTCTAGGCAGTCAACACTTCGAGTCCATACTGCTCGAGTAAACGCGCCAAACACGCGAGACTCACGTGAGATTACGAACAACGCGATTAAAGCCGAGATGTGATATCACCTGACCGTGACGATATCTCGTTCCTGCATCTTCTTTTTCTTTTCTCCCCCCCCCCACTTCTGATTCATGTAAATAAATATCTGGTAATGCGTCGGATTTGAAGAAATGTATGGCAGCATCCCACTCAATACTGTTTCTGCCTCCCATTAACCCGCACCTTATCTACAGAACTGCAGAACGGTTTTTGCTTCGTGAAGTAATGTCGCCATTGTGGGGGCGATCGGTCTTGGCAGAAGAGGGGGAGGTTGGAGCTTCCTTTATTTAATGAGCTCCCACGTAGGGTTTGTGAGTCAGGCGGCTGTTTAACCAAAACTAATAAGCCGAGTTCCGCAGCTCGACCGTCATTTACCTGCCTCTCTCTCTCCAGAGACCGCACCACGCGAACGGGACCTCATTAGCTGCCGGGTTCCGTGTACCTGCGTCAAACACGACTGGCTGATGATGCCCTTCTCTTATCAGCTGCACTCATTCACCTGCACGACCGTTCTGCCAAGGATACCTTTAATTGTCATCTTTGATTTTCTTTGAATGTGCAGACTTAAACGCGAGTAGAAAATTCAAATTATAATAAAAGACAAAACACGAAACAGATAAACGAACGGACAGGGAATGGAACAGAGGACAGACAAGGAGAGAAATAACGCCATCTTTCTCTTGGAATTTCTCCGTACGTCATCATACTCCATAATTCAATTTTCGGCCTTTCCATTAAATTGAAGAATTTTTTTTTTTCTTCTTTCTATAGCACATCGGCATAGATTAGTCTATTAGTTTTGCCTTCGCTTGGGTGACAAAAGTCCATGCGATAATTTATCCATATGCCGATACACGTGTGGCTGCGCTCAGCGATAAACCGATCTCCGTGAAAGGTACATCGCTGGCGAGTTGATGGTCATCACGGCGCCGTCCGCTCTTCCCCGAGCCTCTCTTTCACGCTCCAGCGGCCATAGCCCCGAGACTTTCTCTCCGTGGAATAAACTAACTCATTTTAGCCGAAACTATCACGCTGATGTTTACCTCTTTTTACTAGAGTCGGGCAGGTTCTATTAATTTTTTTTAAAAAAATAAATAAATAAATGAAAAAACAAAAAACAAAAAACAAACAATTTTCTCTTAATTCCTGTTTTGGTAACAGAAGGACTTTTCTACAAGCGAACCCGGACATAGCGGAACGATTCTACCCGATAACGAAGTAATTACATCCGATGGGTTTTTTTCTCTTTCCTAAAACGCAGATTTGGTGGATTTAACTTAATGCCCATCCGAGCCGAGTCTGAGGGACAGAGTCGTGCGTATCGTGTAACTATGGCGACCAGACACGGGGCGCGGGCTTGTAGAACGAAAGTTACTTCACGGTAATACAACGTTCGGAGAGGAAAAGGCAATTCGTTCCTCGCGGTATCTTCCGATAAATCGCCGGTTTCTCATTGATTTCCCCACAGTAAAGTCTGCCATGTAGATGTCGTCGTTTACTGGTATCGCAACCCGCAAGTTCTGGATTTGTGCGAAGAACTCGGCGACATGGGAACAGCAACGGCTCGGATGGCGAGCTTTATTGCTGGAGACCGGAGACAGACAGCTTCATTCGGTTTTCTCCCGATTTCTGTTTTATTGTCTTTTAAAAGGAAAGGGGCAAAATCACCATTACACCACTGGCAGAAACGCCCCCTATGAAAGAGGGGGGCGGGGTCACATAAAGAGAATAAATGTTGTTTTCACCGTGGCTGGATCTCTCGGTAAACGTGCAGCAATGATGTATTAAGAACGCGGAACCAGATCGCAAAGGAGAAGGAGTTTTCTGAAGCAAGGCGATTCTAGCCAGTCGAAGAGTGAGCATCGAAACAAAAGGAAAACGGTTCTTAGATATTGCGGCGGATGATCGATAGTAGACGGAAAGACCAACGGAAGTGGATTTTCTGTCCTGTTGAATACATCCGACGTTCATCTCTCGAGCAGAAATCAGAGACTTAACTTAGATTCGGTTAAAGCTCTAGCATACAAAAATATTTAAAAATATATATATATATGTTTTTATTTTTTCCCAAACTTAATAGATCGATTATTTTAGTTTAAACGTTTACGAGTAAAGATACAATATATCGACAGTTCCAGAAGAAAGAACGGATAGAGGAAACAGTCTCGGCTATTAGAATATTTCTGATTTTCTTGTAATAGTCTTTCTTCAAAAGCATTCCATAGCAGATGCTACACGATATCTGTTGCCCGGTCAACCTTAGGGATGAAGTTTATTTAGACCGATGGGTTCCCGGAGCTTGTGCAGATATCTATATAAGCGCACATTTATACCTAGCAGAAAACTTCGCTGCATATTTGCGAAATATTGGATAATAGACATTGGTATCTTTTTATTTCTCAATATTCATATATTTTAACCATTTATTGTTTATCACGCCCTCCCCCCTTACCACAACCCTTCTCCTCTCTCCGGTATTTACGTCTCAGACCCAACTGTCGGACGGGTTTTTTCGCCTGTTCCGATCTCGGCCGATTTGCCGTAAGTTCTTGACGCAAACTTTTGAAACCGCGTAGTCGCGAACCGCAGTCCGCTCAGACATAGAAGTGAAAGGGCGTCACCAGGAGAATGTAGGGTGACAACGCCTCGAACAGTTCTGTGAATTCCTTACCCGACCAGCGGACCACACGGGCGTCAAAAGACTTAACTGGGTGGACAATACAGAAGAACACACACGTACGCAGTTGCCCTTCAGTGTCGTCGTGCCTCTCAGAAGACATCGGTGGTTTCTCTGTGGGTGGAAAGCAACCGCGTGCGTCCGTCCGCCCCGGGACTTGGTCTTGGTTCTCTCTCTCTCTCTCCGTCCATCTCTCTCTCTCTCTCTCTCTCCGTCCATCTCTCTCTCTCTCTCTCTCTCTCTCCAGTCCTCTGGCCACCGGGGGGTGTGAGAGATGCGAAAACTGGATACGGGACACTCGCTATATTCTGAAAATCAAACAGTGCGATCGTCTTTTTTTTTTTCGCTTTAATCTCATTGATTATCCAAAATACTAGTGACAATCATTTTTTTTTTAAACTAATTATAACGATAACAATAATAAATCGTTTCTTTATCAATACACACGTCGGCTCTCTCTCCCAACTCTCGTCTTTCCCCCACCGATTTCGGTTTCAATCGATATTCGTTCGCAGCGCGACTTTTACATATTAGCTGGATCAGATACACAAGAGGCGGCCGCTCGGCCTCATTTCCAGCCGACACCACGGCCCCTCCCTCTCCCCCCCTCTTATTATAGCCAATCATCGTGAAACGTTGCGGCAAAGAAGGAAGTTTCGCTAACTTTGTTAAGAATTCCTCGCGGACGTTCGTGCGCAACCTCGGCTTATTTACTGCGTCTAACTTCCGTGCCCGCGTCAGCTGACGTTAGCGTTCCCAGAGCCTGATTCTATCCACAAGGCGCAAGGGATGATATAGAGACCGCACAGACAAAAGGGGCCGCTTTTTAACCGGCTCCCAGCGTTAAAACACGAAAGACCACAATTGCCGCGTAGAGCTGGCGGTTTGTTCATTGTGCGAGTTATTGGGGGGTGGGGAGGGGTTAATGGATTTTTAGCCTTTTAAGAGTTAAACGAATATCGTAGTTCAGTGAGAATGAAGGAAACTAAATCCCGAGGAAAATGGGGAATTATAGCCGGTCGCGTTTGTCAGGGTTTCCCGCTGTCTCCCATCTGGAACAGATACTGGGGATTTGCTTACCGCTACTTCCCGGCCGCAGCTGAAGTTAAGGGGTAAGGCATCACGTGACAATCTACGGCGATCGCTCTCAAGGTTTGAAGTCCGGTTTAGACTTGGAAAAGGCTTCGCCGGCCTCGCCTAGAGACCGGACACCAAGGGAAACAAGTAGATGGCGGCGTGGAAAGAACCACCGTCACGGAGACAGTAAGATCGGGCAATTCCCGGAGATCGTCTGGACGTAGGCAACGAGGAGCGAGAATAGCGTAGTAAACATGTAAATTAAACGATATCTAATATTTGAAAGAACAATTTAATATCTGATATTATTAATACAGAGTATATAATATCCTTAATGTTGGAATAAAGGGAAATATGTCACCATAATAAAATTACAAAAAAAATTTTTTTTTTTTAAAATTAAACGTACGGCGAAAAGGTCGGTAAAGGGTCAAATTCAAAGCGTAAATCTAAAGACAAAGTCTGACCATTATTTTCCTGTATATCTCCGCCCTTTTTTTTCCTAGTTGATTTTCTAAATTAATTTAATAATTTCTTTTTCGTTGTGGATCTTTTGGCTTTCATATTTTTATCTAAATGTGCTTACAATAATTTTGTTGGAAATTTAGCAGACGACTCTGCCCCCCCCCCTGTGTTGGTGTTTTGTCGTCTGTCTCTGCGGCTGAGTCGGAGGAATACGTTTATCCTAACAACAGCGGATGATTATCTGCCGTGAGGATGGCGTCTGTGTTTCTTACAATACAGCGCCACCGGAAAAGCCGAACGAGAACCAGTTTTCGGCATGGAATTGTGATCGGTTAACAAAAGGTGGAAAGCAGAGATTGTGAAGTCTTGTCTGCTGAGAAATGCTGTAAAATGTGAAGTATTGACGGGGTTTTACTGTATCTTTTCCTTGGCGAACCCTGCTGTCCCGACTTTCGAGGTCTAAGGGGATCTCACAAAAAGTGGGAAGGTGTAGACTATCAGCTCTGGTGAGCGAGCAAGTCACCAAGGAACGGTTGGGGTCTCTTGAGTGATATTTAAGGGTTACTCCGCCGCACGTACCCATAGCATCACGAGAACTCTTCATTTTCAAATATGAGGAAACCCACGTGACTGGCAGGTGAATAAAAAGGGGCGACAATCAAACCTACTATATGATCCCTCCGTTTTAAACATTTGTAACTCTTTTTTAAAAAAAAAATGACGTTGCTAATAGCAGGTGCGTGCATGGCCGCTTCTCCAATCGGGTTCGCTGATTAGGTTAGTCACGTAGAACTTTCCAGAAGCCCTCTCTCTCTCTCTCTCTCTCTCTCTCCTCTCTCTCTCCTCTCTCTCCTCTCTCTCTCTCTCTCTCCTCTCTCTCTCTCTCTCTCTCTCTCTCTCTCTCTCTCTCTCTCTCTCTCTCTGTGTGTGTGTGTGGTTCTTCTGGGCGAATAATGAAGCGATATATGTTGAGTCTTCTGGCTCCAACGGCTCGCAAAACGGCGACCAAAGAGCAAAAATTATTACTAATGGGGAATACGCTTAACTCCCCTTTGATCCCTACCTGTAACTGGTTAAAGGGTTAATTTCGCAATGTTGCGAAACCATTTTACAGAACAAACTGACTTTTTACTGCACACGAAGTACTCAGTCCCACGTAATCCTGTCTTTTTTCTTTTTTTTGTGAATGAAAACATTTCGGAAAAAATTAAATCGAACAAACTTAAAGTTTTATCGGCTTGGTTTACAGCTAATCGAAACTATTATAAAACACATTAAGTTAGTGTTAAATATTACACGAGGTAATTCTGTGCTACTTTTCACATAATTTGCTGCGAAATTTCTAATTATGGCGGTCTGACAGAAATTTCAAAATCTCGAGTAATCGGATTTAGGGTTTATAATTGAATTTAGGGTCTATGGCTATACTTAAGTGCCGTGGATGGAGTTCCAGGCTAGGGGTTGTTTTCCCTTCTTCCTACCACACTTTACCTTAGCTGGAATCATCAAACATTTTGGAAGTAATAGATTTCTTACAAGAGAAAAAGAAAAAGAAATATTTAACAACGGATCAGCGCAGAGAAACAAAGAGCACCAATGTTTCTTTTTAAATGAGTCGTTTACTTTTTTTAGCAGCTTTCTTCTCTTAAATATTTATTTATTTATTTGAAAACTTTGACATATACATTGGCCGTCAAAACTGTGGACTTACCAATTAAATAGTTTGTCGAGTATGAAAGAGGATGTTCCGATAAAGAGAAAGCTTTGCGTAACAAATATTTGGAAAACCATTTTCCAGCGTATGGCTGTTCTAACAGACACAGATAAGTATACATCTGTGTAAGTATTAGTAATACTGATTTCTGTATAAAGTATGAGACGTTCCATTAGTAAGTCCAAAATATGGCCACCACTCTAAGTGTGTGCGTGCGTGCGTGCATGTGTGTGTGTGTGTGTGAGTGAGTGAGTATGGATGTGTGTGTGTGAGTGAGTATGGATGTATGTGTGTGTGTGTGCGTGTGTGCGTGTGTATGTGTGTGTGCGTGTGTATGTGTGTGCATGTGTGTATGTGTGTGTGTGAGTATGGGTGTGTATGTGTGTGCGTGTGTGTGTATGTGTGTGTGCGTGTGTATGTGTGTGTGTGAGAGAGAGTGGGTATTGTGTATGTGTGTGTGCGTGTGTGCGTGCGTGTGTGTGTATGTGTGTATGATAGTGAGTGAGTGTGTGCATGTGTGTGAGAGTGAGTATGGGTGTGGAGTGTGTGTGTGTGTGTGTGTGTGCATGTGTGTATGATAGTGAGTGAGTGTGTGTGCATGTGTGTGAGAGTGAGTATGGGTGTGGAGTGTGTGTGTGTGTGTGTGTGGGCTTGCT
This sequence comes from Nautilus pompilius, assembly GCA_018389105.1. Lineage (NCBI taxonomy): Eukaryota > Metazoa > Mollusca > Cephalopoda > Nautilida > Nautilidae > Nautilus > Nautilus pompilius. The sequence continues at coordinate 682,732 of JACATO010000663.1, read as the reverse complement.
TAATCATTAACTTGTGAAATCACTCCGAGATAAAAGAGTAAAGTAGAATTAAAGATAACTGATAACTGGTTACTGGTTTCTGCGGAGAAAACCACTTTTCCACTTTTGAAATTATCCTATAAATCATCAAAGAGAGTAATTCCTGATTATGGAATGGCAGCAAAGCCCCCCCCCCAACGACTCCTATTTCCCCGTGTTATCAGTCGTTTAAAACAGTTGAAAGTTTTCTTTCAATTTCGAAATTCAGCGCCCCCCCCCCGCCCAGGTCGGCGCCGATGTTTGATGGTTGAGGCTGAGATTCCTTAGGTTTCTGTCCGTTGTTACCTTGAGCGGAACGCTCTGGTTAATTAACGTCTGACCGAAATTTTCTAAGTCGTCTTCAGGGACAGCCAGGTGAAATACGCCTTAAAAACGGACTCGGCCATTTTTTATTAAGGCGGCGGTGGCCTTCCGGAGTGCGTGGCCACAACTGCATTAAATGTCGGATGATGGTTCGTCTCACTTTCTGACACCAAAACAGATTATCCAGTGATGTGCGCAGAAAGGCTATTATCTATAGGGAAACTAGAATCAAACACGCGGATACGTCATTTGGTCGCTACTGCACTTTAAAACATCCGCTTTGCAATCAAGTTTAGTAAATAAAGTCTTCTCTGGATTATTGGCTTTGCTGTTGTTTTCGTTGTCAGGCATCGAAGTTTATGGAGGTGAATTCTTAAAGTTTGTATCAAAACAGCAGAAAACAACAATAACAAATCATTTAAATCATAAATTAAATTTTTTTGGATATATAATTAAAGTCTCGTTTGCCATGCATGCATTTCTAACAAACAGTCTAGGTTAGCCATCGTTATCGTGACAGGAGATGCATAGCTAACCATTGCCTATTTCGCAGGCTTGGTTTATGAGGAATTATAATTTGTTCTAGACTTGCTCGACTCGGAGACTGAAACCTTATATAGATGAGGGAACAGTGAAAAAACAAGAAAAAATCGTTTAGTTACTTACAAGCAGACTCTTTAGTAAAACTTCTTTCGCATTTTAATTTTCTTAATTGCCAAGAACTGATAAGTGGCAACACATTAAAGCCCTTGTGTAAGATAATGATAGAAAACTGCTCGCAGAAAGCAGATACAACAAGTATTCTGTTGGCGAATGGTTGGTACTTAATCGTGATAGCGAGACACTGGTACAGAGCTTTGGAGCTTCGTGGATACTCAGGCCTTTGCTATAAGATTCGTCAGTGAAATGAAAAGCTATCAGATGCAGATCTTTTGGTTAGTTTTACGGGAGTAAAATCCTTAAGATTCTCTAACTAATTTACGCAAAGCTGATCACTGCGTTGCAAATCCTCTCTCTCTCTCTCTCTCCTGACGTCATATCTCTCTGTACTGACGTAATATCTCTCTATACTGACGTAATATCTCTCTGTACTGACGTACTGACGTAATATCTCTCATGACGTCACATATCTCTCTAGTACTGACGTCATCTCTCTCCTGACGTCATATCTCTCTGTACTGACGTAATATCTCTCTTTACTGACGTCATATTTCTCTCATGACGTCACATCTCTCTCTAGTACTGACGTCATCTCTCTCTCTCTCCTCTCTCTCTCTCTCTCTCTCTCTCTCTCTCTCTCTCTCTCTCTCCAATCGACGGCGCTATCGTGCAGTGACGAGTCCGAGATATTGTTTTAAATAAATGAAGAGATTTTAAAGATGTCACATCCCATCCCTTAGGTGGCTGAAAGAAAGACTTACCTGTTTACGCTGAAAAGAATGAATCTTAGTAAAAGTAGTTTGCCAAGAAAATTAAAGAACAAACCAAACCAAAGTGGATAAAATCTCGTACGTTTTATTAATAAAAAGAAAAAAGATAGCAATAAAGTTAAAACTCCTTTAGCCGGTTGTAATAAATATTAGCGCTGGATAAAATAGATTTTATAATAAAATGCATATTCATTTTGTCAAAAACCTTTTGCAGTGTTTATTTTAAAATAAGATTTTTAATTTTTCTAAAGTTAACACCACTTTCTTATTTTTATCCTGAAAATTTGCTTATTTGGAAATTTCTTTGTACGGTTCCAGGCCGTTTGAGTTACGGTGACAAACGTCGCTAGGAGAACCATTCACTGACTGTGGTTCAGCGAGAGAAAGGCTCTTCCTATCGCTATTATGGCGGCACTTGTTTCAAAATAGAAGGGATTCTGTGATTTCAGGAAAGAAAAAAAAAGTGATTATCGGCTAGAACCTATTTATTTCTTTTTCCTAAAAGTTAAGGAACGAAGTCGGCCGCATTATACCAGGCGAATTAGCCGCAATTTACAATCCATTCAAGGAAAACAGACGACGTCTAGCCATCAGTAACCAGTCCAGAATGTGGATACCTTGATCTTTCTAACCATTGATAATGCATCCATTTAACGCTAGAACTTTTTTATTAAAATATTTCAGACTGTAACGAATTTTAATCGTGTATATTATATATATATATTAAACATTTTCACTTGTGGTTTGCACACACTTACTCAGATGGTCAAATACAGAGTAATCCATCTTCACAAAGTCACTTTGAATTGGACCAGTTACCAAAAGTTAAGCCTACAGATTTATATTTTTTTTTGGTTAGAGTGCATAAACAATCTTTTAAATAGGTGAAATATAACGTAAAAATAGCTAAATTTATTCTGGAAATTTAATTTACAAAAAAAAAATGGATTTATGTCAGACAGGGTTAAGAAAAAACCGTGAAAATTCGATTTATCAGTCGCTATATAAATAAATAAATAAATAATATATATATTGAATTTTGTTTTTTTAAATAATTTTAAAATATTCTGTGTATCGTTTTTCTTTTAACAAATAAATAAATTTAAAAACTGAAATTTAGAAGCAAAAAGGGCAGGAGAGACTTTGATTAACTATTGAAAGCCGGATGTATTTTGTCCGTAAACCGGAAGCCATTTTTTTTTTAAAAGATTCTTTCTCACCAATGAGTTTTGGAGATTTACTGGCGGAGGGAGTTCCTTAGGGTGTGGTCTGTCTGCTTCCACGTCCGTCGACGACACCCCTCGTACGCTTTCTCTCCAAGGATATTTGCGCAGTTGGAGTTCTCTTCTGCCGTTGCTTAGCGTCGGCTATAAAATCATCTCCACGCTGTTTGCTTGCAGCTGGGCACGAGCACCAACCCCGCACCCTGCCGGGGCAGCCCCACGCACAACCCTCGCCCGACTCCCACACACTCTCGACGGCGAGAAGGCGTTCGATCGGCTGCCCCTTACCTCTCTGCCTTTTCTGTTCATGGAGTTTGGCAGCGTCTCTTTAGCGTTGACTTCAGACAATGCATTCCTACCCTCCACCTGTCTTCTCGGCAACATCTAGCCCTCCCCTCCCCCACAATCGCAAAACGAGGTCCGACGGGGCCTTTATCGGATCCCCTGTATGCGCCAGGATCCGGCCGGGGATTCGGCGTTCCCTAGGTTTCGAGGCGTTTAGATCGATGAAGTTCTCGAAAACATGAAGCTGTTGCGAATGTCGACCGCTATCTGAGTCGCTCAATCCGCCAATCGGGCCGACCGTTTGGTGGCGTGCCGTCTGTTCCCCTTGCATCCAGCGTCTGTCCCGGGGTTAGGGTTAATGCGGCAAAAAGGTCTGTCGGCTCTTCACCTGGTAGCTATCGGATGTAAGTCGGCTACGGTAACACACGAGTTTGTGACCGTTAGCGTTCAGTCACGTGACACGTGGTCACGCGTGATCAAATGCGTGAACCGCCGAGTGATTGGGGTTGATTACCTTCTGGAGATTCAGTGGAAACTATTGAACATTTGTTTTTCGGGTGTCCAGACGTAGTCTCCTGTCTGGCGATATGTCATCAGGATGATCATTCGGTACACCGACCATTCTGCTAGCGGGTTCACAGATTTAGATCACCGTGTATATATATGAACCGAGTCTCTTTCTAAACCGCCTGGTGCCGCCGGGAGACTTTTGGGTTTTGGGATTATCTTTCTTAATTGCGATATTTCTCTTGTTTGTACATTTTTTTTCTTTCAGTGGCAGCGTTTTATCCTCAAGGTTTGACGTAGACTTTGTCCCATGTCCTTGTTAGCTCTGTTCTAGATGATCATTTCCACTCGTTCACTATCTGCGACTCGCCGGAAAGTAAAAGATGCACAGGTGTAGACGAGATATATATATAAATTCATCCGTGTCTTGAAATGATCCCCTCTTTAAAATATTCGATACAAACCGAGAGCATTGTCCGGGCCATATCACCTTAAACCAAGCCAACACTACTGAATTCGCGATGCTAAGTTGCTAGTTATCTGAAATGTTCATTTACTTCTGAAAAGAACTGAAAACTGCTGCTCTTTCACTTATTCCTTTTGGAAGCTCTGATTGTTGTTTTAAGAAAAAGAAAACTTGTTGTTGTCGCCAACTTCTCCTCAACTAAAAGGATAACGATGTATTGGCAGTGGGTACGAAACACAATTAATTCGAACACCATAACCTCGTTAATGTTTCCGCGGTTGGCTGGTTCCATTACTTGGCAGGGAGGAACCGGATAATATCTGAAATATTTCATTAGTGTATACGGCATGATTAAAGGTTTTACCATTAAACCATCTAGTTAATCTGATATTGAATTTATAGCACTGGTGCACTGTATGTTTGTCAAATAGTCCATGGAAGGTAATGCATTACACCCTGAGACCCGAGGAAAGTCTACATTAATTAAGTAATTTTAGTTTTTGTATACTTTTCTTATAACTTGCTGCCCTTCTGTAGTATGTGGAAAAGGTAATAGCTATAGCAGCAAAGACAAAATAATACTAGTAATAATAGTAATCAATTAAGCCGTCGAGCAGCCGGCGTCTGTGACGTCTTCTCACCCACCAACATCCGCTGGCTGATCGGGTCGGAGCAGGAAGTCTTCCAGTGAGCGGGAATACGGCGAACTAATGATCTCGGGTGACGATTTCCGGAAATACAGGTTCAGTACCTCTGTGAGGGGGGGTTCGTACTGCCGACCCTGCCGGATCATGAAGCAGCACGGACCTGGCGTCTCCACCTCCCCGCCCTGAGACCAGCCCCCTACGCCACCCCTTCACAGACGCTAGTTGCCAACTCCGGTGAAACGTCGCGAACGTGGGTCGCCGCCATTCAAACAATTCTCTTCTCTTATTTTTGTTGCCGTCGTCACGTCAACATGGCTGACCGGAAATACGACAACCAGACCCTTGGTGTGGAATTAGTTGCTCTTTAAAAAAAAGGGGGGGACTGTATACAATCGCAGGGCAGCGCCAGTTTTCACGAACAGCTACTTTCGCCACAGCATCCACGCGGTTCTGGCACGCGCTGCTGCGGCTGCGAGAGGGTCGTTCTGTTGCCGTTCTTTATGGGGCCGGGCCGGTCCGCCTCCCTTTCGCGATGCTGGCTGTCTTCTACAGGTAAGTCCCGCCGACGGTTTGGAGACTGGATCGGGGCGATGCACATGCGCGCGCTTTAAGACCCCGGTTAGTGCGACAAGAAGAACGCCGGCGGTGGGGAGTTGTCGGCCTTCCTATCGTTTTAAAAAATAACCATAGGTAAACCTGGCGAAGTCGGTCCCGTATAAGTAGAAGGTTCAAAACAGAACTTCCACTCGAATCACATAAATCGTTGTTGTTGTTGTTTTTTTACCTACATACGCAGGAACCATTTACAAGAGCGTACCTAGAGAGGGGGCGAAGCCCCAGATAAGACCCCGCGGCTGGTGCTGGAAAGCTTAACTTTCCTGACGTGGATCTGCCCGAGTCACGTGACCATCGTTCATATCAGAGCGCGGTTGTTGTTTCTTTTTTTCTTTTTTCCCTTCGTTCACCTGCACCGTTCAGTTTTGCAACCAGTCGGGTTTGTTCCAGAACTAAGTAAGCGTTCGATCGATTGAACTTGATCAATGCCCTAAAGATAAACTATCGATTTTTTGCGATCATTAATGTATGCAGGTCAAATACCGATTTAAGTTGCGCTAAAGATATTGGCGACATCAGCAGTGATAAAAAAGGGGGGGTAACTGCAGAGGCGCTATTGTTTTACTTCTACAGTATCCGCTATTGTTCGGTAGAAACGGGATAAGAAGCATTTTTGTATTGTTCTCCACGAACAGATAATAGATTATTAACGATGGAAAATGATCGTCACCAGCTTCAACTGAAAATTCTGTGAGTAGAAAACGTTTATTTCTTCTTTACCTTTTGCAGGCTTCTTCTCCCCTCTCCAGTTTTTGAAGTTCTAAAAGTTTTCTAAGGAGTTAAGCAAATAACGGCACCTTCCTGGTTCCTGCCTAACAGCCCGCGCTCTACGAACGTGTTATATATACAAGACTTACTAAGGCATCCTTTCTTCTTCGACGTCAGTACATACAGCATCCAGCAGCGGAAACCCCCCCCTAGTGTCAGTTTTCCAAACCAAGCGGAGGAGGACAGGGTTTGGGGGTGGATGATAGCCCACTGCGGAAAGCCCTTACTAGAAGCTTATGGAAGTAAACCGGAGAGCTCAGAGGAGATTCGGGCTGGTAAAGAAGAAGGAAAGAAAGCCCCGCTAGAGAGGCACTAGTAGGCAAACCGACCTGGACCCGAACTCGGGCCCGCCCCGCTAGAGAGGCAGGCACTAGGCAAACCGACCTGGACCCGAACTCGGGCCCGCCCCGCTAGAGAGGCAGGCACTAGGCAAACCGACCTGGACTCGAACTCGGGCCGTCGTCTACCACCGAGGCGCACCTCGAACTTCGCCACATTGACTACTCGTAAACCGCGCTATTTAAGTGCGTGCACGCTTTGCTAAGACTGAGGCGCGCTTGTTTCTCTGGCATTAATCAGCGACATTTAGCTCTTTTCTGTCATCAATTATTCAAGGCCGTAGCTAGAAACCAGGGACAGCGGACCGAACACCTGCTGCCCGAGCGATGCCAAAATTAATAAAATACGGACAAAGAGTCCTTCATCTCTAACAAGATGCTGTTCGGTTATATACAATAACTTCATTAGCACGTAAAAAGGCGAATATTTTAATTTTTATTTAACCTTAAGGCAAGCAAACAAATAACGAGATTGGTCCGGCTGCCATAATTGTATCGTTTACAGTAACAAAACAACAACGACAACATCCAAGATGTTTATCTGGATTAGTATATAATCCAAGTCTACGTCTGACCAGAAAAATGCCATCCTGGCCAGATTGTTTGTTTGTGTTTTTTTTATTTTTATTTTTATAAATTTTACCCATCGGTTAATATTTCTTTACGATTCGTGCAACAAAACGTTCATTACGTAATTTTTTTTTTATTTAAAGAAATCTACTGATCACAGTAACCTGATGGCTACAAGAATTTATATTTTAAATAATAGTTAAATTCAGTTGACGAAACATCCGTCTCTTTACTAACTTTATCCAGCAATTCTGCAGCGACGATTGGCCTTTGTTACCCTAACCCCGCCAGACGATCTTGTAAAACAGGTACTTTTCTCGCCGTAGACTCGTTTATTTTCTGTTGATTGCGATACCAGGAAAAAACTGACTCCATTATGTTTTATGGCGATGACGATCTAGACCACCCGATCCGTTGGAGTATGCGGTCCGTTAACAGAATCTAGGTACCAGAAACATCTGCAAATAAGTGGAAACCTCTCAAAACTTGAGTTGCAGGTGTGTTTCGGTTATCCTAAAGACAGTTTATTTACCCGGAACAGCTCAGTGAAATGGTAAACATCCAATTTGGAAAATGCTTGTAAAGGATGGCATCACAGGGCGTGTGATCGAGGGAATCAGTCTCTGATCTTACATGTTGATGTAAGAAATAATTTTGTGCGCTCGAGCAAAAATTTACCCTAACAAAACAAAAGTAATTTTTTAATATCTTTGTGCGCCGGCAAGAATTCCGCTTAAGTCTCTGGACGGCATACAATTACAGAAGTCCGGTGTAGGTCTTCACCAATTATTGCTACCTTTGCCAGCTGGTCTAACCATCCGTGTAATGAACAGCTGTAGATGCCATAGAGAACGGAGCTAAGGAAAACTAAACTAAATATCGTCAAAGAACTATTGTTTCGCGTGAAAGGCCTTTGCTGTACGCAAAGCATAGCATCTGGTGCCATGCTTGAGTAAAATTTATTGATGGAGTATTGGTAAATATTACTCCAAATGTCACCAATAAACAGCTCTGATTCAGCTACGTTGTCTGGTAGATGTTTAACCTTTTCCGTATTGATGAAGCCCACGTCATATCAGTATCAGGACTTCACGAAAGCCAAGTCATGTACTTTAAGACTTTGTCAGCCACTTTGCTTTCTAAATATCACTTGCTTCCGATTATTGTCCCGTTGGAAGTGAAAATTCCCGCTGTAATTATCCGACATATAAGAATCCGCTTGTATTTAGCGGCAATTAAAGTGCCGTCAAGCTTTAAGTATCTCGGCTCAGTTCGCGGAGACTTGAATCGATCCGTATCCGTGCCTCACAGGCTCGCGGATTGACTTTTGTGCCATCCTCTGCGCGTCAAACTTTCGTCGATTGTTTCCAAATAACTCGAATCTTGATTCATCCGTAAACAGAACTTGCTTCCATCGCTCTTCATCTACCTGTTATTGCCAGAATTGCCCATTTCATTCTTCTACTTTTGTTTTCTACTTCTCAGAACTAGTTTACGAACTGCGGCTCTCGTCCAGTATCGTCTTTGCTAATTAATTTCTTACTGCTCACCTGTATTTACACCCACGTCATTTTTAAGATCTTTACTCGAACCTTAGATACTTAACACCGCTTTAAGATAGACTTTCCGGGTTGGGGGGGGTGACATGTTTCCGCGTTCTATACGCAGTTATGAATTACTGTTTGGGTATAAATCATCGAAGATATAGCAGAGAATGTAAAGTATCGCTATGTTAGCAGCTATGTAAGTGGTAAACCTTTACTGATTGCATGTCGGGCGTGCGAATAGCAGAGTTTGACGTGGTTTGGAGAGAATTTTGTGCCGACCATCGCTTTTGATAACATGCGTCCTATTCTCGCCCGGCTACTTTTCCGTTTCCCTTTACCTATGAGAGAGAGAGAGAGAGAGAGAGAGAGAGAGAGAGAGAGAGAGATGAGAATCGGTACAGGGAGGGAGAGAGAGAGAGAGAGAGAGAGAGAGATGAGGTCGGTACAGGGAGAGAGAGAGGAGAGAGAGAGAGAGAGATGAGGTCGGTACAGGGAGAGAGGAGAGAGAGAGTGTGTGTGTGTGTGTAAATGGTTATCGCATATCGAGCAACCCCAGATCTATTACATTGTATAACATATGGAATAAACACGGTAACGTTTTCACATCCCAGATTTCGTCCGAATTACTATGAATGTAATCATTCGCCGGTCAAGCAGAAATGTCTTTATTAAACGACGTTTTGGAAGGTCCGGCCCGGTTCGAAATAAATAATGCATAAATCCCTGACTGAAGGAGCTGGATATCGGTTTTGTAAGATGAAAATAAACGGCTGAGCGGTCGCTATCTATTCGTAAGTGTAGGAATTCCGGACGTCGACGACGGTGGCGGACCAGTCTGTTTAAAACTTGATTTAAAGGGACACGCAGAGCAAAGTCTCAAATCACGGCGATTCGTTCTGGTCAGACGAGTTTTTATTTCTGGTTTTAGACTGAGATTTTCTCGGTAACGATCGGAATTCTTCTTAATTGACTGGGCGGTGCGAGCCTGAACAGATTTCGGGAACTGGGGCTCGCGCTCAGAGGGAACCCCTATTTCGGGCTGGAAAACCATCGCGCTATACTTAAAGCGACCTATCCGCCATATATCTTTCGCAAGAGGCCGGGGAATAACCGGTCCCTTCTAAAATAATGGTTACTTTTACTTCATCTCCTTTTTTCAGATTGATTTTAGTATAGATCCGGCTTGATCACTGACCCACAAACTGGCTATTTAATCCACAGATGCACTAATTTATTTAAATAGTCGCGATAATAACCCATCAATCAAAATCGGACAACTGTTAATTTGGCGAAAGATGGCGAATCTTTCTCCTCCGGCGCAGGTTGGGCTAATTTAGTATAACGCTGACATTTTATGGCAAAAAAAAAAAAAATTAATAAATAAATAAAAATAAAAAAAAAATATAGAGAGAAAGAGAGAGGGAAAAAAAAGTAGCAGTCACTAATTTTGACATTTATAATTTCAACATAATTCAAACAGAGTATCTGTAGTTTCTGGATTTTTACTACAGTCGAGATGCGGAAAGTCTTATCTCGAGTAGACAGCCATTACAATGATCTATGATCAATAGATGGAACGTCTGTTTAAAGAAAGCTCGAGAATCTGGGGCCAGAATAGCACGGCAAAGCTAAGGATAAGATGGTCGGTCGTAACGGTCAAGGTGACGAGTTCCACGCGATTCGCACTACTATCGTCGTCATTCTCATCCCCATCCTCTTTTAAAATAATTAATGAGAGAAGCTCGAAGTTCTGGAGTAGCCTGTTTTGATTTAGACCGTTTAGATTACCTTCTCCGATGCGCTAGCTCTCCGGGCAACCAAGCCTGGATTCTTGTCTATAAAATCCGACAAACTGTTTCTTAAACGTTGGAGAAAACGGCTGGAAATAGGGTATTATAACAGCATTAATTTCTGAGAGATATATCCCGTTTGTTTACGTCGTCGTGTTCTCTGGTTACGCTAGAGGGGGGGGGAGGGTTTCGGTGCTCTCGACTTGGCTCGGACGGCGGGAGGTTGGGAATGTCTCCGAGTTACCGTACTTGTCTCACTGACAACGCCACCTATCTGTCGCCTGATTTACAAACCTCGTGCAAAAGCGACACCATCCAGACGCGGTGGGGGGGGTCTTAGATCTGGAGGAAAAGAAATGAGAAATCCTTACTTTTTCTGGCTTTAAAATGTATGAAAAGCCCTCACGTGTGTTGTTTTGTTCTCTCTCTCTCTCTCTGTTTGTTTTTTTTTTTTCTTTCTAAAATTTTAAATAATACCGCAAAAGACGCTTTATTCCTGGCTGGCAACTGGCCCCCGATCAGCTGGAAGGAGAGATTCTGCACTCGTTGGTGCTGCATGCAATTCGGAAAAAAAAAAAGAAGAGAGGACCCGGATGAAGTAGCTGCCCGATCTACGTCAAAGGCTGGAAGATAATTAATTTTTTTTTTTACTTTGACAGATGGAAAGCAGGATTAGGCACAGCTCGACGTCTGCTCCCATTAACAGTCGAGCAGGTCAAGTGTTTAGTTGATGGGTTTACTGTTGCTCAAAGAGATTAAACGGACGATGGTATTCCAGTTGAAGAAACTTTCCTAAAAGGTTTCACAGCAAGAATCTTGCAGCCCTTGGTCACGCCGTGGCGTTGGCTTTCTTATGCACTAAGAACACAGGTCTTTATTCTTGAAGCAACAGCTACACGCTAAAAACGGTTGGTTTTCATATAAGGAAACACCAATGAGGGAGAGACTCCATTTCTCTTTCCCAAGCGTATCTCCTTCCCCTAGCATCGTTGTCTGTGACCGTACTGAATGAACTCGCGCAGTACTACAATTACTGATAATAAGCTTTGCAATGCCTGCTTCGAAGGTTCCACCAGCAGGAAATGGAAAGTCTTTACTCGAACTCCATGTTCAGCTGTGAAAGAAAACCGAGGTATACTGAGAAGAGTCGGCCTGATGCCCTGGCAAAGAAGAGCGAGAATAAGCCACGTTATGAGAGATTGGCCAATCCGAGGTATACTGAGAAGAGTCGGCCTGATGCCCTGGCAAAGAAGAGCGAGAATAAGCCACGTTATGAGAGATTGGCCAATCCTAGATAGTCTCCGAGGAGAGACGAACTCGGGCCCTCGACCACGGCAAGATGACCGCCTGGCATAGATTAACTATTACTGGAATTAATAATTTAGTATATGAACAAAGAAAAAAAAATATATGAAATTTCTTAAGTTTTGATAGTAGAGGAGAGATTAGATATTTTTAGAGTAATCATGGGTTTTGATGCGTGGCAAGTCACAAATTCATTCGGCCAAAAGATCTTTAACTGTTGCCATAAAAACGAGAAGACCTCGTTTACGTGGCATTTACATAACATTAAATATGAAAAACTGTAAACGTCAACTAAAAGGTACTTTTTGGTTCTTTATTCCCGTCATTAGAGATGAAGTGAAGATTACTTTTCCACAAATGCGCCACCCAACAATTAGAAATACTCGTGGCCACGACTATAAAGTGGCTGAAGTCTCGGCAAGACTTAATATCGGAGAAGAAAGAGAAAACGCAATAGTTTTAGATGTATGTAATAGATTATCAGCGTTGAGTGTGTTAGGGGCAAATCAAAAATAATACTTATTGCTTTACCCTGCTGAGAGAGAGAGAGAGAGAGAGAGAGAGAGAGAGAAGAGAGAGAGAGAGAGAGAGAGAGAGAGAGAGAGGAGATGTCATCAGTACAAAGAGAGATGACGTCAGTACAGAAAGAGAGAGAGAGATGACGTCAGTACAGAGAGAGATATGACGTTAGTACAGAGAGAGATATGACGTCAGTACAGAGAGAGAGAGAGAGATGACGTCAGTACAGAAAGAGAGAGAGATGACGTCAGTACAGAGAGAGATATGACGTTAGTACAGAGAGAGATATGACGTCAGTACAGAGAGAGATATGACGTTAGTACAGAGAGAGATATGACGTCAGTACAGAGAGAGAGAGAGAGAGAGAGAGAGAGAGAGAGAGAGAGAGAGAGAGCTCTGATGGCTTCTAGTCTTCCGGTGCCAACGAAATTAATCTCATCTAAAGTTAAAGTAAGGAAAATAAACCAAATATTTGTTTCTTTTTCCTAGAAAGATCTCGCCCCAATCGATTCAGTAAAAAAAAATAGATGAAGTCCATCTTTGCATTACATTTACTGACAATTATTGGTAAAGACGAGCTTTTTGTAGTATTTACTGACACGCCGGGTGTGTGTTTGCTCGGCGCTGCCATCGTTTCCGAGAGAGGTTCCCAGACCATTGTATCTCCACACGTATTCACCAGAATTCCCACCGGTGAAATTTCGTCCAAGAAATCCTCTAAATGGACGACCCTGACTTTTTGTATTTATTCACTGAACTAAATTATTTGAAAATCTGTGAATTCTAAATAGGAGTTTTCCATAAAAAAACATCAAACTAATTCTAAAGGTCTACTTGAAGAAATTACCTTTCCCCTTTCTTAGGTTTTTCCAGACACCCTTATTTGTTTGTGAGGTGACTTTTCAAAGACTAAAAGGATAAATATGTCTCTCTGCCTTTTTTTATAAAATACAGAGACATACATTTTCCTAGTCAATTTAATAGCCCCGCACACTACACAACACCCAGATGATAACCAAATAAATTATGGAGCAGAGATAATAATCAATTACAGTATATCAAGTAAAGAATAGTTCTGCTAGTTCTTTACTGGGTGCCTTAAAAACCAGAAAACACCCGTAGCCATGTCATTTACTGTCTGTTGCAGTCATCTAAGAATCGTGTGGAAATGGCCTTGTTACAGCAAGAGAACAGGTAGAGATGATTTTTATGTCCCGTCCGTGTATATCCGCTGTGTATTCTACAATCTATCAGGACTGTCATTCCGGACGTTTGGTAATCTCTGGCAGAAGAACTCACGCAAGTCTGATTGGCAAAGCGTTTTTATCAACAGCAGTAATTGGCGCGTCGCTTAGCAGACGGAGACGTGACGCGCAGCAGTTGTGTTTATTGAAACAATTCTTGCCAAACAGTGTCTATTGGCGTTTTAGACTGGGTAACCCCGACTCTTTGTGGGCCTCAGCTGATTAGCGACTTTGGCGGATTTCTCGATCAGACGGCAAGTGAATATTTTCGAAGTGACGAATTAATAAAAGTAATAATATGTGGATCGTCTGCGGGTTAAACACGAGAAGCAAGATGCCATGAAATAAACAGAGAGAGAGAGAGAGAGAGAGAGAGAGAGAGAGAGAGAGAGAGAGAGAGAGAGAGAGAGAGAGAGAGATGAAAGGAGAGATAGAGAGAGAGAGGAGAGAGAGAGAGAGAGAGAGAGAGAAGAGAGATGGAGAGAGAGAGCGAGAGAGAGAGAGAGAGAGAGCTAGAGATAGAGAGATAGAGAGAGATAATATGGATATGTCGAGAGATGAAGAGAGAGAGAGAGAGATGGAGAGATGAGAGAGGAGAGAGAGAGAGATCTCCGAGAGCTATTGAGATTTCTGAGCTGCTGACTCGTCTCGCGCGCTGTGAAGCTTGTTCGATCGCTATCGCTCTCGCGCTCTCTCGAGCTCTCTCTCTCTCCTCTCTCTCGCTCTCTCTTTCGACTTCCTCATGCTCTCTCATGCTCTCTTTCTCGTCCGTCTGCTCTGCTCTCTCTCTCAGATCTCTCTCGCTACCTCTCTCTCTCTCGCGCTCTCCTCTCTCTCTTATCGCTCTCTCTCTCCTCTCGAGAGAGATAGATGTTCTTTATCTAAACCCGGATATGACTTGTAAACCTTATTTCGGTATTCGGACCTTTCCACCAGAATGAAGACAAACCCGGAGCCATTTTTGACCGGTGTCTCTTGAAGACACACAAAAAAAGAAGTTTATCTTCCATTAAGCTTTAGAGCCCCCTAATCCCTTATTTACTAGAAAGATAGATTAAAACGCTGCTTTACTTAGGCAAACGTTAATGCTGATTTTTTTTTTTTTTTTTACTATTGTTAACGTGGATACCACCAAGGAGATATATATGTAAGTAAGTAAAAATTGTACTAGTAATTGTTTCTTGGAAAACTCTCGAAATACACAGCCGTCTGGATTTGCATTCACTGTTTGGTTCAGCTCGTATAGGAAGACAAGAAAACATGACGATCTCGAAGAGCCGCCTATCCAGCTCCTCCGGCAAATCCCGCAAGTTAAGATCTAACATTAACTTTTTTTTTCTTTTTTTTTTAATGTGCTGCCTCCTTTTCTATTACTGACTAATGTTGGCAATTCTACCGGTAACAGCTAATGCTGGAGGAAGAATTACTAATATCGACCTTTGCGGATAGTTTGGCATCTTCCCCTCGCATTTGAAGTTGTTAGCAGCTGAAAGATTTGCTGGAATTAACACTTTGGAAATGTATAATAATCGTAAATGCTTTCGATTTTACGGAATCTAGAATACTGTCCAAAGCGTTAGTTAGGGCTAGAATTAAGTTATGGTTTATGGCCAAACTACGCAGAAATACATACTGGTTCTTTTGCAAAACAAAACAAAAAAAGGGGGTCAAATCACGTATTAAGTTAAAGAGAGGGCCAGTGATAATTCACCGGAGTGCTACAGTTGAAGGCCTGAGTTCGAACTCCTGGCGAGATCAGTTCTGCTTGGCGTACTTCCCTGACAGGATTTCCCTCTCCTCTACCAAGCGGGTTTCCGCTCACATCTGAAAAATAAAGAGTTCATAGAACTCTCTAGGTAGGTCCGACGGAGGTTCTGCTAGTAGCAGCTCTCTGTGACCGTCCCACGACCCCTGCCTAGCCAGATCGCCTGGTTACCGAGTTACCTACCCCGTACTGCTGCAAGACATCTCGAAAGTCAACACGGAGGCTCAACAAGAAAAAGCGGTCAATTAAATATTTTTTTTTTTAACATGCATTTACTACAGTCGTCCGGGTCTATCGGATAAGCTTTAGTCTTATTAGTGATTTGTTCTCGTTCACCCTCATGCGGAATTCTTCTAGCGCGGCCTCTGCGGGCCGACGTGGTAGACATGTGCACATTATACTCTGCCTAAGTTAAGGTTTGTTTATTTTTTAAAAAAATTTATAGTAGAAGCTGCTTTAATGTTTCAGCGCCTCGTGAAGCTTTGTGTTTTAATTTAATCGAATCATAAGGAGATCTATTTTTTTTTTTTAAAAAAACAAAACACAAAAGAGCAACAAAGAACCGTCAAGGTAACAAGGTCGTCACGAAATTTTTTTAAAAAACGAATGAAGTATTTAAAGTTGCAGCATAATGTTCTTGTTTTGTTTTTTTTCCACCTCCTTTAAAGAGATTACTGTTATATTCATAGCAACATTAAAAGTTTACATATTTTTTATCGAGTTATTACAATTATTTATTGTTCAGTTTTATGCAAAAAATTCTACTATTCATAAATTATCATCTGTATACAGGAAATATTAATTAAATATAAATCAAGATTCAAGAAACCGCCACCTTTTGTGCGTTTTCCCCCAGCATTTTAAAGTAAAAGTAGAAGATTTTAGTGACGTTAAACGTCTTCCACCCCGATATAACGTTCAGCACAACTATGACGTACAGATTGGATGTCGTATAGGTCTACGCAAGCGTAGCTATAAGGTAAAAAACAGAGTTGTTGCTGGTTCTCTCTATGGGAAAGCCCTGCTGTCATCCATTCTCGTTTCAAAAAGTGTTCAGGGTTTTAAATTTATTCAAAAGCTTTACCAAGTCAATGATGTAAAGTTTGAAATGATTTTAGTCATGGAAATCGAGGATGCTTGACTGGCATCGGTGACTAATTTTAGAGAAGAAGAAGAAAAAAAAAGTATGTACTTCTTTGAAAATATTGAATTATCTTATCGAAGTGCGTATGAAGTTCCGGTCGACCACAACATCGTCAGTCTTCTGCACTAGGGGGGGGGGTCTTTTCCATCTGGAGGTCTGTCTATGTTGCGACCTAATCACTAGTTATGGTTAGGTCTACTATTGTTTCGCCCGAGTCATGTGACAGGTGCTCGCTCAGCGGCCGAAGGGGGGAGGGTGGGTAGTCCTGTAAAACTGTTCCGTTCTCTCTCGTAAGGTTGGTAAGATCTTCTTTTACATGAGTTTTGTCAAAAAGAGAGAGAGGAAAACCCCCATCGGCTACTATAATGCTCCACAGCAAAACCAAGCACCTGGTGCGTGTCTGCTTTTGTTTTACTAATGAAGATATTTTTAATAGATTTATAACAAACGTTGTCTGTGAGCAGCAATGGTTCTTCCTTAATTAGCGATAGCTGAAGTGAGCAAATAATTATTTATTAACATTTTTTCATGCAGTCGATACTAAACCGTAGTAAAACCCGTTCTCGTAATATTATCTATTTAAGTTAATTTGGCAAACGTAATTTAGCAGGAAGTAGCATTGACCAGCAGATTTCTGTCTCTGCCAGGTCACCCCGCAGAACAAAAACTCCCTTCCCAGGTGACCATCCGACGAACATATGATCCCAGTAATAAGGCTTTTAGGTTTGTATACACTTCACTTCACAAGTCAGTGGCGCGGAGTTTTTTTTTTTTTTTTTTTGTCAAAAATCGCGATCAAAGAACTCCTCTGCTTCGGATTTCACATCTGCACAATCTCTGGTGAGTGCCCATTACCGACGTGTTTATCATTTCGAGCTATGATGTTTTCTTGAGCTTCTGTAACCGTGTAGCAGCCTGTAGACGGTTCGCAAAAAAACTGCCGTAAAAATACGGGCTGCTTTGAATAACAGCTAATTCCAGCCGACGATATCTTCAGATTGGTTTACGGCTCGCCGACATAATATATTATTTAGTGTCGCGTATATTATTAGGCTTTAATGTTATGTGTTCATCATTAAACGTCGATGAAAGCCACTTTATTTGGTTATTAGATTAACGACAAGACTTTAATGTTTTCTTTTTTGTCGACTGTAATCATTATTCCTTTTAAAAATATTTTATCTGAATGTTGAACACCAAATTATTATTATTATTATTATTATTATTATTATTATTATATTATTATTATTATTATTATTACTACTACTACTACTACTACTACTACTACTACTATTATTAATATTATTATTATTATTATTATTATTATTATTATTATTATTATTATTATTATTATTATTATTATTATTATTATTATTATTATTATTATTAAAAGCCATTATTATACAAAATAAAGAGAAAGTGTTCTCAGCCAGCGGTCATCCAAGAGAATTCCGCTGAGAACATCCGATTTTTCTCTAAGCGACGGACAAAAATGTTTTCATATTTTACGTGTTTCCATAGGAACCAATTCTAATTAAATACAGAAACGCTAAATTTCCAGGCTTTGAGAAAAGAAAACGACAAAAAAAAAGAAGAAGCGCGTTACGATCCGACTGTGCTGTGTCCTGATGAGGTAGGTCGACGGTGGAGTGATAGCGCAAGTCGAGTGGTCCATCAGCGACCTCGTTTTCACTGGTACCACGTGACCTCAAAAATGCGAAATTTAAACGGTTTTAGTATTAAAACAAAAGCCGAAAACCAGTCGAATGTAAGTTAGATTACACACACACACATGGAAAAGGCTGAAGGGGACTGTGTGTAGAGGTATGGTTAGGGTTAAACCGAGCGAATATGAAAGGGCGCGGCGGCCTGGAAATTCGTGTTGGTCATTTTGCTTAGAGTGAAACTTCCAGACCGTGCAGTGACAGTTCCTTTAGTCAGAAAAACCTCGTTAGTACTCCGATGTTTTTGGAGTTTTCCAGCTGAAGGACGATTGACCGATAACCTGAGCGATGTCGTAACAAAGTCTACCGAGTCAATGGTTTTGCTCGCATACGTTTATCTTAACGACGACCTGGCCGCCAGGTCTGCTGGCTGGCTTGCGGGAGACCCGGCCACTTTCCGGAGATCGGCCAACTCGCGGCCGGCATCCATCGATCTATCGATTTCATTTCTCCACCGGAAAGACGACACCAACGAAGGAATGTAGGCGGGGGGGGGGAGACCGATTGTCCTTGTCTGTTTACAGTCTTGCAGGGATGAGAACAGCGATTCCGCCCGCACGAGGTCGGCGTCCGTGTCCAGCCGCAGGGACACGGATGCAGCTGGAGAGGTTCGCGAGGGATGAGCGCACGAAATGGGAAAAGAACAAATAAGTCAGGAGTTCGCGTGGTTGTGAACGCAGTAAATCAGAGAACGAATCCACTGGAGGCATGGTTACCTCGGCGGGCGGAATTTCATCAACTTCCTTCTTCTTGGTGGACCCCGGCTCGACCTCCGTCGCCCCCCTGGAAAGGGAAGGCGCGCCGAGCGAGTTACCGTCCAGGCCTTTTGAGCTGCGGTTAATAAACGAACCAGTCCAGAGTTGTTCACAGCGCCTCTACCGGGAAAGCCCTACAGAATCTTTTCACTCAGGAGAGGGAACTCCAACAACCCAACAGACTGGGGAAGAAGAAACCATTCTAGAAAGGTGAGCCAAGCCAAACCGGTTCCGACCGGGATTCGAACTCGATTCACCAGCCACGGCAGTCTGGTAAGCCGACCGACCATCTCTTCAGCTGGCGTATTTTTTGGGGAATTAAGATCCACTACCTACATGCATCCATCTAGGTGATCATCACCGAAAATAGAAGATGTAATTCTTTTAGAGGCAATCACTCGTGGGGACATTTAAGACACGTATCACGTTAAGTTTGAAAGACGATTACAATGGAGTTTATCTAGTGCAGTAGTGATGCTCAAGCAAGAAGAACACGCACTGGCGCAGATATTCACAATTTCAGACTTAAAAACGGTTGCCTTCTGGTCCGATGATTTCTCTTGCTGTAGAAATCAGGCCAATGTGCAAATATTACTGGCAACGACCTTTAAAAAAAGAATAGTTGACCTTCTTTAGATCAATGCTATGCTGTCCCGATGAGGTAGACAACAGTTTGGAATTAAAAAAAAAACAACAAACAACTACTAATGTTTTGTTTTTGTCTTTAAATAGCTTAGAATTAGAATTATGGAAACAGAATGAAAACATTTATTTCATCCCCATACTTTAAATTATTGTTATTTTAGAAAATCTTTTTTTGTTTTGTTTTTTTGAGAAATGAAAACGCTGTTGAAGGAATGTATCCATTCCTAATGATTCAGTTTCTAACTTCGACAGAGAGGATGAGATAAATCCGTTAAAGAATTTAAACTGGTTTTTTTGGGGGGGTAGTTCTCAGAAACGACTCACCGAGGGACGATTCCTTCAGTGACATCGACAACAGACAACTCCTTCCTTACTGGCGCTAAGAACTGTCGTCTGCTGTGCGCGAAAAATGTCCGAATAAATAATATATATATATGATCTGAAACTCTACGAAAATGTTTCGAGAGATTTTTTTCTTTTTCCATTTGTTGTTGTTTTTTTCTACTTTATTGGCAGACAGTTGAGAAATTTTTTTTTTAAATTACAGTATTAATCTTTGGGCATCTTTATCTCTTCATCTTTTCTTCTTCCCTTTTTTTCTTTTTTTGCAGCAATCTCCGCGATTGTGCATTTTTTTTTCTCCTTCTTTTTAGCAAGGAATTATTATCAGGGTGCAAGAACATCTTCTTACCCAGATATCCATCAGGGTTTTGGTTTGCAGGCATAAAGATAATCTCTAAATAGCAGCCCGAAGCTTAAGCCGTTCGCGGTCAATCCCTGCCTGAACTACCCCCCTTTTTTATCCCCCTCCCCAAGCCCTCCGACTAGAACTGGTAGACATTAATTAAAGATTTATCTGGCGAGAGGAGACGAGTTCTGTCTGCGGCCCCGCCAGGCCGCGGTTTGGCCTATCGTCATGTCTTCTCAGGGATCACGAACATCTGCCAAGAAAGATGGTCTTGGCCGCGCGTAATGACCGGCCGGGCGACTCGGCCCCTTATATCTATACCCCCCTTTTTTTTAAATATTTTAATCCCCGAAAGATGATGCTATGGTTTCTTCTTGTCGCATCTCCCGAGAAGCGCTCCAGCCGTGGTTGGCCCGAGGCCAGTTGTCTCTCGTATACAGCAGCCGGTAAATGCTGTGATAACCCACCCAGTGCTTGCTTCGGACTCTCTTCTTCCCACGCGCCCGTCTACACAGCCATTACTCGCGTTGATATCTTCTGCGGGCGAGCGCCAAACGGCAACACACGAAGAATGGTCGAGATAACGCGATATGGTGACCACTGGGCGAAAACTGATAATGTCTCCCGACACACAACGTGTTGCTGCTCAGCGCCGTCCGAAAGTAATTTACATCTTTTCCGGTCGCACATCAAAGATAACCTGATTTCTTCAGCACTTGAGAGAGAGACAATCACTTCCTGCTACATTTTCCGCCGAACTTCGTCACGACCAACTGTGTTGCGCAATAATCCTACAGTCAAAAGAAAAGCTATACATATTTGCATATACGTACATATAATTATACGGGGGGGGGGGCTGATTCAGAAGTCCAAAAATTCTAATGTCATTAAAAACCGCAAGATGTTACGTTTCAACCAATCATTTCTTCATCTCGAGTTTATTCAGAAAGTACAATTAAGACTCACAAAGGAAAAACCGAGAGAAACCAAAACATCACGAATTATTTCCCCATTATGGGCTTTTTCTTTGTAGTGTAAGTTTTCATCAAGGACTTGTGCGGTCTCTGCCTGCCCCCCCCTCAAACAATTACAGGTCATCCTTCTGAGGTGCACTATTGCTCTAAGATATCTTTGCTGTCCAATTACTCACCTATAATTTGAAATAAATTAATTCAGTTTCTGATGAGATCGGATATTGCAAATCGATAAATATCTGCTCTGGTTTAAGAGGAAATATTATTAAATCATTTTAAGTGCGTGTACAAAATGGGCTCTTTCGCCGCGTATTTATAAAACAAGCAAGTGCAAGTTTTCAGACTGACAAGTGGATTTATATTCACAGAACTAAAGAGGAGACTAAGGTGTATATAAAAACGTTTCTATTTGTTAGTGTTGGCACGTGATGACTATGAAGTTAATGTAGACAAGGCTAATTTTAATTCCGAACTTTTGTTGTTGTTTTTTGAAGTGGTAAGTGTTTGTCAAAGTATCTTAGAATCAGTGGATTTATAGCTTTATTT
Organism: Nautilus pompilius; assembly: GCA_018389105.1. Lineage (NCBI taxonomy): Eukaryota > Metazoa > Mollusca > Cephalopoda > Nautilida > Nautilidae > Nautilus > Nautilus pompilius. The sequence continues at coordinate 660,895 of JACATO010000663.1, read as the reverse complement.
GTGAACTTAATTTAGAAGGTAATTTCGTTCAGACGAGTTTGGCTTTTAATTTTTTAGACTTTTAAATTATTTTAACTGTTTAGAGTAAGAAAAATATATATATATAAATAAGCGCCAGGATATCAACAGTAATAGAGGGTGCACGCAGCCAGAGGTAATCAAGTGACAGCCGTATATCTAAAGAGAATGGCGGATTGGCAATATTGGGATTTCAGTATTTGTTACAAGTGAAAATAAACACTGAAAAGTCCGTCTAAACTATTCAAGCTGAAGCGGTTTTGCCGAAGGAAACGTATCAGCGAGAACGTTCGATCGGTTGTAATGAGATACATCGGCATCGCTTTCTACTATTTGACGTAGACTATCGCTGGAATGGGCAAGCCATGGGATTAGTAGCCAGGGGCTTAGAAATAGTCCATCCAAGAGAGGAAATCGGCGGACGAGAAGAATCGCTGACGGAAGGACTCCTGTTGCTGTTTTTTTTTTTGTATTTTTGTCGACCTCTGAAGCTGCCCCCTCACCCTTCCCAGTGAAGGGAATTCGGGAGGGGGTCAAAAACAACACTTTTGGGCGACCGACGGCAGACAGCGATTTCGTTGCTCACTGTAAAGGGACACTCACCGCGAGCCGCAACTTTCCTCGCGCTGGATTCCCCCGTTTGAAAATCGATAAGGCTATTATCCGCAAACAGGCGACTACTGATAAATTACTTTCCCATCCTGAATACTTTTTAAAATGTAAAATACAATAAAAAAATAAACAACCTTTTTCCAAATAGCGCGATCTCGTGAACGCTGCTGGTAACTGACCAGTGGTTGTGTGGCTTGCTACATACGATACGTTAAATCTTTAATTTAGAAATCGCCATTTTAAAAGTATTTTTCGATGATCTGTACTAGTTAGGATTAAAATGAAGGGGAATGCTGATAACAGCCATGAAAGTTGTTCTAAGCGGTAGATGATCGATCAGTCACAAGTCTTAGAGAATAATTTCGAAAAAATATAGAATGTCTTTTGTACATAACCCTGCCTCAGTCATTCACATTGTGCACTTCTTATATTATGTATTTCTGGTGCCCGGCATTTCCGCACACATTTCGGATGGCACTGAGCGATTTTGAATAGCTGGGGTGATTCGGAAGAGTCGGTAATAATTATTTTTTTTAAAAAAATAAATAAATACCACGGATCTTACTTACAGACTCCCACGTACTGTACATCAGGGCGGTGCGACAGAGAAATCTCTAGAACCCGTGTTAATCTGTTATCCTTCTCGATCGAGCGGATCTCAGGGTGACCGACAAACCGCTTGTGGTGTCAATCTCCCCCCCCTCTTTAAAAAAAGAGAGAGCTTCCAAACAGCTGTCGGTGCATTTGATGATGGCTGATTAATAGTTTTGCCATTGAAACCGAACTACACAGATTATTAGAAAGCAGTGCTGTTTGAAATTTATTCTCATGCACAAAGAGCCTACAAAGAATGGAAAATTAATTTCATTTTTAAATATAATGGTAATGGGGCCAATGGAGCTTGGCTCAAATAAATGTGTGTTGCCTGGAAGGATGCAGTCTGCTTAAGATGGCAGGTTTCTAGACTTATACTGCTTTTGAGACGATATATATATATATATATATCATATCTAACTATACGTACTCTTTATTGCATTGTTTATCAAGAATTCTACAGATCTGTATGTAACCTTCAGAATATATTTACCAAAAAATTTTGCCAACGTGTTTAAGTATTTGTTCCCTCGTTGTATGACCCGGTTGTTTGTTTTCGGTACCAAGAGTATTGGCTAATCTTTGTCTTAAGAGATCGACTTGTTCACAGATAAATTGTCCCAGATGATATATATTTTACAGACCACTGCTTTCGTGAGTAAGGAATTAGTCGGGTCCCATCCCCGTGTTCCAGATTAGATTGTCTGAGCCTTGAAGAAACAAAAGCCAGTCGGCATTCGTGTAAATTGCCAATTACATCGACCTACATCAATGGGAGCAAAACGATTGTGTTCAGTCTGTCATGTTTTGGAGCATCTTTTTTTTTTCGTTTGGATATTCTTTGAATCAGCATATTATTAATAGAATGAAATACGATTTGTATTGATTCTAAATAATCTCATTAAACAAGGCTTACAAAGCAGTTGGGTTTAGATGGAAACGGAAGAAAGTAACTTTTAGATGAAGGATGTTGCAACTCTTTCTTATTATTCAATTTCGTTGGTGTACACGATATGTATTTAATCACAGAGTAATCAACTGCTTTAAGATATGTATATGACATTCACGTGATCAAAAATATTAATTTAAAGTTGAAACATCATAAAGTAATGTTACTTTACATTTGGGTTCTCTCAAATTATCTGATGTATCCTAAAATATGATGATGAAATAACTTTCTTGCTCATTATTCCGTTTATGGTCTTTAGATTTCCAAACTCATAAAAGATGCAGCACCGGAAACTAGAATTTACTCCTTTTTGACATAAGAGCAAAGACTGGAAAATGTCGCAAAATTTTTCGATGTTTTGACAGATTTTCAAGACTTAAAAACAGAACTTCACGCAGTTGAATGAATATCATACATAAATAATACGGAATTAGTAGCCGATATAGACCAAACAGACAAAGAACTAAATACGCCATCGTAAGAGAACTCGCTTTTACTTGTTCGTTAATGGGTTAACTCAGAAATAGAAAAAAAAAACCGTATTTATATTAGATTTAAAACTTCATAGATACTCATTCGATCAAATGTTCGTTGAATGATTCTTTTCAAATCTATTTCGAATGTTTTCATTGTGTCATGGAGGCTCTGAATTAAAGTTTTATGAATTTATTAATCACACGGCAGTATCAATCTTGGACAAAGGTTTACCCTGAACATTTCATTCAGAGCAAATATACGATCTGTACCGTCCCTATCGACAAGAACAAAATTAACATAATTTTACCCTTGGAATTCACTGACAGTTAATTGCTGTAATGGGGAAAATGTGTATTATCCTTAGGATTATAAAAAATCTGTTTCAGCCAAGTCTGTGGATTCTTTACAGAGAATTTTTTTTTTTACATCTAGAGATAAAGATCCTATTCAGGAGTTCCCAGTATGTACGTTCGCATAGACAAGCATTCTAAATGCTCATTCTTGCGCAAAATCACCTTCATGCCGATCACAGGAACTGCTTGCCTGGGAAGGAGGCGGCGCCATTGCTCGATCCTATCATATTAATAATATGGCGGACTATAGAATGAACAGTATCTCGATATCTTCTAAAAACTAATAACGTGCAATCCCCCTTCTCTCATTATTGAAATAGCTTTTAAATTTCAACTAACCGCTCCATTGTTCACCTGATTTTCAATAGCAGAAATGGAAAATTTTTTGTATGTCTTAACTTTATAATTTTTTTAATTAATTTGTTTTTAAATCCTGAAATATCTGATATCTAACGTTTAAATTGTGGATGCTTTGGCTCCTTTTCGTAGCTTTTAGTTTTTATTTACTCGACAGATCTAAAAACCATCTAACTATGTTATTATGCTTGTTATTGTTTGTTGTTGTTTTTTTTTCCATTAACTTTAAATTACGTTTTAAATCTCCGGTCTTTTGTCCTGCTACCCTCACAAGGGACTGGGTAACTCCACTTCTGGCTAAACTGGAGTGCGCGGTTGTTATAAAAGCCGTCCCGCGATAGGCGGACCTCGATCATAGTGGTGCAGCCATTCGATGATTCTGCTTCACCTGATTTTTTTTACAGGTTATTTAATATATGAAATGTCGTCACAGATTTAAAGTGTGCGTGGAAACTCGTCTGAACGGTTTGCCCATTAGCGGCTAAAATAAGTTACTGGCTGAACTCATCTTCGGATACGTGTCTCCAGGGGGAGACAATTCGCGCGCCTGTTGTCAAACCGAGTTATGGGTAATTGCCTAAACTCCAGAAGTTCTGAGGCAAATTTGCTCGTTTCTTTTTCCTTTAAAATATTAATTGTATTTCGTTTTTAAAATGATTTACTTACGTGCTTTTTTTTTTTATAAGCGGCTAAACTCAGGAACTAGTGTCGAACAACCAGTCACCCATTCCATCCAATCAAAACTCACCATTTATTTTTTTAAATTTTGGTTTAGAGAAAAAACGAACCTGCTGCAGTTTCATTCGATAACATAACTCTGACAAGTGGGGGCGCTGGCATCGTTTATCGAGGCGCCACCCCTCGCGCTCAGCGGGGAGCTGACGTCGTGATTTTAAAGGGCGCGCTAAACTCCAAGACGTCGGCAAGTTAGGGCTTCGCAACTCCACGAACCGACGAGGCGCTGGCCATAGGAGATCACCCCGTGACATTTAGACGACTCCTCTCCACCTCAGGGATCTCTGCCTACTATCTCAGTGTAAACTAAAGTTTTAGCCCCCTTTTTTGGTCTCCTAGCAAACTCCCGAATCCTCAGGTCCAGTCACCCGAAAACAGCATGTACCAAACTAAGTACTCGACAACAAAACATTCTTTTACAACTTCTTCATAGTAATGTATCTGCTACCAGTCGTTAATCATTCGAGTGGACCGAACCCCTTTATACTTACGTTAGTACAGAAAGAAGGGAAGGTGGGGTTAGGGATGCGGCTGGGCATCAGCCGTCAGTGGCCAGAAGTAGTCCCAAAGGTCTGAGTTAGGGTTTACCTGTGGTATTAACTTTCTACACGAACTTACCTCACGTCTGTACTCTCTGTAATTCTGTGTCTGGTTCATATCAGGCAATATTTCATTTTCGTACTGCATCCTCTGTGGGAGAGGCCCCGGATCTCTGTGGCTTCACGGAAACGATTAGATCACATCTGGCAGGTTTCTTAACACCACGTTTTTAAATTTTCTGCTTCGGTTAACTAAAATTTTAACGTCTTAAGGATTTAGCAACAGCGAAATCACAATTTCTGAATTAATATCTTTCTTTGAAGAGTCGAGGCTTTGGTCAATAATTTACCAGCGTCTTGTTTCATTAATTATCTCCCCTTTTTTCATTCCAAGTTGTGTTCTTTTTCTAAACTATTCCTTTTTTGTTTCTCCTTACATTTTCCATGCTGTTCTCACTTAAATCTTTATATTTTTTCTAATTTTTACTTTTGCGTCGACACATATTTTAATTTTTAGAAAAAACCGACTTTATATTTATCTCGATGTTTATTATTATTATTATTATTATTATTATTATTATTATTATTATTATTATTATTATTATTATTAGTCTCTTGTTTTCCACATTGCAAGATTTTACCTTGATTTTAAAACCCTGCATTTATCAACTTAAAAAAAAAATTTACAACTTTTTTATATACTTTCAATTTATCTTTTTATGTTCTTTTGCATGTTTTTCTTCCTTTCCTTTTACTTCATACGTAACTTCTCTCGTTCTCTCTTTTTCCATTTTATTTTACATTCATCCATCCATCTTCCATTTCCGTTTTTCCATTCTTAGTTTTTATACCACGCACTTACATTTTATCTTTCCAAGTTTCTTACTTTTCTATTTTGGTGGTTTTACACTTAGTCCGATTTTTCTTGCCTCGCTCACAAAAGAGTTCGCTTTCCACCATCATTAAAGACGATCCAGTCTCGTTCACAGCTACTGACAAGTATTTCACATCGGGCACTTTGTAAAACAGCGAATCAATGTCTTTCCGGTAACGAAGTCCTAGTTTTGCATACTACCGCGATTGTCTTGTCTCAGGCAGTTACCATGGTGACGTGATCAGCAATGTCGCGGTTAAAACATTTACCAAATAAACAGTTAGAAAGGAATTCTTGAGATTCGGATGAAGTGCATCATCATCATCTTCTCTACTTCAAGTCTTACTTGTGCTCCAGCTGTTTCACGAAGACTTTATTACAGAAAACCATCAACGAATTTATTACTTAACTTTATCGTATTAACCAATTAAAACAAATCAGTTCCACACGAGTTAGTTATCATTATTTAACCAGTTTCTCTTACGAAGAGCAGCTCTCCCTCCCAACACCACCCCCTTTTTTATTTTCCTTTCCCGAAAATAAAATCGATACTGTCCTTCTAAACGAACAGCAATTATTTACAAATCACTAACCATTTCCTTCAGCATTTTAATTCTAACTTTATTTTCCAGACACGGAATCTATATTTATTGAGCTTCGCATTTGAAGCGGCCGGGTCTTGGTTTCGAATTAAGTTCTGTCCGAACGTGTACATTTAGCATCACCGATTTCCACATCAGTGCTGACGTCACCCCCTCCATCCCTCTCTCCTTTTTTTCCCCTTGGTTTAGTTTCTCCATTTGAGCCATTCATCAGTCACGCCATTAATCTTGCCTTAAATAACGCAATTTTGAAATAGTGTTTAACACTTGGCAATAAAGTCTGGAATGGCCCGAAATGCCAAACGGCACGAACGATAAGAAACCGTGTCGGAGCGATTTCTAATGCGTTCATGAAATTGCGCTTGAAGTATCTGGAAATACTTTAGCATTGAAAGAACGAGATTTCAGTAAGATATTTGCCTCGTGAAATTCTGTTTATACACAACATTACCGCCATCGCTGCTCCAATCTGGTTATCTCCCCTCAACCGCTCGTACCAGTTTGTGTTGTTGTTGTTGTTTTTTTTAAATCTCGAATTTACATTTAACTATCCATTCCGCTATTTGATAAAGCTCTACCTGATATATTTCCCAACTAATATCTTAATATAAATAAATGTAAATTCTAATTAACAAAGCTCTTTTAAACAAAACGCTTTTGTCTATTTGTAATTATAAATGCATCTTGATGCTAAGATGTCTTATTTGCGTGTGTGTGTGTTATCGCGATATGTTTTTATCATAAAAACATAACATGGAGTTAATACAGTGCGTTTTTACAATCGAAACAGGGTGTTATATTGTTATATGCGTTTGAAATAAGGGAACTTTTCAATTTTTAAAGGCGATATAGAAGTGCGTGGTTCTGATACTGTCATACGACATTACTAAATATCAAAGCAGTTTCTTTCATGTTAACGACAGTGACTATTTTGGATTAATTAATATGTACTACATGGGCTAGTCAAAACTGCTAAAGATCAAGATATACAGATGAAAATGTTTCTAGATACCACAAGGAAAGAAGATTTTGAATGTGTATAAACTTTTGAATTAAGAAGATTAATGTTGGAAAATGTCAAAGATGCCATTAACTAATAACGACGTAACAAATCGATTGACGCAACACAGTTTTAGCTATGGAGGCAGCGAATGCAAAATGGGACATTTTGCTTCGATGTGGCAAATTCCTATTCAGACATTTATTCAGTATCATGCACGAAAGCCTTTAGCATAATTAACAGCTTGGCGCCGGAATCTCATGCTCCTGTTGAGTCTTTAAATATTGACTTGAGAGATAAATTGACGTATTCTTCTACGAGGGCGACTTAAAGTTCCTGAAAAGTTCGTGGTAGGACAGAGCGCTTTGCAATAGTATTCTAGGCATGTTTCAGAGGTCACTACTTTATACAAACGATTGCCTCTTGCTCCATACTGGTCGACTATTTGAACCCAATGTTGAAGATGCTATCATTTGAGAGAAAACAGGAAACGCCAACAGCACCAGGGTATGGTCTCATGTAAAAAAAAAAAAAAAAATTAAATGGAGGCACTCATCCCTGTACCTTAAACCTGTTATGGTGCCGTTCTGGGAAACTTGGAGGTTGGTTTTGCCATTCCAGCTAATATTCCTTTTCATACCATCAATGAGCCATCTCCATAGTTGCCATGTTCAGCAATGCTGGCTTTCTGAAACCTCTTTTCTGGCATTTTCCACATTCTGGAAAGTCTAGACAAAACCTGGAATCTCTTGTGGAATCGTACACAGTCTACGGCCTAGTCACGTCTCGAGGTTCATGGTCAATGATGTGCGGATGTAGGTCTTTCTTGAACGCACACCATTTTCCCAAGACTAATTGCGTGAGTTTATATCGAGACAGTGACATATACTGCAAGTGACATTTCAGATGGTTCGCTGCCCGGAAACATTTCTTCTCACTTTCAAGACAAAAAAGGGCGATCCTGGTGGTTCGTGTTGACCTAGATCGGGCCCCTACCATGTCGTCTAGCGGCACTATCAAGAGTTTAAGGCTGAGTCCAGACTTTACAAATGACTCCCTGTCTTATGCTAGCCTTCTAGCAAGTTACTTTGGCTGTCAAATGTCGCCTCTCTCGCCGTTGCGATGTTCTGCATCAACTAGCATTTAGAATACGACCAGTTGGCGTTGAGACTCTTCTTAAATGCCTAAATTATAGGATACGGCACAATAAAATTTACGTCAAAATTATTGGGGGGTGCATATATTTATGTGAATCTTAAACCTTGATGCATTGAAAGAAATTCGATCCCACTGTGGGCGAGGGACCCAAAAAGGGGGTTAGAGTCAGCAACTGGAAGTAATGTGTACTAGTGATATCCATCATGTGTTGATAACCATTTCATTCTTAAGAGATTTTGACTAGTATAGGAGGGGAGTAACTTTGGAGTGAAAAATACATTTAATCCTTTCCCCTTTTGTCTCTTATATCTCGTATTACGATAAACGTGTATGCATAAAACAGAAAAATAGATATAAAATGCTTTGCTAACTTGAACTCGAGACGAAAGCGAAGTCCGATCTCATAATAGTTATTAACTAATTTGAGAACATTGTACACCTGACTTCATGATTTCGATGATCGAAAGACGAAACCGATGGATCTAAGAGCGCTTACGATCCGAACGCTGCATCTTTCACCTCCACGTCTCGTCCACTCTCTTTGTTTTGTCTTTTCAGGTTGTTCCACCCGCCAATCTGAAAGTAAACCCTCATCAACAACAGCAAACCTGCCCATAAACAAACCAAGAAACAACATGAAGTTCACCCTCAGTCTGTGCTGCCTGGTCTTAGCGGTTGTGACCCAAGCTTACCCGCAACCAGAGGCGCATAGCCGAGAGAAAAGGGCCTTCAAAGATTCAGTAGCCAATCGCATCGCCCACGGCTTTGGCAAAAGGACGGCCTTGTCGCTCGACCTGCTCCCAGAAGACAACAGGTAAGGAGTGAATCGTTCCCGTCTTTTCACGCAGGCGCTGAAACGCATGATTTCATCTATTCGTGAGACTGCGGAGTCCGCGCGGGGCTCGATCCCATCCTAAATCGTAATGGTTTGATCGACGAGTGAAATTCCATAAAGGAGTTTACTTTTTAGTAAATTTGGATGCGCACAGGAAATACATGTGAAGGTAGACTGCATCAAAGATATTCGTGGTTCACGGAAACTTCTCACAGCCATGTCGGGGACTAAAGGCGGGATCGTGTTGAAGAACACACCTATCTATAATACTCGCATTTTTCTTGCTTAAAATCACGGCATATATAGTTTTCACGCTTGCAGCTTAAACTTTTAGGGATTCTGATATCATAAAAGTACTTCAAGAAATAACGGGGTTAATTTTAAGTTGGCCACCTACTACATTTTAGTTATAATCACAAACAGTCACTCATGCTTGTGACACGTGTAGTCACGTGAGTCCGTTATAGGGTTAAAAAAGATTTGCTCATACATTCGGACTGGTTTTTGTTGAGACAGATTCTGACGTCGTATGGATTTATAACTGAAATAATACCTATGAAAATTCTCCTAGAACATTTATTATTATTATTATTATTATTATATTATTATTATTATTATTATTATTATTATTAGTAGTAGTAGTAGTAGTGTAGTAGTAGTAGTAGTAGTAGTAGTAGTAGTATATGCTAGTAATTTGGTGGAAATGCAATTTTTTATGTGAACATGATCACTCGGAAAAAATTGAAAATTAGTTCTTATAGAAATCATTGTAATAGAGGAAAAGTATCAAGGAAAATAAGAAGATAGAAGCAAGCAAATGGAGTCAAAGATGAACCTAATCATTACTACAAACTACATACTTGAGGCTTTTTATAGGAATTCAGATTATTAAAGACGACAAGACTCTTTAAAATAGATAAATAAATATTAGTATTAATCAACTTATATAAAAAAAAGAATCTATACCTTTTTTAAGCTTCAGCATTAGGTGATATCAATTACATTGATGCATTTCTTAATGGATCAGAGAATATCACTTGACTTCTAATGAATCCTCTCTCTCTGTACTGACGTCATCTCTCTCTCTCTCTCCATCTTTCTCACTCTCTGTCTCTGTCTCTCTCTCTTTGTACTGATGTCATATCTCTCTCTGTACTGACGTCATCTCTCTCCCTCTCTCTTTATACTGACGTCATCTCTCTCCCTCTCTCTTTATACTGACGTCATCTCTCTCTCTCTTCTCTCTCTCTCTCTCTCTCTCTTCTCTCTCTCTCTCTCTCTCTCTCGATTTATTCAATATTATTGAGTTTCTCCAAAACTTTTTCTTTGTTGTATTATGACAATTATATGGATCGTGTAAGGTCTGCTGCAAAGATAAAGAAGCTATTGCTTCAACTATTATACATTTACGAAACACCGTTAATTCTCCCTGATCTTCGGTCAAAATCCTGGTAGATTCACTCGGGCGAAAGGGGATCAGTTTTGCATGCTGTCCTTAGCAAGTGCAGTAAAAACAACAACAACAAAGTCACAAGTGTTTTTCAAGTTCCTTCAGGATTTCACGCCTGAAAGTTTCCTCAGTCTGTTTGGTGTCTTGTTCTCTCTCGCCTACAGAAAAAGAATCGCTGATTCTGCTTAGTCTGCTGTAGCGGGAAAATAATAATTACAATGTTTGCTGGGACTTACAGGTTAAGTAGACCTCAGGTAAATGATTTCCTTAAACTATAAACCCTTTAATATATATATATTTGTATAAAGTTTTCTTCTTTTCCACTCCGTGCTCAGGTAGAACTTGCAAGATGATTCCATGGGTCATCTTCTCGCACGATTCTTCCAGAACCAATTTTAATCCAAACCCGCTTCTTTCTCTTTAAGCAGCGCACCACATGACACAGACTTCCATCAACCCACTCATAGTCACTATGTCTTTTTACATTCCACTGCCGTTTCCTCGCTCATTGGCCGGCTGCCACTAATTCAAACCCCTTCCCATTAACCGTGGCCGTACGGCATTCTTTAAGATGGCCAAGCGGAGTTCGCCTCGATCGTGAGCAAATGGAAAATCTATCTTAAATGAAAAAAAAATAATAATAAATAGATAAATGAAACATAAGAACGCGAATGAAAAAAAAAACGATATCAGCAGCAGGTGTTCATTTAAGAATTAGAAATCTTTAAAACGTGAAGAACTCACGACATCGAAAAGAAACATAAATAAACCATCGGCTTTCATTACTTCCACTTTTATTGGCCATTAGTAGTTACCGTTCTTGGACAACGTTCGACAGAAGGAGTCGAGAAAGTGAACAATGCGCTCGGATAGAATATGGATCATTTGCTCCCGAAAGTAACATGCAAAATGCAATAAAATTTACCGAGTCTGAGCAGAGGAAGTGGGCTATTTATTGCCTATGTAATAAAAGAATACATCTGCTTGCGCTTCTTTAAAAGAGAAATCTTATTGTTCCAAACTCAGTCACTATTCACGCAATCCAAACTGGATGGTAGGCGCCGCGCACCAAAGAAACTGCTCTGACCAATGACGGAAAATGCAAGACGAGAAGGATTTACTTTTAAAGAAAATTCAAGCGTTTAAGAATTAATTTCGTGCTCTGTTCTTGGTGGCCAGTACCAGCCAAGCAAACTTGCCGCTTGGGGGCATTTTACAACTGGCGCAAACATTAATCAGCTGATAGGTGTGGAATCGTTCAGAGTGGAGCGGGCAATTAATTCAGTCACGGCCGTAGAACTCGCTTACGGCTGTTGACAGCTCATTCCTTTGTCTTTTTACTGGTTCGAAGAGAGTGGAATACATCTGGAAGAATACGGAAAGGGAACTAAAACTTCAGTCCCGACTGTTTTCAAAACATTTAAGAAAAAAAAAAAAAGCGATACCATTGGCGTTAGAAAAACAATCGGCACTAACGAGACCGTCTGTGACTCGCCAGAAGTAACCCCGACTCGTTAATTTGCCTCGAAGTTAAGCCTAAACATCTGTCTTTTCTCTTTTACAGTGAAGAGCCCGGCAAACCGCGCGAGTCAAAGAGCTTAGACTTGTACAATCAGATAAACAACTCGCACAAAGGCGACCGGCAACGAGATCCACTTAAAAAAACAACAACAACAAAAAACCCCTGTCAATTCATATTTCGAGACTGAACAGACACAAAGACCGTTAACTTCAGAGAAGTAACTCGGCTAGAAGGCGGTAATAACTCGCCCACCCCATTTGAAGCCAAGTGCTAGATTCCCCATTGCTTTCATGGCGACAAAAAGAAAAGGAAAAAAAAAACAACTTATATTTAAAGCTTGAAAGGTTTCGAATCTTTTCTAGATGTTAGCATGTTTTTTTTACTGGAACTTGCCTTACAGAAGTGTCAGAAGTAGGTAAATAAATCATCTATGAATGAAGGGACAGTGCCTTTTAACAAACAGACAGACTTTATATACTCCAAAACTAGAAATATGTTTGTAATGTTCTACCCATATTGTCAATTTAAAGAAAGTTTAGCTTCTTTTCACAGCTCTCCTGTAAAGACCCCTGCAAACAATTTCGTGTACGTCATACTTGTGTAAGTATGGTGATCAAATGGGATTCAACGTCAGCGTCTTTTCCAACCTCAGCGCCGAAAGAGCTCCAAATGTTTCTGAAGTACTAATAGAAGAACAATTATTTCTTACACGCCCTTGTTAATTTTTAATTAGTAATTTTACCAACTGAATAAATAGTGGTAACGTACGTCAAAACAACGAGCGTTAGCCGCACAAGAACGGAAAGATGTGAAAAGAATCGGCAGATGGAAGTGAGGCGTGAGGAATTAGGTGTAATCTTTGATTTAAAAATCGCTTATAGAATCTACGTAAAGAATGACGTCATTTCATCCGTTCGTCTTGTTGAATGTAATCGGTTAATTTTTTAAAACAATTTTCAAAGAAAATGAAACCTACATAAAGGATTTACGATCTATTTTTCTTCTAGTTTCTAAATGCTTCCCTAATTGCACAATCTGTAATTACTTGTTGCGAGTCTGACTCCCGAAGGCTGTATACCGAGGTTCCGAGAGGCTGTCCAGCGATCAGCAGCAGCAATTGTGTGTACAAGGACGTAAAGCAATTCCGCTCTCCGCTTTTCGCCGTTCAGATGCTGAATGCATAAACTCCATCTTCCCATTATTTCATGCTCCTGAACTTTCTTTGCGATTGATGCCTTTGTCAGAGTCTCCGCGACGCGAAAGCCTGGCTACCACGAATGGTTTCCTACATATTTTTTTTCTCCGCGGCGCATCGAGCCTGTTTATGGTTTCGGACGATAAACGGAAACGGAAACTGAATAGAAGCCGGGCAGGCGGTAAAGGGTTTAACGTTGTAGACTAAAGGAATTAAAAGAAAAGAAGTTCGGCGAGCAATTGAAGACAGAATTTCGATTATCTGAGCGGCAGCGGTTTGGGAAAACGGAGTGTTCTGTACTAGGTAAGCGAACGGCATCGGAAAGGTTGGCGAAGTCCCACCTCCTGTGAGGAATCGTCTCCGTCGGAGGAAAAAACCCTCCTTCAGCCGGACACAAGACGTCGCCCAGATGAAGATGTAGATGTGGCGAAGGGCAGCCAGTTAAGAAGGTCCGCGAATCTGTCCGTTCGCCCGTGTGACGGGCTTGTGGCTTCTGAAATGACGAGGGTTTCTTTTCTAAAGCTGCTTAACGAGCGAAATGCAGAATGGGAGCTGACCGGCAAATGGCCACCGTGTCTCTTTTATTTAGTGATCGCCACGCAAGGAAAGAGCGCAATCGGAGACCACACACGGAAAGCGGGGAGTCCTCCGCCGCCATCTCCAGTCCCGGGCACCGAGAGTGCCGCCGTCTCACGACTTCTTGGTGGAATGGCTCTCATCGACATTCCGTCAGTTAGTGACATGGTATCGGCTTGGTTTGGCAGAATTCCAGGTCTTCGTCTTCTTCCACAAGTAAAGAAACGAAGAGTTCTCGCGCGGGGCTTTTTGTTAGGCCAACCGACCTGGAAGTACTTCCGAGCACTTTCGCTCTGGTCACGATTGCCGATATCATGCCTTACCCTTTTCAGATCTCCCAGTGTTCCGCATAGGGGACAACCGACTAACCAATAACATGATGGAATTTGAACTGTCTGTTAGAAACCGAGAGTTTAACATGATAATTAGTTGTCGGTTTCCCCAGATAAATAAACATGTTTAGGAACATTTATAAAGATCTCTATGGACGGGACAACATCTCTGGAATCAATAAACCATCATCGGTGAAACGTCTCTCTCTCTCTCTCTCTAGTACTGACGCCATATCTCTCTCCTGACGTCATATATCTCTCCTGACGTCATATCTCTCTCTTTAGTACTGACGCCATCTCTCTATCCTGACGTCATATATCTCTCTTTAGTACTGACGTCATCTCTCTCTCTCTTTAGTACTGACGTCATATCTCTCTCTCTCTCTTTAGTACTGACGCCATCTCTCTATCCTGACGTCATATATCTCTCTTTAGTACTGACGTCATCTCTCTCTCTCTCTCTCTCTCTCTCTCTCTCTCAGTCCGAATATTTCCCCAGATTTGTTGGTCGGCCTGTCTTTTGATATATATAGCGGGGAGTCATCAGAATTCCATCTTTTTGGAATATTATCGTTCCTCTTGGATAAAATCTCGGCAAAAGTACGACTAATAAGATTGAGATGATAGACAACTACCCAGATTATCAAATCCGCCCCGTCATTTGTTATTTCCCATCTCTCCAGTAAAAAAAATAAGACAGCAGACGTTGTCTTATCGCACATTCTGCTAAAAGAGAACTTCGATGCATTAAGAAATAATATACTACTATTGATTTGTAATTTTTCTCTTCATACTTTAGACTATGTTGTCTGTAACTGGGTGTTTATTCTTTTATAAAGTTATCTATAAATGATTTAAATGTCTTTAGATTGTGTCAACTGAAATAAGAAAGTTTTAATTTGCTTTCTATAACGAGGAAAGAGATGAATGGTACAGACCATAGCGCATAATTACATAGTAGAATATTTTTGAGGTGATGGACTTCTGTTATATTTATATAAGCTCTCTCCCCTGTTTTTTTCTTTAAATCAATAACTTAAAAATTTTCTTTTATTCCAATAGTAAAATAAACATCTTTAAATGGTACACTTGTTTTTATCTTGAAGGAGCACAGGCATTTATTAAAGCGACATGGAGTAAACAAAGTATTCTTTTAATACCTCATCCATATCAACTGTTTATATAACTTTTATTTATTTATTTGACCATCAAATAATTTTTAAATGTCATTTTGCCTTCCCCACGTAGATTTTCGGAATCTTATCGGTATTCAAACACAGTGATACAATACACCGATTGCGTAAAGATCTTTCCCTAAACAGGAAATGCTTTTGCTTGCGAAGTTTACAAAGAGGTAAAAAAAATTACCGTTGCTTCATCTTTAACGACTACGATAAACGCTCGTAAGCCGATCATTTTACCGTTCCATTTACTTGACGTTAGATGACGCTTTGTGTCATTCATTGGAAATGAATTTTCGCCCAGTCCTATCCTTAACACTCAACGAAAAGGAAAAGTTAAACGTTCTCCTACTTTTACTTTCAGCCGATACTGGATGGCGATAGATGAAGTGGCTGGACGCATCATGACCGACTACAAGCTGGCGCGAACGCTGGCTCAGAAAATCGTGGACAGCAATGGTGGGTTTGGGGACACGGAATCTGCTTACGGCTTAACGAGTTCTAACTGTTCGAATTCCGTGCCGAATAAACGGGGGTTTGGAAGCTGAAGCTCTGGCAGATAGATTCTTTGCGTAAAACGCTGCGGAAGGCGGTTAGAGTGGAGAATAACTTCCAGGCGTAGAATGTGTCTATCACCTTTAAATCCCGCCCGATCACAGTCTCGTTGCTGCTGGTCGACTCCGCTTCCTTCCTCGCTGGGTGGGGTCTGGGGACAGAACTGACGTCGGTGGAGATCTCGATTGCGTTGTTTCCTCAGAGAAATCGAGAGTGGTCGGCACCAGCCGCTTGGTCGTATGCTCGAGGCACTAGAACCTATTCTGCAACCGGAAAGACTTCGTCACAGACGCCTTTTTATCGATATCCCCGCTTTACTCGAAGAAAGAAAAAAGATTCCATAGAATTTTGTTTGATATATTGAAGTCGTTCTTCCCAGTTTCTTAAATGACCTTAGGAGCTACTACCCACCCACCCACCCGGTCTTCCTTTTTTATATTAGGAATCAGAAGAACTTGTCCCACCTTGTTTAGCTATAGCAACGCTCTGTCCCGGCGCCCCTCCTTGGCACCATACCCATACGTCCGCTCACGTTGGGATAATGGCAAAAGAACTGCAGCTCTTCTCTGGGGAGGACGATATAATCTTGAGGCCTTTATTACGCTTAAATCATTCCCCTGTTGTTGTTTTTATTTTTTTTTTACAATTTTGAAGTCAGTAATAATACTACTGTTTTAGAAATGTAAATATATATATATATTTTTAATTCAGTTGCCGCATCTCTCAGAAGATTGAGAGGTGGACGGTGTCAAAGTCAATGGCTGTCCAGCCACAAGGAAACAAAAAAAGAGCTTACATCGTAATAGCAAAATTCTCCGCATAATTAGATGAGGAACTGACAACTTCAACAACGATAAATGACAAAGATCAGGCCCCATTTGATTTAATTGGGGCTGGCTGAAGTCGAGTAGCATTCAAGTATTTTGTTGAGGAGATATCACACTAGATAGATGTACTTCAGCTTTAGCAGGTGCAAAAGAGAACCAAGAGTAGTGTAAATCCACCGGACACATATTTTGAATTTAAATAAAGCGCAATGTAGCTGTTAATATTATCGCGATCGATTTTTGGAAAAGAAATATTTCTCCTTCTACGCTAAATTTCTTATGCTCGTATTTTCTACTATTCGTTTCAGGGGACGGTTTGATCACGTCCAACGAATTGCTCCAATTCTCTCGAGATTTGTAGAGGTCGCTGTCTGCCGACCTGCAGTCAGGGTACATAACTATACTCCGGACCGTCAACAGACTAACAACATTCCTGCTTCAACCATTGTCGCCAATATATCTTTGTGAAAAAAAAACATTTGTCCAATAAATTTATCAGCCACATCAACAGTTGAACAATTTATTTTGAAAAACAAATTTTTCTATTAAAGAGTATATTAATCGGGCGATTCGATCAGTTGTTGACAAATATGCTATAAGATGTTACCATATATATATATATATTCAAAAGAATTCCGTATCACGGACGGGTTCCCACGCCCTCTAAACAGTTTTCCCCTTTTACCAACCCCAACATTTACGCAAATGTGATTATTTTAAAAATAATAAGAGAATTAACAAAAATTTTAATTAATGTGTAAGAATTATCAGCATACACTTTCGTAATAAATTACTTCATACTAGCTGCATTTTCTTGCTTATTTTTTATATACATCTTAGGTATAAGAAGAGCTGTGAAAGCTCATATATTTTTGTTGTTGCATTAAAGACGTGTACGAAGGAAGTTTGCATATGAGGACAACTTTATTGGTTGAATTGTGATATTTAGAACCCGTTTACCTGTGAAAATTCGGGCAATTATATAAATTAACTCTGACTGGATTTAGAACTAATTAAAAATAAAGGAATTTTTAGCAAAACCCAAAGTTTAGACTGAACAATACAATGGATTTGTGAAGAGAAGAGGGGCTAATATAATTTAGATTCTCTATCTGTGCCAGTTCCAAGCCGCTTACTTAAAAAAACCACCAAATATAAACTCTTCTTTTGGTTAAGAAACACCGGTCTAACATACGGATGATTCCCCCTTTAAAAAAAAAAAATTCAATTAATTTTTATTTCAATGTTACAGTTTGATTTTTTTGGAGGAGAGAGACATCAACGCCAACAAAATTAGATCCCGTTTACGATGAACAATTACCCACTCATTCGTCGCAACCGTCATCCATGTAAAAGCAACCAGCCCACAACGCGAGTAATGTTTATCCCTTTTCCGAAATAAGGGTCCCCCCTTTTTTGTGCCAACGTTAAAATATTAAAATTGTTTTCAATTATTTCTCAAAGCATCTGACCAATGAGATATTCGCAATCTAAATATACTACCCGAAATATCAGTCATTCTCCGGTTTCAAGCCGATCTCGTTTTCTGCGGTCATTGAGCAGGAAGAGATCTGAGATAAATCAACCGTGAGAGTATTCCAAAATACGGCGAGTTTTTGCGTGATGTATCACTGTAGGGGATTCGATATGGACAGAGTGGCGTTTTAAAGCATTATATATTTACTACCATTTTAAATCTTTGTCTGGTTTACGCCTCCCTTCCCCGTTAACTGGGTCTGTTTATTGTAAAGAATGCATCTCGTCAGTCATTACCGCGACAAAGCCTGCGGAGTTGGTACCGTCGCCGCCAACAACGAAACATTCACCCAGGTAAGTTCCTCGCACCTCTTCCGCGAAGCCATGCGGGCGGGCGTCATCTTCCTTTCGACAATGAAGCCGCGGAAGGAGGATACAGCCATCGACGGAGTTCCTTCAAGGTCGTCAGAGCGCGCACCTGCCTTCCGGAATTAGTCACCGACACAAAAGCTAATTACTTCCATTGCAAATGGTGAGTACCGTGCTAAAAATGCTAAAAGGTAAATGGAACCGGTGAAATTATAAATGAAATCTAGTCGGAGAAGTCTTCTGATAGGTCGGCATGACTTCGTTAAAGTGGTAAACGCGAATTGCGTGCGCTGGCTGTCGCAGAATGGCATTACTCACCTGTAGCCGATTAACCAAACAAGCACCCCCCGCCAGGTAGCGCTGACATCTACAGTGCATTGAAACTGTTTCAATAAGTTTCACTTGCAGAAATATTCCATAATGCTGATGGGAAACATAGTGAGCTTTATTCTGAAGATGCCTTTCTAAAGAGCAGGTAGTATGCACACAAACACACTTTAAATAAAATGTGTCATTGGCTTTTGTACTTTGCTTTGGACAGAGCACAAACAAGGACGAGGCTCGTTACCGGACTGACATCAAAGAACCCAAATTAATATTGTTTTTACATGCATTTCTACGTGTCGTCTGTTTCCAAGCGTCTTGACAATGTCTGACGGTGGGAATGACTTGAAGACGAGCTCTACACTTTGCTTTGCTTCCTGTTGAACCAAGGGCGGACAACGCAGCCAAGCATACGAAATATGGCTTCTAGGAACCCAGACAGAAAACAGTTTCGTGTGAGATAAAAACAAAACAAAAAAATTCAGAAGATTTCATAAATAACCTCGAGAGTTCATCTCTCAATCAGTATTAGTTTTGTGCATAAATATTTACTTACTTAACTGGAATTTTTAAATTACCTATTTTACTTAACGAACTTCTCGCATTCAGAAAATGTCAAAAGTGAAAACATGGTTTAAAACTCTATTTTTTTCCTGAAGATTTCTTACTTAATTAGCATCATCTATTTAGGAATCCTGTTAATAAAATAAAGTAGCATTGGTAGCTTTTGTCTGGTAGTCCACATATCACATTTGCATACTCTTCCCTTTCCTTTTCCTACTAAACTGATCTGGTTTAATAACTTATTTCTCCGTTAGTCTCTGATTGCTTTGAAACTAGTCATCCATTCTTTTCTGGAAGAATCGCTGTTAAAAGACAGGCTTAGTTTACTCCATAACTAAAGCATTCTTCGTAATAACACGCCTACATAATTAATTTAAAAGAAATTTTAGCAGATTCCAACTTTTCTAGGCTTCCCTGTTAAGACACCACAAACTTTGTGTGTGTTGTACTGCATGACATCCGTAAGGGGTCTGATAGCTCTACTTTTAAAGAGCTAAAAAAATATAAACGAAATTACGGCTTCCAAGGCATTCATTGGAGAATATTTTGTGTGCCATTGATAATTTGTGATCAATAATTTAATGTTGAAAAATCTCTGTATAGGGAGACCATCGGGGCCAGTTGTTACAGCACATCGACGTCATATTGAAAGTCAAAGCGTACGACGATTACAGCTTTATCTCTATGTTAATTAGGAATTACTTATGCTGTAACAACTCATTCCTGTATCGACTAGCCCGAGTAGTCTCCCCTATAGTAATGCTAAACATATGTCGCCACCAGTGTTTCGTGAAGGAGAATCAATATTTAAAAGAGTCTTAATGTGAGACAAACTATACAACCGAGAAGCAATTGGCTTTAGTTGTCTCTTATTCGTTCGTTTTCCTGTCGGTGATAGGATAATAAGAGAAGAATGTGCCCTTTTCAGTTCATCGCCAACGTTTTCTTCTTCGATCACTCATTTCATAAGAGTGGGATACGTTGCACCGTCGTTATGCGCTCTCTGTCCCAGTGCATCCGTCTTCAGCAGCGGTTTATTCTTCTGACTTTCCCTTGTCATAGGAGGCTCGCCTCTGTCACGGCTATAGAGCGTCCCCCCGCCTTTGGTTCCTCTGTCTGAGCGCCTACACGGGCCACTCCCCAGGAGCAATGCCAGTAAAGTACCTTGCTCAAGGGTCACAACAATGTGCAAGCAGCGGGAATCGAACCCAGGCCCCCCTAGGTCCTGAAGCCAACACATTCACAACTGAGCCACGTTGGCCTATCACCAAAGTTTATGGTTTCCCGTGATTATCAGACAAAGAGAAATCGTCCGCCGTTCCTTGACCGATGACATCGTGACGGTCGAACAGTTGATAGGCGGTTTTTACTTCAAGTGGAGAAGAAAAGCGCAAGCAGCCGCTTGAATCCAACCTTTCCTTCCTGGATATTTACAGCCTATAAAGGACTTAAAGACAAATGTTTATCTGGACTTGAACCGATAATCGGTCAAGAGTAAAAAAAAAGATAATTCTTTTTATAAATTAGAAATTAACAAAATAGTTTGTTTTTTTCAAAAATAAACAATTACTTGTAATTTCCATTTCTTTTTTTTTCTTCTAAATTTCCCATTAGTTCTATTATTATTATTATTATTATTATTATTATTATTATTATTATATTATTATTATTATATCAATCCTTGATGTGTCCCGATATATCATCCACGAACGCGTAAATACATTCTCTAGATTCATTGCGTTCCTTTAGGCAAGGAAAGAGGCTAAATTAGCGATGATGAATTAATGAGAACGAAGACCGACCCACAAGCTTTTTCTTAATAGCGTATATAAAAAATGTATCAAAGGAAAACCGAGGAAAGCTTATCAGACGAGTATGTCGGCACAATTATTCCATTATTCCAGATAAAAACTGCTCGCTCTCAATCTCGAAGTCACTGATAGTTTTAGAAGCATACAGGACCACAACTTGTCTGGACCCCAAAAAACACAGAATGATTTACTACTTTCTCTCTGTAACACACACACACACACACACACACACACACGTCTTTATATATTTTTTTTTTTCTCAAGCATCTTTTAAGTATTCATAGAGCTAAAATAATGTACCGTAATTTCTTTTGTCCTCGGACGGCTCGTGAACGATCCGCCCTGGCAGTGATGACACGCCCATCTTCTCGCCATTGCTTGCTCTCGCTCTCTTGGCCGATAATAGTCCTCGGTGTTTGGCGGGACGAGTCGTTCCGAGACGGTAATTTTCGACTGTCACCACTATTTTCTTGGATCTAACAGACCTGTAAAAAAACTCTTCAGTTTTAGATGTGGGAGAAAACAGGAGTACCCGGGGAAAATCTACTGGGCTGGCTGGTGAAGAAGAGTAAAAAGAGCGCATGACAGGGAGGTGTATCGAACCGAGCCAGGCTCGGAACCAAACTCACGCGCTCGACCGTAACTCTGCAGTAGGCTACCCACTGGAGCACCGCGCCGCTCGTACCTTAATCAGTACCGACTAAACTTTCAGCGTTAGAAAAGCTAAATCTGCTTGCTGTCAGATCTTTGTGATTTTCAGTTTGAATACCAATGTCATTTTGTTACATAAACTCATATTTTAATTTGTTTCAGAATTATGTAACTTGTAGTCGCATCCATCGCCAAGCTCCTTCACGCAGAGGCTTACGTTCCGTCGAATAGTTCATGTCGAACATGGTAATTAGCGGTGACGAGCGTCTCTCACCTTATTTTCAATGTCTGACTTCATGGTGGTGGAAATCTGAACAGTTTTATTTCAGAATAAGAACTATGGCCATTTGAGAAGCTACAGGACTGCTTGAGAACTGTGGCCGGCGAGATGTGGGGCCAACTAAACATCCCTGCACTGATCATCACCGTCATCCCGAATGAACACAAGCTCATTTGGTAGTTCTGTTCGTGGGTTCATCAATGCCATCTTTTTCTTCTCCCCCCCGCCAACCCACAGCACCAGGAAAAAGAGCGCATGCGCGCAGAGAACAACAAACCTTTTGACTCAGAAATTATTCGGACGAGCTCCAGTTCTATTTCTTGGTCTGTTATAATCTACATTGCGCGTTTGATGAAACGGCTTGCGAATGTTATTTGTCGATCATGTTTTTGCACCACTTTACTGAACCATATCGGTAACGGACTGCGGACCAATACTCGGGCTCTGCTAAACTTAAAAAAAGAATGCAAAAACTGTCATTTCTGTAAAAAGAAAAAAAAAAAAAAAACCTGACACACAGTTGTAAAAGAAAAAGGGTAAGAGAGGGGTGGGGAGGTGACTACTTAGGAAAGCACCGAGTAAAATGGAGCGTCAGTTTCCCAGAATCTCTCAGAGAACCTGGCGATCCAAAGTCCGTTTTGTGTCCCTCATCGCATATCTGTTAACCGTTACGTCAAACGTTGTAAAAAATAAAAAAAAAAAAAATTTTTTTGCTCTGTCGCAAAAGGTTGTATTTTTACTTCGGATTTAGAAAAAAAGAAAATCTTCTGCTTTCACCAGCTTTTGTCTCCCTCCAATGCTGTTCTTATCTATCCGGCGCCTTTTAACCTTGATTCCTACGTGTACCAAATCACCAACTATTGATTATCTCCCTTCCTTTTAGTTTCGCTAGCGTTTTTGGTCCAAGTGCGCATGCGTCTCTAAAAATAATGTCAAACCGTTTCCTGGCTACCAAACCAATTCGAACTCTGAGATTTAGGCTTCCGCCACACACACACACACAAAAAAAAAAACAACAAAAAAATTACTGCGGAAAGTTTACGTAGAAAGATCCACGGAAAACTTATGAAGAGTTTCTCGGGTTTACGTGAAAACAGCTTGTGTCCGTAAATCCTGACAAAATATGCGAGGCATTTTAAGGTCTACAGATTTCTCAAACATCACGCTAACCGGCGTCCATCCTTTATGCTTCATCTCTTTCTACGGCTACGACAAATATCGAGCATAAAAGTAGAAACAGTTGGGTTCTGTGCCGGACGTTCGGGGCATAAGGACGTCTCACTGCCAGGGTGAGGCAGGTACTAGTCCCTAGGCGGAACACAAGTACCCAAATAGTTTTTAGATGTGGGAGTACCTGGCATAAACTCACACCAGCTGTTAGTGAAGCAGGAGGGGGCAAAACCATACCAGGTCGGTGCGCCTGATCGACCGGGATTCTGAACTACCATCTTGAAATTCATCTGGAGAACATTACCATTTTATAAGTTCGAAAGTAATAGCCACTCGAGGTTTGTTTTTTTTTTAAGTAAGACGTTTACTTTTATGTAGACAAACTATTTCTTCCACGGCATGAAGGGGAACCAATACATTTACTTAGGCATCAAAAAACAGGAAAAAGGAATCAAATATATGTATGAATAGGCTAAACCACCTGCAGGAGTTGATGTTGGAAGATATTTATTTAGCGGCCATTAGGATGAATGGAAGAGATTAGGGTTAGTTGCTTGCTAGAAACAAAGTGCAAAATACAAGCCGTAAAGATAAATGTATCTTTAGTCTTGGAATGGATGCGGGGCTAGTGTCTAAGCCACGGTGGCTTTATCGTTCCGGTTATTAATTAAAACACGGCCACATTCCAGATAACATACCTTCTTCAATGATGGCGTCGTTTTTAGTGATTTCAGTAACGATAGAATTGGAACTGTGCGGAATACGGCTGCCGGTGAGGACCGGGTCTGCGGGGGATTAGCTTGTGAGCCGACTTTACTTACGGTATAAACGACAGCTTATTTCCTTTGCCTTCGGGCATCTTCATAGAATAGCCGGAGGAGTAGATTAATTAAAACGAAAATATATTGTCTCATAGTTGGTTTTATATATATGTGTGTGGGGGGGGGAAGAACTAGAAGCGAAAGTCGTTCAGATTACAGTCTAACTAAGAAAAAGAAAAAAATTTTTTTTTTTTTAAATGACGTAAAACACTAATATAACTGAGAAAAGTCTCCCCCAACGTTTGTTGATAAGGTGGGGGGGAGGTTCTACGTTAATCGAATCTCCAAGCGGCTGAGCAGTAAACAGAAGAAAGACTGGAAAGACCGGCTTGAAGTCATCGCAAGACGGACAATCAGGCATCGGGAACGAAGCGTAGAGAAAATTACTAATTCTATGAATTCAAAACTTGGCCTCCTTGAAATTTTAGCAGATGGGAGGAAAATAAGGGGGGTAATTCAGTTAACACCGAATTCAAATTTGAGTTTAGATAATATCTGATAGCTCTTTCCTCTGTGAGGGAGGTAGGCGTGTGAGTGTTAGATTTGGTGAACTAACTACGGAAATAAGTAGCTGCGTAGTAATTAGGATGGGGAGAAAAGTTCTTTAATAAACGGTGAACGCTTTAAAATTCGGTTCGTTAGAAAGAAGTTCGGCTCTGCAGCAATGCACAGAATTAATTAAGTTGCCTGGTTCGTAATTAACGACAAGAATGGGCTTCTTCGACCCGTTCAAGATATCGAACAGATGTCAACTTTACTTCAAAAAAAAAAAAAAATCGTTTTAAAAAGTTTTTGAACCGGGTCTCGGAACTTCTGGACCCGCCTTCAGAAAAGAGTACGTAGTACTACGGAGATTGTCGCTTAAAACGGGGGTGGCTCAATGAACAACGTAAATTTTGGCAAAAGGGTTAACAGAAGCAGCAAAGTCAGGTCCGAAACTCCATCATTATCAACGAAATGGTCACTGGAGAGACTAACCGGCTCGCGAAAAATACATATTGATTTCCTTGAGGAGAAAGTAGACTTTAAAAACAAAATGACAAAACCTTGCTTGGATATTTCTAGAAGTTTGATATTTTAGCAACATTTAGCTTCACGGCCACAAGTTACATGGATCAATTTCCAAACCCTCTGAAAATCCAGTCTATACATTCAACGGGAAGAGAAAGTTTCTTATGTAACCATCATTCATACATAAAACTGGACTCGAACGACCAACTAAAGAAAGACTTTCCCAGTAACTTATGGGGGGGGGGAATCTCAGATACTGATTTTAGATATCCTAGGGAATATAAAGTATAAAAGCTCGGAAGAAAATGATTTTTATTTAAAACTTACGCTTTACTTTTAGCGGACGCATTTACAAATTCCAGAATTGTTTGTTATAAAGAATACAAATTGGAATCTTCCCAATTTTCCTTTTCTTTTCTTTAGAATACATCGTTGGCTTGGAATCTTTGTTTTAAACTAGCTGAAATTAATTTATAATCATTGACAAACTGTGGATTCCACCGCTGACCGAACAAGGATTAGATACACAACGGGAGACAGCCAGCAGACGAATCTCTGTCGGGAACCAGCTCTGTTCCGCGTATCTCCCGACTTCGTTTCTTCTCCCCCTTTCTTTGCACCAGCTGATCACACAGTTTTCTTCCGGGTGCTCAGTTTGCTCCCACCTGCCGCACCTTGGTGTAACCTCCTGTTACCCGACCACGGCACCCGGGCGAATTAGGTGGCGGTGGGCGATGGTGTAGACAGGTTCCGCTTGCACTGGTGGGAAAAACTTCTTTTCTTTCAGTATTTATTTTAATCGATAATAATTCTAGTACAAAGTTGGTGTTTTTTTTTTCTTTCTGATATAGAACTGCTATTTGTTTTCCATTAACTACCGGAGATTTGCTGGTTTCCTGTTTAGTGGTTATCGGTGTAAACCATATAACAAAGGAAGAGGCAACAAAAAAAAAAAAAATGTTAACCCTTGGACACGGATTTCACATCCATCGACTCTTAAGTGTGTGAGGTACTTTTTTATAAGCGGTCTGCGGACGACTCCCAACACCACAAACTGATGACAACAATTGTTCTGTATGAACCCAATGACCTTTAACATTCATGGAAAAAAAAAATCTATGTGAGAAAAAGAAGAAGCGCCCCCTATACTATAAGAATCGTAAACTCGTTCATATTCCACGAGAATTTTCTCTGGACAGCTTTCAGTCGACACGACAGCCAGTTTTTTTGGGTGTTAGCCGACGATCAAGCACAGGCTCCCATTCAGTGTTCATCTTTTAACACCCATCAATTCGGACAGTTAAACAGCCTTACCGAACATCCGTGTTTCTGTAAGGTGCTTTTTCCGGGTTAATGACCGCACCGTATTCGCAGATGGCTTAGATTCAGATACGGCAACAAAAAACAACAGATTTCGGCGGGATGTGATGTCACGATCCCCACCGATATTACCGAATATCGCCTGTAAAGGGGGGGGGCGGCGGAAATAACTACTTATGTTCCTTTCCTTTTTTTTTTGTTGTCAAGTCGGAAATGTCCACGCTGAAGTTTACGGATGATGGTACCAGTCCCTACCGAGACTGCAGAGACACGTACAGATGTTCAACCATGAGTGAAAGAAAGAAAGCACCGAAGTACATGTATGGATTCTTCTCGACGATAGAGGGAAACCGTGCAGGACGAATGGCATTTTACCAAGAAAGAAAAAAGGTGGGGTAACATTTCGCGGGGCGCTCGGTGGCTTCCCTTCTCTGATAAGTACCAAAGCATCGAGCTCTTTCTGGTAGTTAAACCAAAATAGAATTTTAAAAAAAATCCCATTTAATGGGATATAGAAACTTCCTTTCTTTCGTTGTTGTTGTTGTTGTTGTCTGTCGCAATCTATCGACAGACTCTAGTCTCCCCATAACTAAAAACACGAAAAGTCGCTTACGTCATCAAAACTAAGAGTCGTAAGAAGCTTCAAAAGTGATGGAATTCTGGTAGCGAAGGCGAAAGAAAGGGGTTCGAGTCTAGAACAGGCCCTGTCACGTTTCTGACTTTGAAGCATGGCTATCATGACCTCGCCATGTACCGAACAACGTGGAAGGGAGCAGCCATCACCGTCGAACAGGTGTACGAGACCTCGCAGTTACCGCATTTAGACTCCGATAGGTGCGAAATTCGTGCGTACGTCGACAGGCGTCTGCAAAGGAACTAAATGGAAGAATTCACGAACAGGAGTCGGCCAGAAATCGCGCTGTCGGTGTGTGTTTATTGCACCAGTGCCAACCGGCTTCCGCATCAGCGGGGCTCATCCATGCCAAAGAAACTGCTGGCAACAAAGGGCTGTGTGTTTATTTTCTTCATTTATAATAAATAAAACCAGATATACGTAAATGCTTAGGAAAAAAAAAAACAACATTATGTCAAAAATTAAGGCAAAAAAATTTAGAAAAAATATAGTTAAAATTTTAACTTTTCTGGTCCAAAAAAACCTCCCTGCTGATTCATATATTTAATGTTGTTGCATTTTCCCCGTTTATAACTACCAGTGACGTGACCATTGTTTTACTTTATATCATTTCATTCATTCATACCTTAGGGGGCCATTATTTCCATGACAACTGCACGGCGATAAACTCGTGAAGCTTAAATGTTATACAGAAAAGCGGTTAACAATCGATGAGTCAGTCATCTGCTCGCTTCTCTCCGAGCCTAGAGATCAAAGGGGTCCAGCGAGCTCTGCAAGAAAACAAAAAAACGAAACCAGATAATGAAAGTTTGCATTGTTTTTCTCTCGTTAAGCATCTTTTTCTTCTTTTTTTTTAAAGTTAATAACATTGAAGTAGAAATCAAAGAGCGGGTCGGGGGTGAGAGAGATGAAAGTCATGAGCGCACCAACACGGCAAGGGAGGCAGTTGTTCATACGTGACATCAGATCTGGGAATGAGCACTGTACCTGACTGACGGGTCTAGTCGTTCTTTAGACAAAGGCAGTTTTCCATAAACATTGGGGTGGGGGATAACATTTTACGACATCCGTGCAGAACCCATTCTTGTCTTTTGAACAAAACGAGGCTTACCTAGTTTTGAATTAGACAATAAATGGAACCTAGCAGAGATTTGCTTCATGTTGGGTTTTTGACCTTGTCGGAAATCACGAACTATTTATTTTGTCTTTTAAAATTTATTTTATTGATATTTTTTTTTTCTTGCCTGTCTACGGTTAACGATACTAGGGGGCATAATTAAAAATCGGCTCACGTGACAGCACGGATTGATAGTTTAAAAAAAACAAATTAAGTAACAAAATCGTAACTGAATTGAATAGATGACTGCCAGTAGTTGTTAGCGCGAGTTTTAGAATCAGGCAGTTCCTTTTCCCTGAGGGCCATACATAATAAGCTAATTGACTTTTTATATTTACCAAACTAAGTTTAACAAAAGAAGATTCTCGGGTTATCCGCCCTTCGGCTGGGAAGTCGCTAAGACGAGTCCATTGACGACAGAGGGGGTACGAGACGTTTTTTTGAAGATGTCAGGCCGCGCGGTCTATTCGTTTAAATAAAAATCTGTTATAGCTGTCCATTTGTGTGTTTGTTTGTTTTTTCTTTGTTTTCAAATACAATGCTATAATCTCGGGACTAATAATGTTGAGCTACCGAAGTCATCTTAACTTTGAATGTATAATCACTCACGAAAATTTTAACCAGTTACTGAGAAGTGTGAAAAGAACCACTGCCATTGCGTCTCCAGATCTGATATGACGTCACGGGCGATGCTTGTCGGTAACCCAGTCAGCTTTAGCCGAATTCCAAGTACGGAATCAAGGAGAAATGTAAGAAATCCCCAGAAATCGATGACAAATAACGTGAAATCAACACACAAAAAAACCGCCACCTTAACCGAATAGTTGCAACCAGAAGCTGCAGCAATCGGGGCCGCACGCCGCAAAGTCGCCCGTAATTCAAAGATCGACCGTTTACTGGCGAGAAAGTGATGAACACAGAGCTTGCACCGGCAGCTAGAGAAGGCAGGAAACAGTCCACGCTCAGCGGTGTCTCATGCGACACCAATGCGATATAGACTATGAAGGCGACGTTTAACTGCTCTTGAAACTGCAGGCCACCGCTAGAGGGTGCTGGGTGATGAGTGAGCATGAATAATGAATGCACGGTAACTACACAAACGCATATAGCATTTAAAATAATTATGGAAGGACATCCTACAAGATATTCACAAATAATGAGTGATTGCAAGCTGAGAAGACGTATATAATACATACACAATGCATTATTACAAAGATATACTTAAAAACAATAAATACGCTGTACAGTGTAGTAGTATTTGGTAGGAGCCGCTTGATTTATATAGAGCAGGACACCTCGTTTACATGCTCCCGTACAGGTTATCAGTAAATGTTGTTCCACATATCCCATAGCACCTTTCACAATTAATCCAAAATGTTTGGATTTTATTTGAATTTCTCTGTAGCCATATAACCTCACATTGCCTCAGTGATATTCATATCAGGACTTTGTCCAGGTGAAGGCGTTTATGCGACTGTTCCACCAGCTTCTTTAGGTTCCAGATAAATTTTCACCACGATGGCTGTTTGCTCGAGGTTAGTGTCATGTTGGAACATTAATCCCTACCCAATGAGATGAATTCCTGAGGGAACGGCATGATAGATGAGAACCTCCCTGACCTGTTGGCAGTCAGTATACCTTCGATTTTATGCAAATTTCCGACACCATTGGGTGATACGCATTCCCACACTTATATTGATACACCCCCATGCTTCAATGTAATTGTCGTGTGCTGACTATTATGCACAAACTGTCATTGATTATTACCAAGCTGTCTTACTCGTCTGTAGGGAGAGCCTTCTTCTTCTAGGTTTGGTCAACCCACTGTTTCATTTCTGATGCCCAGGTATTTAGGAAGCTACACATCCATACACTTGTGTATCTTACTGTCCTTGAGAAAACGTTAGGTTCGCAAGGGCACGTAGAGGACATACCCTGAGGTACCTAACATTTCATTCGGAGAGTCTTCGCTTTCTTCCTCAACTACGTCTGTTGTCAGCAGTACCAGTTTTCTCATCTCTTTCTCGGAGCCTTGCATACGGCACCTGAAACACGAAGTCGGGCCGCAATCTACGGTTCAGAATAACCTCCACTAGCTATCATTTTGATTTCTATGCGCTCATCGTGTGAAATATCCTTCCCAGGAACCATAATATTCACCACACTACAATGATATCACTGCCTATACTGTTATAGCTCTCCTGTAGGCGTGGCCCTCTCTGCCTGCTTGCATGAACACCTACTGCACTGTACTATATCAACACATCACTGTACTATGGAGCATTTCATATGTACACAAGAGACGCGATTCAATCACTTATTTGCATTTCATACCCAGTTTTTCTTCCGTTTCCATAATTATTTCCAATACCGTGCACAGCCAGACACTTTATAAATGCACCCCCTAGTTATGGATGACTATGATATACTAAGCTTTAGCAAGACGTGAAAAATCAGCGGTAATGGACTTTAACATTATTTGATTTCCAGGAAAACATGATGGCGTGACGTCTCACGACGCCAGTGTTCTATCGAGCCCGTACCTGATATGGTCCGTACACAGTTTACGGCCTATGGGCTCTCCTGCGGGTCTATTGACTGATGGCTACCCAGCGAACGTCAGTGTGTTCATAACATGACATGACGCTGCTTGAAGCGAAAGTCAGAGTGAACGAGGTACCGCCTCCCACAGCTCCTCCCTCGCGTCTGGTTTCCGTGGCGTAAGATTTTCATCAGCCTCAGATTTAAAAAAAAACAAACAACAGAAAGTCTCAGATACTTATATTCCTCAAAATTCTCGCTATTTCGGTTAATGAAAAGCTTAAGTCATAAGGTAGGTAAGCCAAAGGGATCGGAAATGTACAATGCACGTTGAACTCCTTTGCTCTATGAAATACCACGAGTTTTTCTCACCATTAATTAAAAATTCAACACGAAGAATTCTACTGAGCAAAGCACTGACATGAATCTCTCAAAGGTGTTGGCTAAAAATGTCCTGCTTTTTAAACATTAATCATCTCTCATGTTTGTAAGTCTTCTGGAGAATGAAACCTACTTTTAATATGCAAGGTTTAACATTTCCAAGGTAAGTACAAAACTCCAAGATACGGTCGGATCGCGAGTTAAGACGTACGTGGTTAAATAGAAAATCAAAGAACGCTGCTAAACTCGGTCTGCAATCTTTCTTTCTGCGTTAGAAATGGTTCCGACATAGAAATACTCACATTCTTTCAGCGCATCATACTTTAGGAATTCAGTGGCGTTTCGATATGTTGGTCAAAAGTAGAAACGCCATTTGGTGCAGAGAGAATTCGCTTTTTAATGGAATTATCTTAGAACCCCTGAGAACCAAAAGTCATCTTTCTTTAATCAATGTCAGTAGATTCAATAACTACGGTATTTACAAGACATTAAATGCGCCCTAAATTTCACTTTTAGTTCTATTAACGGGCGGAGTAAAGATGACATTACGTCCAGTGATATCAGCCTTTGTTTAGTAGCCGTTCTTTATACCCTGAAAATGTATTTTCCATTCATTTACCAAAGTTTGACAGCTTGATCAGCGGACGACAGGTGCTTTCGGGGAAACAGACGGACTTCTATTACAAGCTATAGTAACCATTCCTGGGAGTCATGCTTTAAGATGGCGAGATCTCTCTATTGCCTGTAGTAACCACTCTA
Organism: Nautilus pompilius; assembly: GCA_018389105.1. Classification (NCBI taxonomy): domain Eukaryota; kingdom Metazoa; phylum Mollusca; class Cephalopoda; order Nautilida; family Nautilidae; genus Nautilus; species Nautilus pompilius. Next base: position 628,925 of record JACATO010000663.1, on the reverse strand, counting down.
ATAATAACAGTCCAGCCCCAAAATAGTCGATCGCTTCAGCAATAGAAGGAAGTAGAGTACGGTTACTCAGTGGGAAGAAAACTCGATAAACTCAGCAACAACTCGGTGAGGAGAGTTGATTCTAGCGTGATAATGTAACTGGGATGCAGCAGACTAAAAGTGATGTAATCCCCCAGCCGGTGATCCTGTTGAAAATCCGGGATATATTTAGAAGGCGCCAAAATTTTGATAAACGGAATAGACGGGCAGACTTTCGTTTCCTTAGGCACCAGCCGAGTAGAACGAGGGAGTAATGCCACTGCCATTCGACTGAAGACCAGAAAAGATCAGCTGCCGGTTAGCCACGCAAAGTCCTAAAACATTTACCGCGATTAGTTCACGGCAGGTTCGCCAATGAGATGCTAAAAATAACCCTAAAGACCCTATTCCTCGACTTCAGGAGGACCGATGTTATACACAGAGACGACGAGCTCTAGTGGGGCAATCTCAGAATCGCCATGATACCAGCAAGAAATCAATCAAATCAACGGGAAGGTTCCGGCGTCCTTTGATGTAGGGGTCTTCGGCCCCCCCCCACCCCGCGCGCTTATTTAGTGGAAATGGTTTCGGGACTTTAATTAGTTTATCTGCTTTTTCTTCTCTTTTGATGTCGTTCTCCGACCGCGCCTGAGATTCTCCTGTCGACGAGAAGGGTCTGCGCCTCGCGGCCGGCGATAACTTGTCAGGGAACACGAGCGCCTCGGCTATTGTTTCTTCAGACTTCTCTTGTTTCCGTGGGCGGCTGGAAACTTTCAACACCCACCCCCCCCGTAGTATAGTATCCCTTCGTCTGGGGCATCCGGTTTGCATCCTTCAAAAACGAAACCAGGGCTTGACTGAGATTTGTTCTCGAACCTAGTCGTTGCTTTTGACCCCTATTTTATTTAATCGCACCTCGAATACACTTGAACATTTTCCTAAATTTCAATAGATCATCAACCTTATTATTATTATTATTATTATTATTATTATTATTATTATTATTATTATTATTATTAAATACCTGCTACCAGCGTAGGTGTGCCAAAAATTCACAACTTTCTGCCGCTGATTTCCGGAAGCTTAATTCCGCAGAAATCTCTCGAAAATATTAACCGCATGCTGAAATATTTATAGAAATAACAGGTAAACAAATAACTAAATCTAATTTAACGAAGGTTAATCTAAAGAGAAGACAAAAATGTAAAATAACATTTCTCTTTTACAAGTTTTTTTTTTTTTTTTTGAGACTGTGATTAACACTGTACTGTTCAGTCCTCGATTACCGCTACCGCAAAACGGTACCAGTTACCTCCCTTGACAAAAAAAAAAGAGTCGAAAACAAGGCTGTCGAAAGAAAAAAAGTCGGATGCGTAATTTAAATTTTGCCTTTATATAATTAAAATTTAAAAAAAAAATTTTTTTTTCTCGAAGTTACGTATTACTTTAGGGGTACTTCCATTTTTAGAATCAAGCATTTGAATGAAGTTAACCTAGCCTAGTCAAAGGCATTAATACCCCACCAGCGGTGTCTCCCGTGTCAGCTGTCAAGGGGAGACTACGACGACACATTTTATCTTTGGCATGGTTAGCTAGTTTAAGAAACCTAAGTTAATGTGATGCTATCATGTATTAGCTTCTTTGTTTTCTTATGAGGCCTAATGAGAAAGATTGGCTCTAATACTCAATTTTTTTTTTTCCATACTCAAATCTAACCTTTTAGGTCGCTCAGTATATTCAAAGTCTTCTAAATCTGGAAACATTCATCAGGTGAATTTCTAGTAATTCCATACCCTTTCTTAAATAAGGACTCCACACGTATGTAGTATATTCAAGCTCAGGCCCTCAACTTTAGCAGTCCACTAGTCTACCACTTAACTATTGTATTGTCCAGTTGTGTTTCCAAATGACCAATAATCTGGGTTGGTTCAGAACCATAAACTACCCTGACAAGACACCAAATTATTCTGGCTATCAAGGTAGCTATTCATTTTTACCATTTATAGATCCAAACATTGAAATAAACTCACATTTTTATAGATTATTAAGAATTTACTTTACTAGTGAGAGGAACTTAAAAGAAATTATTAGAAAATAACAAAACACTACACCTTAGATAAAGAATTCATAGCTACAGTCACACACCGGAATTTAAATAACATTGTCTATTACCATACCAATGAACACTTTACTAAATACAGGCATCTTCTCACATTTTCAAAAAATGCCAGACACCACAAAGTATTCTCTTTGTAATTATTTAGCTTGGCTGCAGATGCTGACAATACTTAGTTCCGTTCAAAATAATTGTAACGGCATTGACCTGCCTACAACTACACTGAAGAAACTAAAACATACACTGGTACAACATGTATGTTTGAACTTAACTCATCTTAGAGTACACTTTCAAAGCAAACTGTTGCTAAAATTTCTGGTTCTGCACCATTTATTAAAATTGACAAACAGATATTCAGGTCTGTTTATAAGAATTACTAGTAATTGCCAGAGCATAACAACAAAACTATCCGAGTTGATGATGCAGGAAGCTGAGATGGAACACTAATAAAGACTGAATAACACCAACGGTTTATTTCATTTAATATTTAGCTAAACTGATGTAATTAAAATGGAAGATATGAATTCCATTTAACTTTCTGACAGCATTTTCAAAAAATGATGCATGAAGCATAAAGCCTTATTACACCTAATTAAATTAATGTGCTTATAGGTAACATAATACACGACATACACATTACCTAAAAATATGTAATGCTAAATACAATTATGCAATCCAAATTTTTTTGTGGGGGATCAGTTTCATAAATGAGACATGAAAGAAATTTTTCATGTTTAGCTGTGGGTAGTTCAGTTTATCTTTGCAGACTGAATTTTATCACAAAGTAAACACACACACACACAGAGACAGACAGACAGACAGACAGAGTTTCTATTTCTTTTACAGTTTGGTTTGTAGTAGGAGAAGGATCAGGAACCGGAGTAGAAAATTAAAATTAGCATTAACTTGGTTCGTGCAAGAAGTCACAAAAAAGTAAAACTATTTTCCCCACTGAGGAATTAACTGTATACGGATATAATTACAAGACTGCCGCACTTCTAGCACCTGCTGTAAGAGTGGCTTTCGAATCAGTCTTCCAATTATGGGAACAATACATTTCAGGCAAGATCTCCCTTCCTGAAAATATTTAAAGAAAAAAAAAAAACAACAACAACAAAACTTCCTGCGAATAATTAATTCTTTTATTTACTATTTATAGAATTAAGTGTGTTTTTTTTTAAAGAGTAAAGTAGATTTCCAGCTAAGTGCACTTCATGTCTTTCTTGTTTAACTATTGATTTTCAAGTTTTGAAGAAAACAACAAATTAAATCAACCAAAAGCTAAACACGTACACACACACACACACACACAGCTCCAGCTGCTAGTGTCATAACAGCAGTTGGGTGGTTTTTCTCACGATGACAGCTCAATGTTTTACAAACATCACAGTTTCTGAGTGAAAAACAATACAAAGAAAAACTTTTTTTTTTTTTTTTTAAATTTGTTTCACCATATAATTTTTAAAAAAATTAAATATTTTAACTTGGATGCTTATGATAAATGAAAAAAAAACAACAACAAACAAACAAACAAACAAACAAAACAGAACTCGATCTAAAAAGATGATAACTAGATCAGAAGAAACTAAATATTATATCAGATGCTCATTACTGATTCCCCCACAAAATACCCAACCTCATCTAAAAGATAACAATCAGATTTAAGTTAAAAAAAACCAAAACAGAATGATTTTTTTTTTTCATCTCATTTAAATGTTGGTAGTGAGCAGATATTTAATTTTTTTTTAATTTGAAGGAAGTCAAATACATAATAAATACATGGAAGACAGAATTTCCAAGAGGAGCTCACTGTGGCTGTTAGAAGTCCCGATATGCCGACTGGCTAGAGGCAATTACTACAAAAAAATGAACTAAGTGAAACTTCTTAACTATTTCACCCCCCACCCACCACCAATCCCTTAACTTTCAGCTTTAAATTGTGTATTACATTCATAATCCACATTTTCAAAAAATGGCTGACATCACAAAGGATTCTCTTCATAATCACTTAGTTTGGTTGCAGCTGCTGTCAATGCTTAGTTCAAATTAATGGTAATGGCATTGGCATGCCTACAACTACACTGAAGAAACATTTCCAACACTTATATACAAGCTTCACCTCAAAAGAAATTCTTTTGGCAGAAAGTGGTTCAGCTTATTGATGGTCCACTCGTTCTCTACTCCCTTGGTGAACTCCCGGATAAACCTGGAACAACAGAAGATTCTTTTATCTTATTTCAGTTTGAAGCTCAACAATACATTATACTAAAATAAATAAAGAGTTGAATTAATTTGTAGTTACTGTCTACTTATGAAACAAGATTACAGAAGAAAGAAAGAAAAAAAAAAAAACAGTAGAAGAAGCAACACATTTCCATTTGTAGTCAGAACACAATGCAGACAGTTCCACAAATAATGGAATAGTGTTTGTCCCTTGTAATTGAAGGAGCTGCTACAGGGAATATCTGAGAAAACCAGACAACTTACCATCCATACCCTAGAAGTACCCAAAAAATCCAAGCAGAACTCTTCATGGCTAACCAGAGAGGCTATAGGAAACTCGTAGGGAGCCGGGTAGTGAAGAAGAATGAAGAAAACACCATGCCAGGGGGTTACACCAAACTAAGCCAGTACTGACTGGGATTCATGAGCCACAACCATATCAGCCAAGGGCCACTGGTTGCCTCCTCAAGAGTGTGCAAGAGATTTTGTTTTTTTACAAGATGTCACACATGATTTATAAAGCCAACACTTTAATGATTTTTGTTTGCAAAAACCAGAAATATTTGAACAAGTTTCTTCTCTTCCAACCCAGTTCTCCTGGGAAGGTTGGTGATTTAACCTTTTAATGTCATAATAATAATAATAATAATAATAATAATAATAATAATAATAATAATAATAATAATAATAATAATATATTATTAGTATTTCCATAATAGAGATATAGAGATATAGTAAATTCTAAAAGATTTTGAAACAAGAGGGAATTTGCCAGAGATTCCAACCATTCTTTTTAACCCTCCGTATACCACCTGACCCAAGCCCAGGAACACCAGAGTCTGTGATAAACCAGATGTTGTATGTATAGTCCACACACTCATAATGAAAAAAAGAAACAGCAAGCTTTCTAGGTTTTTCACTCACCTTGTGTTATATACTGCTTCATATTTGTGTGTTCCTGCGCGTGATTCATGTTTGCTTTAGGGACAGTCATACAGAACTCAAACATCCCGGCCTGGGAGATTACGTACTTTAAAACAAAGGGCTCTTGAAACTGTTTTAAGTGGGTTGCCCCTTTTGCCACCCCTCCCAATAGATCCACTGCTGCTATGTCACAGTCCCTATGGTGCAAATGCACTCCAGATGGTATACAGAGGGTTAATGTTATTTTAAATTTAATTTCAATATACATGTATCAGTTTAAATACAACACACACACACACAAACACATGTATATGAAAGTTTTTCACACAACAAAATTTTAAAAATGCACCATTAGGATTCCAGAACTTAAAAGAATTACATTAGAAAATCATGCCCCTAAATTGTTTAACCTGCTAGCAGCAAAGCCACTCACAACACAACATTAATAGAATTTTCAAAAAAAAAAAAAAAAAAAACTAGCAGCAAAAACATAAATGTAAATCCACTGCAACTTTTGTTTTTGTTGAAACACCAATAAAGGGGCCACAGTGAATAACAGGGATTGTGAAGTTTAATTAGGTGATCTGGAGCAAACTCACTTTCTCAACCTGGCCTCAGAAAAATTACCACAAAACGTGTTCTAAAGCAATCAGGAAACGGCGGTGTCCCAACAGGACGGCATGGGGCTAGCAGGTGAGCGTGAAAACACCTAAATGATACATTCAACATCAATTTGATTCAGAAATAGAAATGATTCCGGTCGATTTAAAAAAAAAAAAATCAAGCGGCATGTGTTCGTAAATTGCATTTTCCAAAGAATACTTTTTCTCCCCACCTCCAACCCTTTCCCTCAGTAATATGGCAATTGTTTTGGAACGATTTAGTAAAGTTGTTTAAGCAATGAAATGAGCATCCACCCATCAAGATGGTTTGCAAAGAGAAAACAAAATGAAGTTAAATAAATTAAAGAAAAAGTTTAAAAGAAAAATAGAAAGTGTCAAGAATTTCAACCGTTCATGCCGTAGGCCAGTTCCAACATTCAGGGTAATAAAAGAATTAGGTACGACAGTTACAAGTAGCAAAACAAAATAATTAAGATTATATGTACTGTGTGTGAGAGAGCAGTCCATGGTGCGACATGTACTTTTAAAGTTCATTCCATTCATGCAGATGCCACCAAATAACCATATCTTAGTAGATGTTTTCCCTCTGTTTGGCAAATTAAAGAACATGCTCATTTATTTACTTTTTCTAAATCTAATTTTTTTTTTCCTAACTTTCATTCAGATTAATTTTATTTCACCCTGATATTTATTGATCACTTAAACTCAGCCTCTTTGAAAATGGCAATTAAAGTTACTAGAAATTTATTAAGTAAATGAATACCCACAACACGAACATGTCCTAACTGTATAATATATTATGTGATTTTTAAACATATTTTAAAGTTTTCATTAGACATTCAGTGAGGTGGATTGCAAATGTACACAGTTGGCCAATATCACCAGGCTGTATCGCTTCTACCAGCTCTTGCTGATCAACAGCCTTACAGTCTCATTACTTGCAGGTCGAGGATTTCATAAGAAAACTGACAAGAACATTACATACTGAACTAAATCATGCTTAACCCTTTTGAATTTGCAGTGGATAGTTTTAGTAACCCTTATTTTCTAGGAAAACATCAGTATTTCTAGACAATGGTTTGCTTGGGTAACACTTCTATTATATTCCTTGAGGTACAATTTATGCTGTTCCTTCGCGTCTTTTGGAGAGTACGCACTTGACTAAGCCCCTCCTGTACTTGGTAATTCTGCAGAGAAAAGACCATTCTTCATAAGGTGGTTATTTTGCAGTCTTCCTTTTTTTGTTGTTGGAAGATTGTTCTAGAAAATTGTCTGTTCTTGAACTTCTGACAAGGAAGGATGTATAAAGCAGATGTGCTTATTCAGAAAAGTGTGGCATGTCTAGGTTGTGATCCACGTGTGTCTCTCATCTAAAATAATCGTTAAGTTTACAAAAGTTTTCTTGTGCACCCTGAGATGTTGAAGCTGCATGCTACCCACTTCCCACCATGATGTCAACCTGATTTACTAAGATAGAGATGTTCATGTTGAAATATGCGGTGACACACACACTTGCCACCTTTAAACAAAAATAGTTTAGGAATATAATTATAATAATAATAATAATAATAATAATAATAATAATAATAATAATAAATCAAATTAAATACCAAAGAAAACTAATTAGATGATGCTATGCACTGGAAAACAAGAATAAATGCTAAAACAGAATTTCTGTAAAAACAAAAATAAATAAATTCAAATATGAAAATAGTACAAAATACATGTTAAAATGTTACTAAAGAAAAGGATGAAACAAAATTGGTGATAAAAAATAAACAAAACCTGAACAATTAATTTCTTACTACAATATCAAAAGGTTAGCTGGATGTATGCTTTGGTTGTATGAAGACAGAGGCATAAGCTCAATTTCTTTGATCACATGTACATTTATTTTGCCAAATCCAGACAATGGCAGGCAAAGTTTTACCAAGTGAAGATCTTTTATTAAACTATTTTTCTAAAATTACACTGCATATCTGTCCTCTGAGTGAGTGACTGCTGGCGGCGCAGCAAAGACTGCACTTGTAATTTGATGAGGTTTCCTGGGGATACTGTGATGCTTAGTGATGCTTTGCCATCTGCAAACAATGACACACAAAAGTGTCACCTGACAAAAGTTTTTTTATCAGTACAACAATCTTGGAGTGGTGTTGATACCCGTTCATAAATTACACAGTAAATTGTTACCAAAAGTAATGCAGCTGGGACTCAATTCAACAAGGGAGGGGCAATTGTTTAAATTTACAACATGATACTTTAGCAACAAGGATCAAATAATAATGCAAATATTACACAAGTTTTGTAAGCCAAAACCAAAAGGGAAATCGATACTTTTGGGTGTACTATTTCGAGCTTCGCCTCCACTGGCTGCCATACCTGAGAGTTTATTTGTTTACCTCATCATTCCAATGATTGATCTATCCCTCTTGCTCATGAGACATACGTTAACAGCAATCACCAAACATTTTTCATCACCCCAGAAATAACAACAAATCTTGAATTTATGCTTGTAGCTCGATGCTGTATCCATGATCACTTCTAAATGTTTGCTTTTGAAAAGGGAAGAACAAGGATGGATGTAACAAAAATTAACCTTTACCAACTTTTTCTGGAAAATGATGTGCTAAATGAAAACTACCTACTTTCAAAAATGTTACGTGCTACCCCCCGTATACACCTGCACCCCATTTAATACTTGCATGCAATTATATCCAGATTAATTTTTTTAGAAAATGAAAACACTTCAATTTATTAACATTTGAGCATTTTTCATTGGCTTTCTGGACCCTTTCACATAACATGTGATTGGAACTTTTAGCCCCCTATGCCGCTTTTTCTCCCTTCTTCTCATAACTTTCGTACTCAAAGTTCCGCTTGCACAAATAATATACAAACATGTTTTAGATGTGTCTCTAGGAATGTGACCAATGATCTGATCGTTCCTCAAAACACATCATACATATTTGTCGTGAGGATTTTCAGGTTCTCTTTGGGTTGTTAGTGGCTCACTGATGATTGGATTCCAAGAACGTTGGTAGATACGGTGACCGGCCACAAAACTATCAAATTGAAACAAATAGGGCCAAAAATTTTGGCACCGTGCCATTTTCCGTAATGCTTTTAGAGGAAAAGGTATTTACTTTATCTTAAAACTGGTTTGCATGTTTTTTGTGATTGTCTGTCGAGTGATTGGATAAACATTTTTCCTTCCTCATATCAGTGAATGCTCATTCAAATGATTGGATATTTGAACTGTTTGTTGAAAAAAAATACTGAGCAAATCCAAGTTGCTGAAGTTGAAACCAGTGAAAGGATGGATAATACATGAAGACAGTTTTCCCTCAATTTTAATGGAAAAGCAATCAATCTTCTTAAAGAAAATGATGGGAATAACAGTAAAACAGTGAAAGAACTCAATGTGTGTAGACTTGTGTATTATATTATTATTATTATTATTTCTTTATTTAATGTTGTTTTAAAACTATGCATCTATACTCACTTATATATTTGTGTATGTATAGCAAATTAAAACCAACTGTAAAATCTACAATAAAATAATTTTAAAACCATGATATAAAAAAAATATATATAAACTAGTAAATTAAAAGCAAATATCTATACATAAAATGAGGGCACATACAAACTCCCCAAAACACACATACACAAGTTCTTCTACTTCAAGAAATTGGTTCATACTGTTCCTTTTGCTCTGTTTCCTAGATCACTCGCCAGAATTTGCAGTAGTGGGTTAAACGAGATGTAATCAGATGTGCCATCAACCAAAAGGATATCAACTCCTGAGTTTGAATCAGAATGAGTAACAGAGCTGCCACATACCCACTTATTGACACAGAACTTGTTAGATATGTATGAGAGAAGAGAGAAAAGGACAAAAATATGAGTGGAAAATTGATTCATAGAAAAGTGCACACTCTATTTGCAAAGCTGCACCCTGGACAGCAAGGTTGACAATTTGTTGCCTCCCAAGGTTACCTAAGAAAGTTTCTGCTTAGAAACCAACTTGTTAAGCATTGTGTTAGCAGTGGTGGACAAAAAGTACTTGACAGTGCCCCTGAGCTTTGTGAGCAGTTTCATGATGACATGAAAAGTTTAAATTATGGGGTCTATATGAACATGGACGAAACCCCATGTTATTTTGATCTGCCGACCTCCCGTACATACAACTTCAAAGGTGTGAAATCAGTGCAACAGAAATCCACCAGGTACGAAAAGTTACATCATACAGCAGTAATGACTGCAGGTGTGCAGCATGTTGTGTTGGAAACAAATGGAAAGCATTTTGATTACCTCCAATGTTGATATTTAAGAATCTAAAGAAAGCTCCAAAAGGAAAATATCCTATAGGGGTCATGGTCCTCAGCTCTAAAGAAGGGTCAATGACAAATGAGTTAATGTGTAACACATTTGTACAAAAAATCATATGAAGATGGCCAGGAGAATTTTTCGAGGATTCTGCTATGTCTCACAAAAAGCGATGCGCTGGATGCTACCATGAAGAAACATAGTGTCAATACCAAACTAATTCCCTTAGGAACGATACCTTTGCTGCAATTCCTCGATACACACATCAACAAACCATTCAAAAATGCATTGTGGGATAGTTGGAATCAATGGCTTGAGCTTACTCACACAGGGAAGAGAAAATGAGCTTCCTATGAGACAGGTTACTCAGTGGGCTGATTCAGTGTGGAAGGAAGATGCAATTGACAAGATAATAATGCACAGATTCAAACAAAACGGACATATTGAGTACACAGATGAACTTGAAAATTTACACTTGTGTTTGTGAGACTATTAAAAGCCGCTGCGTACCAGATGACTTATTGAAGAAGTTGATGTGTCTTTGAGAAATGAGGGAGATCAACAATGATGAGCAATCGGATCAAAATGACGATGAGGAGGATGAAGATGATCACTCATGATGGCGATGAAGAAGGGGACAATGACAATTTACTAGATGACATTCAGTAATTTAAATTTAGTAACTTGAATCACCTTATGTGCTCATTTATACATAAAAGCAAATAAGAACACAATCATTTTTTGTTTTCCTTTATCTTACTCACAATTACCTTTCTGCACCTTCCATGTTTAACTGCTACATTTATCTGGGTCATTTTTTTGATTTCTGAAATCCTATAAATGAGAAGAATTCCGGGGGGTAACACAGTAAGATATATTAGGCTAATAGTTTTATGAGGAATATCCCTTCAGTGTTGTATAAATCAGGAGCGAAATCCAAAACACTCCAATGTGGAGAAAAGTTGTAACAATGCTGTATCTTTACCAGGGAAATAAGTAACATTATACTAGTATGCATTTTATATTTTATCATTAGGACTCTAATTTATGCCACATGACATGCTATTAGGATTTCAATATCTCCAGTAACTTCACATACTTATATTTATATACCACTTGGGACAAGTTGTAACACTGTTACAACTAGCCCTATACACCCTCATCTGGATCATTGTACATCAATTTAAGAGTCAGTCTGCTGTTTAACTTCTAACTTTAGTGACCTATAGAAGCAGCCATAGTATACTTCAAACTGATATTAATACACAGACTTAGCATTTTTACATAGTTTTAAATAAAGAAATGTGCATGAGTGAAATTACAAGGCTGTAAAATCATGTGATAGTCATGTGATCCCATGTGCAGATTTTTATATCTACAGAATGACAAAAGTGCAACAATTCTTTCAAATAAAGTTCATGTTACAACATACCCCTGTTAACTGCAATCCATGTCTTCTCTACTTCTAAACCATTCAGATTTGTTGTCATGATTTCCAAGGTCATTTACAAATCATATTTGCACATTAGATTTCAAATTGTGACATTTTTAAAGTTTTGGTCATTTCACTATTAAGTACGTGGAAAACTACTAAGTGGCATGCATGTCAATATGTTAATAATACATTATTATGCAAATTCAGCAGGTTTTAATTGATCTTTATGAAGCAAAATTAGAAAATTATAGGGTGATGCTAAATGTTTGACCATGGCTGTATATGCTGGTACCAGAAACAGTATCTTTGTTAACTAAAATGATTTAATTTGCTAGGAAACAAACCAGTACCAGTGAAATCTACCTTCCTGAGATATAGATACTTTTTTCTCTCCCCCTGATAAGAATAAATAATAAAAAAATTTTGTTTTTAATTGAAACCTGAAGCTGGAATTTTTCTTCTTTTTTAAAAAAAAGGGAAAGAAGTTTTAAATTCTTGAGCAAAAACATGTTTCTAAAGCGTTTGGCAGTATACTGGTCCAGTGGTTAGCCTACCGAAATGATAAGGTTAAGGGTCCAAGTTGTCCTCCCAATGAAATGGCTCAGTTTGACAAACCTCCCTGACATGGTTTCCTCAGCCCCTCTAGTTTCTTTACAAATTTAAATCTAAAGATTTCCCTGCCAAAGACGGAAGTGGTGGGCCCCAAGTGGCACTGAATTGGCAACACTTCCTAGCAGACAACACGTTGCTATGCTCCTTCACTGAGGGGGTATCTATCTCTCTTGTAGACATCAGTGTACACCACCAAAAGCAGAGTATTTCTAATTCCTAGAATTCTGTCATCATTTTACATTTTCCCAGTATAAAGTTTGTAATGTATAAACAGTATCAGAGGGAGAGGGAGGGGGAGACACCACACACACACACACACACACAGAGAGAGAGAGAGAGAGAGAGCGAGTAAAATGGCAGCATGTTCAGCAGATAAACAAACAAAATGCTTATTATTTCACATTTTGCCAGTGATAAGTAAACTTTTAGAATATGGCATGTGGATGTGATAAATATGTAAAACAGTATTCATTTTTTAAAAGAATTTTCCCAGAGTGCGCCAACTGACCCCAGTAAGTAGGAGACTAGACTATTGAACTATTTAGCAGACTATGCACATGATTCTAATAAAGGGCTTCAATATTTCGAGTTAAGTCCAAGTCATTTGGCTAAAAGTTGTTTCAGGCTGCTTTTTTAAAAAAAAAAAACATTTCCCATTAATATATTTTTTTTAAAAAAAAAAACTTATTTGAATCAATCAAAAAAAAATATAAATTTTATAAAATCCAAGATCCATACCTCACGGATTGATTAAAATGGTGCTACACACACACACACACACACACACCCTTTGGGGAGCAATGAATACAATTTTAAATAAAAGTGGAAGTGAAAACCATGCCACACAGTTCTTGGAATTAAGAACAAACACTTAGCAAATTTTTCAAAATAATTTTCAGATTAATTTATTCTGTTTTATGTAAGCAAGCGGTAGAACTGCTCAAGTGGTGGTGAATGACTCCACTTCCCACTGACACTCATTCTCTTTTAGTTGTTGCCAAGTTTGAACCTTAAATTTCTTTGCTGATAATTATGAAAAAATTTGTTACACTTACTAAAAAATAATAATCTAGAAGAGCAGCAAAGAATGATGAAAGAGAGCATTTTACATATAGTTTTTTTTTATAAAACTAATGCATTTTTGCAAATGGATATTTATCAAAAAAGTATTCAAACATAGTATGTTCTCGAATATAGATATGGAAGCCATAAATGCAGACTTTTCACTAAACATATCACATTTCAAAAATAAATCAATATATTAATGGTAATTAAATCTATGTAAGCATACAACTGTCAGAAAATCCATACGTAAAACTAGTTTATTTTCAAACTTTTGTCACACACGACATTTTTTTCATCAAAAATAATCTTCCTGATAGTAGGTGAATTATTTGATTAGTCATATCTGTGTTTGAGTGTAAAAGAGAGAGAGAGAGAGAGTGTGTGTGTGTGTGTGTGTGTGTGTGTGGGCGAGGGAGAGAGAGAGGGCATGTGTGGGGGAGAGGGAGAGAGGGGTGTAGAGAGAGAGAGAGAGAGTGTGTGTGTGTGTGAGTGTGTGGGAGAGAGAGAGAGAGAGAGAGGGGGCATGTGTGTGGGGGGGGGGGGGGGAGAGAGAGGGGGTAGAGAGAGAGAGAGACTGTATGTGTGGGCAGATGCACTTTGGATTGAGATATCTAAACATGTTGAATGTTTGTAGTAGTTACAGGGTTATTTGACTGTAGTCTTCTTGCATCAAAGGAATTAAACAAGGTAACTCTGGTATATGTACTTCTCCAGAGATCCACCACTATGATTAAATCTCAATTGATATTATTTAGAATGCTGACTTTGCCTCAACATGCAAAATCTGCAATAAGTTTTTAAATAAGAACTTTAAACTTTAGAAAAGAATACTTTGAATATCTAGAAGCAGAGCAGAGCTACCTGACAAATTACCCATTGTATTTGCATTGTAATGACGATGATAAAAATGACAATATTATAAAAGATACGCTGAACAAATTCTTTTCTTTTTTAAAAAAAAAAAAGAACAATCATCAAACAATTTATATCAGAAACTGGTGATATGTTCTCAACTGGATAAGAGAGATCTATTTTAATCTTCTTGCCCCCCCCTGACATTCTTTATAATTGTAGCATACTAAGCAAAAGTGACTAGATTTGAAAATGAAGCCATTCTGGTCTGGTCAGGGAAAACAAGGCAGGTCTTGCCAATCGAGTTAACGGTCTCATGGGAAGCCAAGATAAAGAGGCAAACAAACAGAAAAAGAACACAGAACATAAAAGAACATATATATATGTGTGTGTGTGTGTGTGTGCGTGTGTGTGTGTGTGTGTGTGAGAGAGAGAGAGAGAGAGAGAAGAAATCAGGTTGAAAAAAGATGAAATTGTGGTGTTTTCTCCCCGCCAGTAGAAATGGGTGCCAGAAAACTACTGATTTTTCGTCTTGAAAGTGCAAAGCAGCTTCAGAGGAACATCTGAATGAGAAAGCATCAAGGTAACTATGGCTTGGATATTCAAACATGGAGCAAAGGGCACCTAACTCCATGGGCAGATGGTGAGAGACTGATCCGCCTCTCCCCTCCACCTGCTAGCCCCATTATCCTGAAGGTTCAAAGGATAGCACAAAGCTGAGCGGAATTCATCAGGACACCTTGAGTGTATGTAAAATTTGAAAGTCAAGAAAATTAAGCCATTTAGGTAGGTATGACGTTTCCATCCTGACCAGTAGCCAACTTCAATATAAAAATACTTAAAAGATAATCGAAATAGTCTTCCAACTAAACGATTCTTACTATATTTTTTAATGACAACTAAAATGTTTCTCATTTTATTTTTTGTCAAAAGTCCTAATTTTTAAGTGACTAGTGTCCTAATGATAAAGTAAATGTTTTACTTAAAAGAATACCGCCTACATTTAATTCACATCTAATCACTCAAAATAGAAATGCTAAAGAACAAAAGAAATTCTTAGTGAATAACATCACAAATTTGCAAATACTGATATGTAAAATTTAAATATAAAATCTCAACATCAATAACCATAAATTACAGTTCTAAAAGTGAAATCATTTATTTTTGCGGAGAAAACTTTATTAGGATGACGAAGAATTTCAGTTCAGTAAATAAGAAATACTATGCAACATAACTGCCCCTTTTTCTTGTGGTTTGTATGTAGAACGTCAAAGTCAGCAATAAAAGTAAAGCGGACTATGATATATGTACACACACACTCACACAATTGCTCCTAATGATAGATATTCAAAATCATAACTCTCCTTCTTCTAAGACCAAAATTTTCAATTATTTCTTCTCACTCTTGATTTTGCTTTTACTTAATTCAGTAAGAAAATGTCCCTTCTTTTAATATACTCAAGAGGAGAGAGAGAGAAAGAGTTTTTAATGTCAGTAATTTAAATCTGAAACCAAATTTCTTTTCTTTAGGCAGTAAAAAGGAAAAAAAAAAAAAAAAAAAACAAGTGCATCCAGCATATTTATATATTATCTTCTCTATAAATGACTAATTAGTCACCAACAATCTAAATAATAATATTATTCTTTAAAACTCTGCTTAGGCACAAGTGGTATTCAGTTTTGAGGTCATTTCCTACAAAAATAAACTATTAGAAATAGTCAATACAACTAATTACAAAGCAGTTAATGAATGATTTAAAAACTATTCATGACAAACCCTGTTGTGGCCATTCACAATGTCCTCACATTAAATCAATTAAGCAAGCATATCAGTTTAATAGCCAAGCACCACTTACTTTTTCAAGCATGGCTCTCCATAAATTTGACATAATGTTCTTGCCGCGTTATTAAGAGTCATCACCTGTTTAGCATATCACTGACTAGAGAGAGTTCAGATAATCCACTTACTGGCAGAAATACGTCAGTGTTGATTATAAGGATGATGCAACATATATCTGAGGTAATTAATTAAATTCTTCTATTAGTATTTGACATGTTTAGTCAGCAATGCATTTTTTGTTCCTTTGTTACTACACAACTGCCCAAGCAAGAAATTATTCCCCCCAAACCAAAACTAAAATAAAGCTTTATTAAAACTGGCAAAGTGTTGAATTCTATTTGATTGAGTGAATCATGTGGTAATTAACATGAGAAAAAAATGCAAATACCCTGACGCTTTTTTTTTTTATATTGAAGAATTAAACATTTCCACCACTACATACAGTGGTAGATGAAAGCTTAAGAACGATGATAGGAAAAACAGATCAACACGTAAAATATATAAAGATAAACATTCTGGCATGGCCATTACACTGATAGAAAAGCAGTTTCTTGTTCTTTCCACTGGTATATGCATCAACATGACTGATTGTACATGTTTTGCATAACACTCATCTTCCATCATGATGAATTTCACGGCGACAAAAGTTTAAGAATGAATCAAACATGTTTGAAATTTTGTCGCTAATCCCAATTTTTTTTTTAGAGATTACATAAGATAAACACATCAAGGAAGTGTTGGTAGTTGGTCACAGCCATAAACATTAATTACAGCCTGGCAGCACTCATTCATGGAATCCACAAGACAAATACACCATTCTATGCAAATAACAGCCCAAGCTGACTGAAGAATTTGGAAAAATTGATCCAAATTTTTTGAGCATTTTCATCTTAGTACCTTTTTCCATGTTGTTTCATAGATTCTCTATTGGATTCATAATAGAGCCTTCAGTCAGCCCTTTTCTGACTGCTTGATGATATCAGATAAATGTTTGAAAGCTTTATCATGTTGGAAACCCCAGCCGAGAGAATATGGTTCTAGTATATTGTCCAAAATGTCCAGGTAAACAAACCAATCCATTGTTCCCTGAATACAATGATAGAGTCTATCTTTTTTGGGAGAAACAACTCCATACCATAGTGGACCTGCCACCATCTTTGATTGTCAGTTTAGTACTTTTTGGATGGACTTCACCAAATCTTCACTGTACATAAGTTCAACCAACTGATCCAAAACGCTGGAACCGAGACTCATCAGACCAGAGCACACTTATCCACATTTCTGAGGTCCAAAGGAGATGGTCCTTTGCAAAATGAAGTCAGACCCTTTGATTCATCAAGAAAATAAAGGGTTTCTTCCTGGCAATATGACTGACCCATCAATTAAAAATCACAAATCCATCTCTGGATTCTTGCAGAGATTGGTGGGTCCTCCAAATCCTTTATAATGTCAATGGAAATCTCTTGCCAGTCCATTTTAGATAGATGTTTGATTTTTTTTTATCAGTCTGAGCATTATTTTTCAGGGTCTGTCACTTCTATGGCATTTGATGCAGCTGGTTGTTTCTCTGAACAGCCTCCAGGCTAGATATCAAGCTGTTCATTAGTTTACTGTATTCTAATGGCTGTCTGAAGAAACTACAAATATAAGCAGTCGACATTTGGTATTTTAAAACTTTTGTCTGTCTTGGAGAACAGTGTATGCAAAACATTTGTTGCTGGTCATGTTGATGTATATGCCAGTTAAAAAACAAGAAATTGCTTTTCCATCAGGGTAGTGCCCATGATGAGATATCTATTTTCCCAATCTATATGTGACATTAAACATTGTCTTGCCATTGTTCTTAAACTTTTCTCTGCTACTGTAATACATAAATACATACGTACATAACAAGTGTGAAAGAGAGATAGATATATATGAGTTTAACTTAGGGGATTTTTCCAAGTTCTCATAGCAGCCAAAATGTATCATGATAATTGTTATTTTTTTTTAAAAAAAAATTAAAGCTAAATAATTTCTTAACACGGCGAATCTCTACGCTTCAGTTAAAAGTTGAGAGGAATCAATGACAGTAACAAAAATAAATATAAGCAAGATGAAACAAATTTACCTAAAGTCTTCAGCTGATTCATCCTTAATTGTAAAAGCTGAAGTCAGAATCACAAGGGAGAGAGCAGGAAAAGAGATGGTGCCAGATGCAAGCTTCGGGGAAGCAATCAACATGTCTTCAGCCAGCATCAGCTGAGAATGATTACCAGAGGAAGCCTGAGGAAGTTGCTTAAGAGAGAGAACTAAAGTGTCTGCCGGAGCCACACTCCTCTAGCATTACAAGTTGAATGTGAAGTTGAAAAGTGATTGCCAATCAACTCATAAAGGTTGGTTGGGAGTCATTTTCTCTGTCTCTTCTCATACTGGCTATACTGTTAAAATTGAGATAAGTAGGAATGGTGTGGTAACTGAATTTCATTTGTTTTTTTTTAAATATTCACTTAATTTAGCATGTTTATTTTATTTAAATTATTTATTATTGCAAAGGCATCTATAGAATCTATGTACTGAAGATCTCCAGGTACTTATTTACAATATCCACTAGAACCACATTAAAAAAAATATTGAATATTTGGTAAGGTGAATTACAGTTAGTGTCTGCTACCTACTGTATAGTTAATATTTTTTAAAAAGTCTCAATTGAATATATATTTCTTATTTTTTGGATTAATATATTATGTATATAAATTCAATGACTTATGGAAAACAAATGTCAAATTTTTAATCTTTTTTTTTTAACTAAAAGTTTACCATGTTAAAATGTAAAGGTTTCCATGACAACTAAAATTTTTTGTATTCTATAGAACTTTTAGGTAGAAAATAAATAAAATGATAAAACAAATTAAGATTTAATATATTTCAAATTGCATCCACTCTAGAAAAAACATTTTATATTACGTAGAAGAAACTAAAGCTAAAATTACCAAAGGTAAATTGTAGCATGGCCTCTATTAGAAAGAATTATTATGCTATGGACATTTTGTAGATATATAAATCTGTACATAAAATCACATGACTATCACATGATTTTACAGCCTTGTAATTTTGGGAAAATCAGAAAGAACCTTAAATTGATGTACAATGATCCAGATGAGGATGAATGAGGCTAGTTGTAACAGTGTTTCAACTTGTCCCAAGTGGTATATAAATATAAGTATGCACAGTTACTGTAGATATCGAAATCCTAATAGCATGTCATGTGGCATAGAGTCCTAGAATTCTCTGATTGTTTTAAATAAAATACATGTGATACAATCTAAAATGCATGCTGGTATAATGTTACTTATTTCCCTGGTACAGATACAGCATTGTTACAACTTTCTCCACATTGGAGCGTTTTGGATTTCACTCAATTTATACAACAGTGAAGGGATATTCCTCATAAAACTATTGGCCTAATTTATTTTGACATTTTTGAAAGTAGGTAGTTTTCATTTAGCACATCATTTTCCAGAAAAAGTTGGAAAAGGTTAATTTTGTTACATCCATCCTTGTTCTTCCCTTTTCAAAAGCAAACATTTAGAAGTGATCGTGGATACAGCATCGATCTACAAGCATGAATTCAAGATTTGTTGTTATTTCTAGGGTGATGGAAAATGTTTGGTGATTGCTGTTAACGTATGTCTCATGAGCAAGAGGGATAGATCAATCATTGGAATGATGAGGTAAACAAATAAACTCTCAGGTATGGCAGCCAGTGGGGGAGAAGCTTGAAATAGTACACCCAAAAGTATCGATTTCCCTTTTGGTTTTGGCTTACAAAACTTGTGTAATATTTGCATTATTATTTGATCCTTTTTGCTAAAGTATCATGTTGTAAATTTAAACAATTGCCCCTCCCTTGTTGAATTGAGTCCCAGCTGCATTACTTTTGGTAACAATTTACTGTGTAATTTATGAACGGGTATCAACACCACTCCAAGATTGTTGTACTGATAAAATCTTTTGTCAGGTGACACTTTTATGTGTCATTGTTTGCAGATGGCAAAGCATCACTAACATCATAGTATCCCCAGGCAACCGCATCAAATTACAAGTGTAGTCTTTTGTGCATCAGCATATGATGTGTAATTTTAGAAAAATATCTTACATCTATCCTTGGTTTCCCCTATTTTCCTTTTCTAACAATTTCAAATTAAGAAAGGTATAAACCAATCCATCTTGGGAGCAGCAAAGATTGATAAATACAATGAATAAAACTGAAGGAATTATTTTGACAGGATCTAGGTTCTTGTCTAAAGGATTTAATTACCTTTATTTAAAAAAAAACAACAATAGAACCAAACAAGCACTATGTCTTGCCAGTTCTAATAATGTCACATAAAATATACAACCCTCTTGATTAAAAAAAAAAAAAAAAATATATATATATATACATATTAGTATGTTTTATTAAATAATAAAGAGCAAACAACCCTGCAGATGTTCAGAAGCCCTCTTTGGTTTTAGGCAATAGTACAGTTTTCTGCCAACTAAGCAGCATTTCTCCAGCATCTTTCCACCTCTAGACAGAAAAGTTTATCCTGCATATCCAAATTGCACAGGTTCTTCTTTCTGGCATCACGCAAGGAGTAATGATATGCCCCTCACAAAATAGTAAAAATGCTTGAATTTTTGGTCAGCAGTGTACTTTAATGACTTCAGAATAACTACAAAGCTAGAAGAAAGAAAAGTAAAAATATGGAATTAAGAATTTATGTTATGTTTATATCTGCAGTCCAATTGAAAAAAAAAACTATTTTTGTTTTTATTTATTATGCATCAAATTTGCAATGGAGGTAGTGAGTGTCCCACCAAAGTTCCACTTTTCTTATCTAACCATTCTGCATTTTCTCTTGATATGATGTCTTTATTCCACATTTAGTCAACATAAAAAATAAATAGCAAAAAATTCATCTCATTAGCAGTAGGGACAGTTTAAAAATTGTGAATGTAATTATACAATAAATAAAAGTATTGTGCACAGGATTAAAGAGAAAGACCAAACAGTTTGTTTTGAAAATTTATTGTATTCCATCCATTAGATTTGACAGGAACAAGCATTAACAAGAAATTGGCAGCCACCTAAGGTCTAATGTCCATTGTCACTTTTTCTGTAGTATCTCAAATCTCATAGGGATCAAACAACCAGAGTAGACAGTCATTTTGATAATGTCTCTAGACCAGTGGTTCTCAACGTGGGGCGTATGCCCCACAGGTGGGCAATTTGATTTTCAAGGGAGGTAATTGAGTACGAATGAAGAGGTCTGGGTCCAAATTTTCGACTTTTATTTTTTGGATTTTCCATCAGGTAAAGTTTATGTTTCAGATGCTATTTTGAGTAAATATTTTTTTTTAGTGAAAAAGGTCTTTATTGTATAGTTATTACATAATCACTGTGCCATCACTCTTCATGCACGTCACACAAAGTGCACGAGGTCATGGAAGAACCTTATTTATTGAATTTGATTTAGAAATTCAATTCAAAGGGCTTTTGCTAAGTTACCATTATAATAACTGTTTCCACCATTTTCTCTCAAAGGAGAGCATTTCCATTTTCTGAAAATTCAGAGCTCGTAAACAAAGAAGTTGTTTTGGTGTTTTCACACAAGGTAATTGATACATATTTCTTTGGTTGCTCGTGAATATATTTGATTGTTTAGTATTATGATGATACGAGAAGATACATAAAGTGTCAGAGATGAAAACTTAATAGTCCAAATGCTAATATAATACAACAGTCTTGCCAAATTCATTGTGTGTGTGTGTATGCATATTTTTGTCAGACGATTATCGTCAATACATTCGTGTGTAATACAAATTTCTCACACATTCGTAAAAATCTGGTGTACCGCACTGTCTGTCCTTATATGCTGTATAAAACGAATTGGCATTGTTTTATTAATTATGTGTTAACTTCATTTCATTTATGTGTTTACTTGAACGTTCTAATTATTTTATTTCATTTTTGTGTTAACTTAAACGTCTTAAATTCTGAAAGTGCATTTCACTTCTTAAGATTACTCATTTATTTCAGTCACAGCCCCTATCCATAAAATCAGTAGTGCAAGCAAAAAGAAAGTTCGTCAGTATTCAGAGGAATTTTTGAAATTTGGTTTCATACCCGCTGCTCATGATGAAAGGTCACCTTTCTGTCTCTTATGCCAACAATGCTTGACCAACGAATCAATGAAACGAGGTCATCTTGATGCGCATTTGAAGGCGAAACATAGTGCGTATGTAAATTCAGATTTGAATTACTTCAAATCTTTAAAGAATAAGTTTGAAAAAAGATCAACAATAAAGTCTCTGTTCACTGCACAAACTGTTACTATCAGTCGTACTCTTGAGGCAAGTTATGAAATTTCTTTACTCATTGTTAAATCTGGAAAAAATCATACTATAGGGGAGGATTTAATTAAACCATAAATATCTGCATTTCTTAAAACAGTTCTGGAAAAAAGATGACAAAGTTGTTAAAGCCATGCCACTCAGTAACGACACTGTTAGGAGAAGAATAGATGAAATGAGTGAAGATATTGAAACACAACTTGTTGAAAAGCTGAAATCAAGAAAATTCTCAGTACAAATGGATGAATCAACTGTGAGAGGCAGTGAGGCCTTATTGCTAACTTATGTAAGATATATTGATAAAGGTGAATTTGTTGAAGAAATGTTATTCTGCAAATCTTTAGATACCACCACTACTGCTGCTGATATATATAATAAACTAAAATACTACTTAGATATCAATAATATACCAATGGAAAACATAACATCTTGTGCAGCTGATGGTGCTCCTGTTATGATGGGCAAGAAAAATGGCTGCTTAAAATTGATGAAAGATGAGAATCCGGAGATGCTTCTTGTGCACTGTGTTATTCATAGAGAGAACTTAGTGTCAAAAAATATTTCTCCTGTACTTAATGAGGTACTGAAATCAGTTATAAAATCTATCAATGCTATGAAAACTAATGCCAAATGTGAGTGTCTTTATGAGAAATTTTGTGAAGATAACAATTCAGACTATGTGAGACTTTTACTTCACACTGACGTACGGTGGCTTTCGAAAGGGAATTGTTTGAAAAGATTCGTGGAACTGTTTGATGAACTTAGTGGCTTTCTAAGTGAAAGCCTGAAATGAAGCACCTGCTAACCGTTGATGGAAAAGCGTTTTTGAGTTATTTAGCAGATAGTTTCGAAAAACTGAATGTGTTGAAAAAACAACTTCAAGGAATAAATAAAACACTTGTTGATGCAAAGGCGAAGATATTTGGCTTTATTTCATTTATCGAGTTATACCAAAAAAATATTTTTGACAAAAATTTTGACCAATTTCATTGGCTAAAAAAATATGAGCCGACTGAGGCTGCTGTGCTTGTCATTGTGGATCATCTGAAAATATTGGCCTCTGATTTTAAAGAAAGATTTTCTGATTTAAAACAGATTAATTTTCCATCATGGGCGATGCAGCCAGTGCTTGTGGATTTATCTGATGTTTCACTGCAGTACCAAGAAGAACTCTCAGAAATAAAAAATGATGAGTCAGTTAAAACTTTATTCAACATAAAAGGAGCGATGGCATGGCTTTGTGATGACACAGAAATTAAATACCCAAATTCAACTAGCTTTGCAAGGAAACTGTTGTTACCGTTTCCATCTTCATATTAGCTGAATGTGGCTTTAGCATTGTAAATGATTTGCTACTGAAGAAAAGAAATTCACTGGATATCAGTAAATGAGGAGATTTGAGACTAAAGCTGACTAAATTAGTGCCTAATATAAAATCTCTTTGCAGCAGGCATGAAGCACAAGGATCTCACTAACTTTATTCTGCTTTTCTTGAGGTGTGCTCAAATGGCATTTTGCATTTGATAGGAACCTACACTTTATTGTACAGTAATTAAAATGATCAAATAAGCTTCCATTCAAATTAGTTTGTGTTCATAGTACATTTCAGTTTTCTATTACATGTTTTGAATTTTTATTTGCTGTTTTTGTATGAGACAATCCACAAATATTTTCATAAATATAGAAATTTTCTCTCTCTTTATTACCTGTGAATTCTCTCTTATTATCATATGTATCATTATTAAAATCTAATACCACTTAATATTTTTTTCTTACAATTTTTTCAGTAATTTCTTGCTCAAAACTTTAACTGCCTTTTGTTTATTTCATTTTTCATGGATGCCATGTTCTTTTTAAGCTTGTTTAAACCAAGGTATTGGTGTTTTAAGCTTCTTCAGCTGAAACGGAGTTAACTTTTTAAATGATAAGAATTATATATCACCACATAGGGGCATCAGAATTTTAGAGGTGATTAGGTGGGGCATGGCCCAAAAAGGTTGAGAACCACTGCTCTAGACCATGTTGTGTGTATGCAAGCCATCTAATTGTATCCTATGGAATTATGCATCATTTCTCCACTAGTGCAGTCTGAAAATCATCTAGCATCCTTGGTACGTTCTGACGATCATGCATGGCTATACCAAGGTTATCCCACAATTATTTTAATTGAGTAAGTCAGACAACATGGCAAGCTATAGTAGAGTGACAATTTCATTAGCCTGAATTACATCTCTCATAATATTAGTCTGATGTAAACATAGATTATCAGTTTCTTAAAAAAATCCTAGCCATAACATTGTGAAAATGGCATTACAATTAGATAAATGTTGTCTTTGTAGAGCCACACATTTCCTGATGATGACCAAAGCAGTTCTGTTATACTCCATGATGCTTTCAACAGAAGCAGTGACATTTCACCATACTGATCATAAGCCAATTGTGTTGCAGAGACCTGGTCTCCAATTTGCCTCTACTCACACATTTTGTCATCCCTATAGAAAGATTGAATCTAGACTTATCAGAACTGCATCCACCACCAGAAAGCTAAGTACCACTGAAGTCTCTCTCTCTCTTTCCTATATCTGTGAGTAATGGGGAAGTGATGTATGGTCTGTAGCACTTAGATGTCCAGTACATAACCTGCTGCTGCTGCAGTCTTAAGAAAAGCATTAATGCCCTGAACCTGTCAGAGCTGCAGTCTTCATAAACTGGCTTCTCAGACTACTGTTCACAATGACCCCTCCTGTCATATGTCTAGTACTCTGGATTGATAAATCTGCACCTTTCTGAGTTCTGAAAGTTATCTTGTATCTCTGCCGAAGCACACCTGGCCCTTCTTTACACCAAACTAAATCCATACATAATGCATATACATCAAAATCTTCCCATCTAATAAGGAAATTTCACTGTAGACCATTTTCGTCAAAGGTAGCATCAGCTGCTCATGCTTTGAGTCTGCATAGACTACAGAATATTCACATGAAAAAACAATTTTTTTTTTTTTTAAATTTTGCAGAAAAAATCCAGTATTGCTGACTTGAGCATAGTATATTTTAAACATTTAAAGAACTGTTTACTTGTTCTGATAAAATTTTACTTTTTTAATAATACTTCATATAACATATATACTTAATAGTCATCGGGTTATTTTTTAACTAAAGAAATAAATGTGCAAAATAATTTTCAGAAATATACATACATACATAACATCCCAGTTTTTGAAAGATTTAAATATTTATCATTTCTAAAAAAAATCATATAAATAAAAGGTTGGTTCAGTTTCCAGAAAAAAAATTGTTTGAAGGATAACCATATATATATATATATAGTGAAGAGGTTTTTAACTTTTGTTCACAATGCATGTGGGGAATGGCTCCTTAACGTATGGCAAATAGATTTGCTTCTACATATAATTACTTTAAAATTAATGAGATCAAAACTATAAAGAATTCTCACTAAAATAAGAAGCTATTATTATGTCTATAAATCCATATCAAGGCAATGAAGTAAAGTCAGCACTATTTATAGGTTCAAGCAGCTTTAACTGAACAAATTCCATTACTGACTGTAGTTTCATTGTACACAACACCCCATTTGTTTTAAAGCTTTTCTTTCAATAAATCTGATAAATGAATTGGTCTGATTTTAGACTAATGTCTTGATTGATGGCCTGCACATCGTTAAGCTGGTACACTGTGACATAGGCCCTAGCTAATAATGTGAATTAGATCATCACAAAAGACTGCAGTATATAAATTACTGGGAATGAGGCAAAGACATGATGACATTGCTGCTATCTATGTATTACTACAAAAGTCAGGAAAATGCTGCAATCAAAATAAATAAGTTGGAGAACATTTTATTAACATCAAATTTACCATCCGGAACACAAGCCACCCATTACTTTTAGTATGGAATAAAATATCCTTCATTTAAGATTTGGATATATATATACTCCATTTCTTGTGTTTATAATATATTTGAAGGGGTTTCAATTTCTAATATCTGTTTAACTACATAATAGAGAACAAAGCCATATGCTTGAAGCTTGTATTAATTTTGTTTTGTTGTTTATGCTGTTGAAAAACAAAAATGGTCTCAATCAAGTAAGTTAACTTTGCTTAATTGAAGTCAGTTACTGCAGTGCATGAAGGTTAAGCTATACTTGTGAGAAGAAGGGCAGGAAGTCTCAGGATTTGTCTGTTGTAGTGTATGGTACAGCTGCTATGCCAGGCAGACAGTTCTAAGCATCCACTGTACTGAGAACACACTTAAAGCCTGGCCTACTATTCTTAAAAATTTTGTAACCACATCCACTTTCCACTTGTTCTTTAATAAGAAGGCACAAAAGAGTATTATTTGTTTGTCACCTTTTTCTTATCTTTTAGAATTTCAGAAGTCTCTATTAGATCTCCACAATCTGTGATATGCAAGAGTAAGGAGATTGCACTTTTCCAAATGCTCAGAATAACCGACCTTTCAGCCCCCAAATATTTCCAGTAAAATTCCTCCGAACCCTGTACAAATTGTTAAGATCCTTAACAAAGAAAGAGTCCAAACCCTATACTGCATACCTTAAATGCGATCTCACTAAAACTTTAAATAAAATAATAAGTACCTACCTCTGGCATCTTCATGTAAATATTTGAGAGTATTAACTCTATTTACTCTATCTACCTACCACTTGAATGCCCATTTCAAATCAAACTGAAATCAGGCCACAATCTCCCTCCCTCGGCAGCGTTCCTAACAAAACCACCCACCAAGACATAAGCATCGCTATTTCTGTGACAAAAATGATCATGAAAGCATTTAGACTTGGAAATACTGAAGTTCAACTGCCACTTGATGGCCCTGTTGTTGCCGTTGAACGCCACTGTTGACAAGGATGACAACCCTGGTGAGAGAATAAAGTACCATAGTTTGCACTGTAAAGCATTGCCAATCCTGGCACAACAGGACCCCAGCACTCCAGACTTTAGCAGGGAAACCCTCTTTAGATCTCTTAATTTTTTTGTTGTTGTTGAGGGTAAACCCCACACAGCCAGCTGGTGAAGAAGAGTGAGAAGAAACCATGCCAAGGAGAACACCAAACCAAGTTGGTTCCCTGCAAAAATCAAACTTGAGCCCATAACTATAGCAGAACTGTATTTGACCACTAGACCACCACAGCACCCATGGCCAAGTTAAAAGATTACATTTGAATCATCTTGGAGCTAACTACATTAAAGTTAGTATTAGCCCTATCATATTACTTAACATCGTTCGCAAACATCTTCAATTTATTAACTCAATGCCGATATCATTAACACAAATTATAAACAGAACTCGCTCTGAAACAGAACTTTGGAGCACTCCACTTAACATCTATGAATGGTTAAGTAGCAAAATCTAAACACGTTACTTTCTAGTTAATAACCTGAGAGCCAGAAAAATAAATTTGGGCACATTATAACAAGAATACACTGTCTGACAACTCTATTAGGAGTTGGATGAAGTTGGTAGACCAGACACCAGTCAAGAGATCACTGAAACTATTGAAAAAGTTCTTACAAGAACTCACAGAAATCAGTTTACCTTGCCTCAATGATTGAACATTCCCTATACAATATATAATAAAATGTTGAAAGTAGGCTTGCATCAACATGGCAGCTGTCAGTCACATCATTTCATAACCGCTGGAGAATATGGAAAACAAGACTGAATGCTGGACCACTGAAGATGGCAACAATCACTCATAATCATTAAACAAGTTTTTATGATACAATTTGTTATTTTTTTCTGTCTTAAGTAGTTAAGCATTAAAACTATTCAGTCTTTATAAACACCTGTATTTAATTAGTATTTTTAAAAAAAGTACTGACGTACTTAAATGCAAAGTTTTTAGTGTATGGTGATATTTATTTATTATAAATTGCTATTAAATGATGTTGTAGCCATAAATCAAGCTATAATATATATATTTTGACTATGCTTACATTTAGACTTCACTCCTTGCAAGCTAACAAGTTTTTGTTCCATAGATTTCAAGACACCATCTTTCTGTGGAGAGCACAAGAAATAGCAAAGCAGTTGAAACATGCATTTAAAAATAAAAAAAAAACTATTCTTCTGCTAAAACAATGCACTTATTTTATCTCTTGCCAAGAGTTAGAAGTTATTTAGGTTTAAACAAACAAGATCAGGCAAAGTTCTTCATTAAAAATTAAGTAAAAGAAACAAGCATAAGTGGTATAGTTAACTTTTATTACAAAGTAAAGTGTTAGTTCAGACATTTCACATCATCTTATCGGGAGAAATCAGACTAATGAACCCACATTTCAACAGCCTTTCCCCAAGATCACCATTGGTTTTAGCCCTGAGAGAGAGAGAGAGAGAGAGAGAGAGAGAGAGAGAGAGAGACAGAGAGAGAGAGAGAGAATTGTTTTCAAGTGTGATGATGTTAATTTACATTAAATGTTTTTGCAGTAGGTATTTCTATTTTATGGACTGCACAAGTGAT
The DNA here is from genome assembly GCA_018389105.1 of Nautilus pompilius. Classification (NCBI taxonomy): domain Eukaryota; kingdom Metazoa; phylum Mollusca; class Cephalopoda; order Nautilida; family Nautilidae; genus Nautilus; species Nautilus pompilius. The sequence continues at coordinate 600,011 of JACATO010000663.1, read as the reverse complement.
CTGGGCTGGTC